>VXBW01004782.1:436266-555374 GCA_013400375.1 Thinocorus orbignyianus
GCCCCTCTCTCCTTGTGGGTCCCACCTTCCTCCTGGCTCCTCTCCCAGCCCCACATCCCTTCCTTCCTTGCCGCTTCCTCCCTGTGTCAGCTCTCCCCTGGGGCTTCTCGCTCCCGCGCTCCTCCTAGCTCTTGGGGGACCTTCGCCCCCTCACGCCGCCTCATGCTTGCCTTGCTTCAGGGCCACCTTGCCTGGCAAGACCCCATCTGCTCATGCCTGCCACCCCTGACACCTGGCCCACCTTCCTCTTGGCCTCAGCCATCCCTAAATGGCCGTTCTAGCTCCTATGTCCCAAATATCAATGTTTTTAGGGGTTAGCTGTGGACCATGAAGACCTCCATCCTCTCCCTGGCGCCATGGCACCACAAGGCATTGGGGCAAGGAGACTCCTGGCAGAGCCCAACACCAAGCTGCTGCGAGCCCGTCTGCCAAGTTATCTCAGCTTTCCGTTTTGTTCCACATCAGTTTGTGTCCTTGAAACAATTCCTTCCCACACCCCCTGAAAAACTCCCATGCTAAAATTACACACACCACGGAAAGCAAGAAACTCTCCCTGTTGCCACGCACTGCTCTGAATTCAGCTGCAGCCGCTGCACGGCTCTCCATTTCTGTCACACATGTCCTTTTTCATCTTGTTTAGTTTTCAGCCTCTTAAAACTCACATGGATGTGTATGTGGGTCGGTGTAAAGGAGAGGAAACATATCTCGAAGGGTTTTGGGTGTTCAGATACCCAAATAGACAATGAACCGGTGGCCACGAGGTAAATTTGGGACTGTATAAAGAGGAAGGAATTTGGTGATGCTGCTTCTTTCTGTACTGCATGAAGCATGTGTAATTTTAACTTTCAAAAGCAACACCTCAAAGATATTTGCCATTTCCATTTTACTTTTGCCTCATTTTAGGGAGAAAAAGCTGCTGCCTTTTAGGGGAGCTGCTACTGTAGGTTTTCTCTGGGCATCAGCCTGTCAAACAAGATACAAATGTCTAAAAAACCTTAGCTCTCATTCTTCTGTTCAGAAATTGAAGGTCTGAGCACTTGTGGGTGGTACCTGCATCTGTGGAAAGCTTCATCTCTCAAAGTGAAGCTCCATACTCAGTCCTAGGATCATGGAGCTGAAAGTGTTGGGCTTTACTACACACAGCTCGGGATGGTTAATAACTTTACGAACATCACCTTAAATGATGATATTGGTTATTATGCCATTTTCAAGCCCATTGCAGAACAAGTTCTCCCTTCAAACAGAAGGAGGGACCGTGTCCCAGAGACTTTGTACAGTGATAAGCCATTGATGGAGAACACAAGGCGTGTGTATTAGACCTAAACTGGGAATAAAATTATATCACTGTCTTATAATCAGTTTAAGGTGAGAGAATTTTACAGTGTAAATTCATCTTTAGATGATTGTGCTTTTTGGACCTAATGGCATAAACCACACAAATATCTTTCCAGCACTGAAGAAAAGCAAATCTGAAGATTTATCAGGATGTTTGGATTACTTCAAAACCCTCTCTGAAATTGGCAATATTGAGTGGAGCTCACATTGTAAAGATTTTTGAAAACATCCATAATCTGAATTTGCAGGGAAGACATCGTTCAGATATGGAGGTGTAAATTAGTTAAGTAGATTTAAAATGTGAAAGGAAAAAGAAACCCTCAAAGTGCAGACTTAAAATTTAGAAAAGAAATTGAACCTACCACAAGTAAAATTTAAAGACTCTTGGAAATGTCTGTCTGTCTCTTCCAGCTAACATAAGATAACGTGTGGAGAAAAGGGATGTTGCTGCTTCTCAGCATTGCCCATAATTTAGAAGTTCCTATTTTATTACTCTTGTTATTGTAAAGTCTTTAAAACTGCTCTGCTATATTAGGAGGAAAGTAGTGGGTTACTAAGGGTTTTGAGACTTCCTTCAGTATGTTATCCAGTACAAAGCTGCTGTAAGGGTAAGGTCTGACACAGATGTCTATGCCAGCACTGGAATAAAACAGACTGGTATTGAATAAATGGGCTTTTAGCAAATCAGCAGTCACACAGCCTTTAACACTTACTGATCTGCGTGGCAAGCCAAGAAAGTAATTAAAAAAGAAAAAAGGAAAAAAAAAAAAAGAACTGGAAGTGAGTTTTGGGAGTGGCCGGATGTGTCTCTAATAGCAGGCTCCAAAGTCCCTTTCAGACACTTTCCCAAGGTTTCCTGACTTCTTTTTTTTTTAACACCAGCCTCTCTCTGTGTCTCTCTAATCAAGAGGAAATGGGCTTTGCATAGCTTTTGTCATGGCTTGAAAGTGCAAGCTGCTGTTTTACTTGAAATCCAAGGCTGCCTAAACTAAACATTTTGTACCATTGAAGTGTCACCATTTCCCCCTCCCTGCTCCCCGCCTTAACCTTCCCTCCCAAAAATGGGTATGCTCACAGCCAAATAGCATCAAGGCTTTACTTCTACAAACAAGAGGACCTGGTCTGGGCAAATGCAGTTCATAGAAAGTATTGTCTTCCTAACAATACTCAGTGCTCAGTCTATGTGTTTTCAAAGTATCAAGTTAAATCCAGTTAATCCTTTAAACGTTCCTGCTAGTTTGGCAAAAATGTTTTTAACTGCGTTCTAAAGACAGGGAAACTGAGAGATGGAGGCCAAAGATGTTAACTTTGTGTGTCTGAACTGGTATATCTAAATTCAGATGTGCAGACCCATCTGGAGGCTCTAAGGGACAGATACTAAGGATTGTTTTTCTTGGGGACATGTTTGGAGTGCTTATCACAAGGAGTCTGGTTTGTAAGCTTTGACCTAAGCAACTTGCTCAGTGCAAATCATGTGAATCAGTAGGTGAACTGGGGTAGGAACACAAGAGGCAGTAGCTTCAGTTCAAACAGTGCTGTTTCTCTAGCACTGGTGGGATTATTTAGTAGGAGTGCTGGAGGCAGTTTGGGTAATACCATATTATATAGGACATTTCCATTTGGAGAATGGAATTCTGTGCAGGAGGTACACATTTGGACAGAGGGCATGGGGAAATCAGCTCAGCCTGTCTGCAGCAAGGCAGAATAATGATGGCTTAAAAGAACCATCTCCATCAGCATGGAACAAGGTGCACTGCATCCATCATCAGCTCGGTCCCTTCTGCTCATCAGAACTAGAACAGCAGTGTCAATGTCCACAAACCTTCAATTCAGTTATTTGGGTCAACACAGTCCTTGGTGACACTACTTCTCCTTTCTCCCTGTCTCTAGTGATGTTGTTCATACCAGACTGTACAGATTGCTCTGTCCACAGCCCTCCCAAATACAGAACACATTTCTTAGTCTCATCCACAGTAACACTGACACCCAAAGCAATAACTGAAACAATATGTTTGCCCGCCCCAATATACTGAGTGCAGTGTGGTCTCCTGGACAAGAAGCCACAGGGAATTTAGGGATTTTCAGTTCTAAACCACTGTTGATGTTGATGCAGTGACCGCTAATGTCCTGAATGCTTTAGCTCACGCACTTTTTGCCAATGATGATTCCAGATTTACTCTCAAATGACTTAATTGTGCCTTGCCCACACACACACACAAAAGAGACTGGAAACTGACGTGGAGCCACTGAATGCCCACTGTTAGTTGTGTCTATGGATGAGGCTGGCACCCCTATTCCCCTCCTCTGCCAGGGTTGTTTGTGGTTGGACAGAGCAGAGATCAAGAAGCGGCTGTGTATCTCTGCTCTCCCTGTCCATCAGTAGATAAGTTGACCAGGGTTCCTTGTAAGGCAAGTTAAAGCATTTAGATTTCACTTGCTTTGATCTGTAAAGCTATGTATGTAATTTTAGGACTCAATTATGCTAAATAAGTTCATAAAACATACTGAGATTCTTAGAGAGTAATTATACCTACACCCTCATGTCATGCAACAAACCAGTGGTAGAGCCTAAGTCACCGCGAGCAGATACCCAGGCTCCTGTGTGGTTCCTGCCACATCCATGAGCCTTCCACTTCTCCTCACGTATCCTGAGCATTTCCCTCGAGCTTACAGATTTTCCCAATGCATTGTGCACACCAGGACTGCGCTGCTGTTACAGAAGAGGCAGAGCTTTTCTGCAGCTGTGCTTCTAGCAAAGGGCACTATCAGCATGAAAAAAGCATCCCATCGAAATGAAGAACAAAGCTTAGTCCTGTAGCTGTTTTTTTTTTTTTGAGTTCATGGAACATCCACCTGTAATAGCTATCAGGCTCCACAGAGTGGAGCAGGCTTAATAAAAATCAATCGATAATTCTTCTGCCTTACCTCTTCTGTAGTGCTAGAATATTGAAGAGTAGATGTTGGAATCCAGGCTTTCTCTGTTACCGCAGTTTTCGAGTCAAAGTAAAGGTTTTCAATGAGATTTTTACTGAGGTGTTCAGTCACGTTTCTGATGAACATCTCTGTGCTGCTCTTCAGCAGATTTTCAGGCCCAGAGGTAACAGCATTTAAAGGAGGGGGTGTAGTTCTAGTTCTCCATATGGAAGAGTCTGCATCTTGGAGATCTAAGATAAATTAAAGAAAGTAATTAAAAGCAGCCCTACAATTTTATAAACAATTCTTTAGATGCCAATAAATGTGGCTGATGTGACTTCTAAGTAGTTTAAGTGCACCTGTCATTTCTACAGTTTTTTTGTTTTCAGTGCAAACTTGTATTTTGCATTATATCAAAGCTTGTGCAAAACAAAGGAAGAAAAACATTATTTTCCCTGAACACTCATAACATTCTTTTTAAATATAGAATCCATGGATGATTCTGAAGTGAAGAGAAAGGTTGTACTTTGTCATTAACAGCACAATGTTTTCACCCATAGCTTTGTCACTTGCTGGGCCTATCAAACAGCACAGTTTCATCTTCACATTGTCAACCCCACCCCTCTTCATAGGTACACGGGCCAGATCCTCATCTGCCTTTTGTTGGTGTAAGTTCAAAATATGGCTTTGTTCAAGACAATTGTTCAAGATAATTTGTTCAAGGTATTTTATTTTTTTTTTGTTCAAGATAATAGTTGTTCAAGGTAAGTTCCTTGTGCCCACATGGGACATTCCTCTTACATTTTTAAACTAGTCCCATGCAGAGACCACGCTAACCCCTGACTGCTCCCTTTCCAAGGTTCAGCTAACAATTGTATCAGTTAACTGAAGTGTCTGCAAATATAATGGTGGATTTGCTTTTTTAGTCACGTATCCTTCAGAGAGCGCCAAAGTTGCAATTAGAGCGCAGGAAAGATTTTACTACACATTTTTCCTCCACATTTTCATGGCTCTTCCTCCCCATTGGTATGTATTTAATATCCTTTCTTTGTGGCTGTGAGGGCAGGGTTCAAGCTGTTGTGGCCTCTACATCTGGTAGCATCACATTTCAGCAAAGCGATTGGAATTACTCACTGGCCTCTTCTCCTCACAAAAAAACCTGCCCCACCATCGCTGGAGCACAGCTAGTGTGCATTGGCTCAGCGCCCAAGACACTTTGTCTGTCCTTGAACTGGGGTCTACCAGCATGACAGAACCTTGTTTTGCTGCTGAGCCACTGGGCTGGTTGCCATTTATAACAATTTTTGCTCACAAACCCTCTGAAAAAAAAAAGTTAATGACTGGGTTAAATTGCAGCAGAAGCTTCCAAATGTAATTACTTGGTGTGCAATTATGATGTCTTAGCAGGTCAATGTGAGATTACTTCTTACCCAAAGGATCAGTGGGTGAGCTTCCAGGAAGACAACATAATGGGGTTTTTAATTATGTGTAAATATATACGTTAACGTGTTTATATAAAGAAACTTTCAGTACTCTCATTTGCATCCAGAAATAAAAGTGACATGGTAAACGCTTGTAAGTGACACTTTCATGCAAGCATTTCCTGTGCTCAACAGCACAGTGCGTTCACCTGGTACATGGTTTTGGATCTTCTTGAAAAGGTTTGGTTGGCTGGAATGAGTTAACACCCAGATTAAGCATTTTCTGTCCTTTTATCTAACTGCCCTCCTCTGGGAATAAAAATCTCCAAGTCTCCGTTTAAAATATTGATCAAATATTCTTTTTTCAAATCAAGGCATTGAAAACAGTACTACAGACCTAGTTTTAGTCTCTCTTATATATCATTGAACCCTCAGGTCTGGTCCAGCACTGCACGATCACCCTCATGCTGCTGCATTTGCAGAGTGGCTACGGCGCTGAATCTGCTGTGGTCCTACCTCACGTATCTTCATGGCCCCCACCAAACGGGCGGGGAAGAGTCTGGTAGGGACAGCCCCATGCTCAAGCTGTTGTCAGCTGCTGAAATAAACTCATTAGTTGACACAAGCCCAGCCTTTGCCTAAATTCCACGTTGGTCACTGTTCCTGCAGACCTCCTATTAGTCGGGTGTCTCTGAAAGTCTATGGTAGGCAACTAGAAATGCTAGCCCCAAGGACTTGGAAAGAATTAAGCCTGCTGCCTCTGCGCCTCTAAGATATCTCCAAGTTCAGCAGGGAGCAGAACTTACTGATAGAAAGATGGCCAAAAAAAAAGTACATTTGAGTGGTCAGCAGCTGCTTGGGAAAAAAGGCCACTCAATTGGGTTCCTAAATATAGATTTACACGCCCAACTTAAAAACATTAAAAAAAATCCTGGCTTTATTTACAGACAAATAGCAACCATTCCAACAGGAAGACGTTTGCATTCCAGTGCAATTGTACTTCAGGAAAGCTGCTGCTCCATAAAAGGGAAGCTAGTGCTGCTAGAGACATTTACGGGACTCGGCAGCCAGGGGATAACCAGCATTCCTGGTTCAGAAGCCGAGGGGAGAGCTCGACCCTCCTGGAAACAAAATGCTTGGTCCTCAGAAATGTCCTACCACCCCAAGGAGGAACCATAAACAAGCATTTGGTCACTGCACAACCTGACTCCTCTTGTTAAGCTCAGGGCTACCCCGGGTTTCTAATTAAAGGACCCTTCCCAGCAAAGACTGACAACAGTCTCTTACCTGTAACCGATGGATGGAAATTGCATGTGCATAGCACTGTGCCATAGCAGAACTTCAGATATACATGCCAGCATTTTCCAGGTATGCTACATTGGACTGACTAATAGGGTTCATATCTGCCCTCACTTGAAGAAAAATGGGATCCAGGTTTATATCCTCTTTCCAAGGAAAGGCACTATGGTCGTAGAATGAAGACCCTCATAGACCTTTTTCAATAGTCCTTCTTCAACTTATAGAAGAAAACTGCACATTATGAGACCCAAGCAAACAGATTTATACACAACTTGAGTTCCAAATTCTTAAACCAGAAAAAACTTACCTCCCATCTGGACATCAGTAAATTACACAGAAATCTCAACAGTAGGATTTTTCAGAAGTGCTTAGCATTGTTCTAGCAGTCTCTTTGGAAATCAGTCATTAAACCGTCCATGGGAACAGAACTGCGGCACTGACACTGACATTGATCACTAGTGGCTGAATGATATACAGTGTGTGAACATACCATTGTAATCATCAGTAGCACACCCAGGAGAAATTATGACGTTCTGACTGAGCGCATATTTCATCCATGGGGTGTCCTGCAGCCTGCATCCATCTGCACAGCAGAAGGCTGCTTACGAGAAAAGGAAATCCATACGTTTTGCGTGTATGATGAGTAAAAGGGCTGCTTGGTTGTCAAGTACTGAAAACTCTACGGTGCTGCCTTCAGACTCAGGTGAGCCAACATGGTCCAGCTTTCTGAAACAGCTTGCACCGTGTCAATCTGCCTACCTTATTAACGCACAGCTTCAGAAAACTAAGGCTGAATTGCTAGTGAAACAGAAATGAATCGGGTATCGATTGCATAAGAAAAAATACTCTGAAAGACTGCATCTAACTTGCTGACAGCAAGGCCTGAAACTAGAAGGGGTCATTTTACGACCTGCAGGACAAAATGAATTATCTTTTTAGCTGTCTAACTACTTGTAAATAGACTGTAAAAATAAAGACATTTTTCAAACATACTTCAGATTTGTACATAGGAGTGTGACAGAACAAAATCCACGAAATGTCCTTTCTTTCCCATTTAATGCAGTTCTTTTAAAAACTGCAAAATCTTTGCCACTTGGAAAATGTTTACCTTCTTCATCTGAAACGTTGCAGAAGTTAGCAATGTTTGTACCTCATGTCAGGGAGGTCAAATGTCTACAAACTCTGGTCTAATCCTGAGCTGCTTTTTTTCTTGCTTGTTTTTGAAATGCTGAAGTAGCCATTTAAAGGTTCTTTTAGCACCAGTCTTATGAGAACATCCCAGATAACTACAGTGACAATACCATAGCTCTATCATCAACCCTATTTCTGACTCTCTGGATAGCCCCAGCTCACTCTGAAGTGGATTTTTGGCCGCTGAAAGATACCTGGACTCCATTAACTCCATGGATTACATCTCTACTGAAGAAAGCTCAGAACAGGAGCTACTACATAGACACCTAGGAGCTGGCTCAGTTGCCTAAACATAGTTACCTAGTGCAATCTGAACTTCCTGAGGGCATCTGGGGCATTTTGAACTTGATGGAACTTGATGATCTTTAAGGTCCCTTCCAACTCTGACCATTCTGTGATCTCCTCAGGGTTCTAATAGCACCTATGGGACACTTAGGTCTTTCTGTGTAGCAAGTCAGAGGTCAGGTGGGATAACCTGGAGCATCTGAAATGGCAAAAACGACCTATGTGGAGACAACTGAAATAAATTCTTTCTTCAGTCACCTGCACTTAGACATGTAGAAGCTGAAATTCTACACAGAGATCCATACAAAATAAGGGAAGAGGATGTAATCACAAAAATTATCAGTATAGCTGTCTGGAATTGGCATCTCTGTTAGTACTCCCAGCAGCAGATGAAATAGTAAAGCAGGACATGCCATCCTCCTGGTCACTCTGGGAAGCTGTTTATATAATTCATTTTTTTCCCTATGAAAGTAGCTGTGATGATTTTGTCGTATACCCTCTGAGCTGTGGCTCACTGAGATACAGTTTAAATAAATTTGAAAATTTATGAAGACCAAAGACCCAGCTACACTGGAGATTTTTCCATTTCTTTTTACAAAATGTAAAAACACAATTATCTTTGTGCTTCTGTCAGTATGCTATTGAATTGTGTACAACGTCTTGTAATTATGGCCAAGGATCTGACATCGATACCTTTCTTTTTCCAGGTGGAGCTGAGAAAAAGTTGTCAGTCATGTATCGCTTTGACCTAAGGAAGAAGATTCAAGTCCATTTTGGTATTTCATGAGTTCACATAGATGTCAGTAAACTCTTTTACTTACAAAATCCTATAAAATAATAATTCAAGGAGGTAAAAATGGGTTTGAGTGAGTGTTTTTTAGGAAAAAAAGTGGGGTCAACTCAAAGGTGGAATGAAAATATTGATTCTCACTCTTCTAATGTATTCTGGAGAAACTATTAAAAGTTATATGCACAAAAATCAAACCTGTTCTGAACCTATGGATGGATTGTTGCTGTCATTACAAACATTAAGGATGTGGAAAAAATGAAGAGATACTAATATGATCTCAAAAACAGGTAAGTGTTGCTGCTATATCTGTGCTTCTGCCACCTTCCTTGCTGCTCTTCTGGCTTCCCAAGGGTGCTGTGAAGATGCACGTGTCTTCCCTTACCATGTTCTGCCGTTGCTACTGCTGGTCTGGTGGTTTGGAGTGTGCTCTGAACATGCACTGCTCCAGTCTCTTCTACCCTCCATCCCACCCATTGAAGCATCTGCAGTGGGGATGTGAACTCAATAAGCTCAGGTTCTGATACGAAGCAGGCAAACTGGAAATGGGGTAAGCAGGAGAGAGAAGTGCACATGAAAGAGAATACAGAGGGCCAGAAACTGGGGTAGAAAAGGAGGAAGGACCATTGAGTTAACAGTTTGAATATCATAAAGCACATCTGGCTTTGGCTAACATAGTGTGTCTGATACTCAGTCTCTTTCAGACTGCAAACAAAAAAAGAGATAAAAAGATGCTATTTGAATTCCTTGTCCAACTTGTTTTATATCTTTGTAGATCCCACTATGGTTCTTAAGTACTTGGCATAGAACAGTAAGTAATAAACCCATTCTTCTCCACAAAATCAGTTACTCTTGAATAGGGCTTTGTCTTGATATCCATAGTTCCAGGGTTTTGCAGCTACAATTCCTTCAGGAGATGTCCCTACTATGTATGATACGGTAGAAGAGAAATGCAATACAGAGCACCACATTACAAAGCAGTTCATGTCATCTGCATCCAGACTGCTCTACAGGCAGTGTCACAGTCTCTAGGTCTCAGTGAATAACTGCAGGATACAGCTTGGACTTCTGTCTCCCTGTCTGAAGTTATTCTCCACTTAGTGAATAATTGTTGGTCTGCAGTGGTTCTGAGGTTTGCTGATAATATTCAAGGTGCCACATAGCATTGCGTCTGCTCTTAATTGGGTATTTCATTGAAACTAGCCTCCTCAGACCAAAAGAAGCTTTTAAGAATTGCTTACACAACTCAGAATTGTCATCAGTGTTAGTGTGCTAGCATTAGTGGTGCTCTGGTTGCTTTCCAAACAAAAGAGCAGATGAGGTTTGTTCCACAATTGTTTACTTGGATGCAACAATTTGTGCTCTTTTCAGTCATCCAGCCTTCTACCCCTTCAACTCCCCCATGTTTTCCTCCTCCTTGTTTCCATTCCTGCCCCTTCTCTTGCATCTTGCGCTTAAGGAAACTGATCCCAGCAGCTGGTTGGTGAAAAGAAGATCTTAGCACTATCGAGACTATTCCACTCTCTGCCCAGAATCTCTTCATGAATTTGATGAGCACTGAAGCCTCAGCATCTCAAGGGAGACTGGTACCTCATGTTCCTTCTTCATGATAGCAGTTTCAGCCAGAGGCCAGATTCAACTACGGCTTTGTGTGAGAAGGACTGTCTGCTGTTAGATTTAAAGAGATCTCTGACAGAACAGAGGTAGGGTACATATTTAAACTTATCCTGATTTATGCAAAGGGTCATTTAGGTCAGGGTTGTAGCAAAAAAGGTATATCCAAACACTTCTCAGAAGGCTCATTTGAAATCCAAATCCAAGCCCAGACTTTATCCAAGCTCAGAAAAATCATACTTGGCATTTGAGTTAGGTCCAGAATAAAAGGTAGTTGCAGCTGTTAGGTTTGGAACTTGTACTATACTTGGACTGATAAGATGTTTGGGATGTAATTCAGTGAGTTACTCCTTTGCCAAAATATAACTATTTTTATGAGTACTATGAAAACAAAGTGTAAATTATATCAAAATATGGATTTTAGTAGAAAAATAGTCATCTCAGCTCAAAAGACTTAGCTCAGTTTTTACTGTCTTAGCTAAATATAGACTGAATGTGTTATTTTAAACTGATCCATTGCTGCTTTCACTAAAAGTGGATAGATGTTCTTGGAAAACTAATTTTATGCATCCAATGTGGAAAATTTTGACACAAATCTGGATGTCAAAACCAGCACTGTGGGCATTAGATTTTGATATGGTAGTACTTATTATTTGAAAATTAATCTTTTTGCACTACTTTAACTCTTTATGAGTTTCTTATTTAGCTGGAATTCTTAGGTATCGAGGATCATAATGTCCTGTTGGTTTCTTAGCAGAGCTTCCCAGAGCTGTCCAAAAGGAGATAACTGGCACCATGAGACCCTTAAAGTATATGTACAGGCCTGCTTATGGAAAGAATTTCAGGAAAATTAAGGTAAATTAATTAAAGGATTGAACACAGTAAACAGATGAGAAGGTGCTTTAATACCTCATGACAACTGTCTTACTCAGTATTCATTGGTCTAAAATTGCCTCTCCTCTGAGGATGATTAAGAAAAGGATGTAAAGTTGTTTTAGCGCTGTTAGGGCACACATCATCCAACTATCTAAAGAAAATATCACTGCCTGCGTACCTCATCTGAACTTTTCAGGGTGTCTTTGAATAAGCAAGCCATACTCACCCTACACACAGGTCTTAAATGATTTTGCCTTTTTAATCTCTAAAATATATACCAGGGCTGGAATGGCATCTTGGCCAGTTTTCCATTGCATGATTCTGCAAGCTGTCCTTTCAGACCTTCACTCAGGTGAGTAGTCCTGCTGCTGTGAGCAGACATCTGCAAGTGCAAATTTGCTGAAAAAAAATGGTACCCTGCCTTACAATGAATGGAAGGTTAGAAAGAATAAGGATTTGTTTTAAACACTCCGAACGTTTGGCCATATACAAAAGTATTGGGTCATAAACTTTTTTTTTTTTTTTTAAATAAAGACAAGAATCAATTGTTTTCCCCCCAAAAAACCATAAATCAAAAGGTTGTTCTTATTTACCATGAAGAACTGCTCAATAGTGCGCAAGAAAATTGTCAACAGTACTGTCAGGAAGGACTGACAACAGGATATCAAGGAAAGTGTTATCACACAGTACTGTTCTACCTTCCTTTTGTTATGGATATGGAAACATATAACCACACAGGTATATCAATACATCTATAAGTATATGCACAAACCCATGCATCTCAAAGTGCTGTTACAAGGATTTCTGAGATTTTTGATTCAGTTCATTATTTTCAGGATTTTGAGTGTTCTTATAAAATGTTGCATCTAAGGGCAAAGTGACACTGTAAGCATGTGAATGTGTGTAAACCATAGGACTGTTCAAATGATGGATTTGGGTTAATCAGAGAAATAATTGTGCATGTGTTGGATTTTCAGATGTCTTCTTGCTCTTGACAGACTGAATCTGGATTTGCATGTTAAAATGAATGAGGGGGAGAAGGACTTTTATACACCCATGTTTTTTAAAAGCACTGGGAATTAGTACCCACAATTCTGTTTAAAAGTGAAAAAGGAAATGAGACAAGATTGGGAGTAGAGGAAAGGAGAGACACCCTGAAAATACAAAAGGGCTTAAACCCCCCACCAGTTGTGAGAAAGACAGCACTCATCTCAGCTGTGCTTTTTACGTTCCCCTGAACTATTTTCAACTATGAAAAACATTTTTCTGTATGAATAAATTATCATAATTTTTATCATAATTTTTACCACAAAAGATACATTTTTGTTATCAAAACTTACAGGATACTTCCCTCAAGGAGTAGCTCACCTTGCTTTGAGCACAGATTTACATAAACAGGTTTTCCTGTCTCGCTGGCTTCTAGCTGCATCCATGTATGAAGGTATTTCTTACTCTGCTTGGCCATGACCTTCTGACCTTGCTTTGTGAGAAAGAGAGAGCTGTTGGCCACCTTCAGGAGCCCATCCTCCTCCTGGCAAGTCCACCTGACCGCCTGGGGACAATCAACGACGATGCTGCGAGATGACAGGGCAGAGCGTGTAGAGATGCTCAGGCACTGGGCGGATTTCACGTGGAGGAGCTTGTCATCTGCTGTCCACTGCCACTGCTGGTTGAGGTTGGTCATATTGCACTTTTCCATAATGACTCCTCTCTTTTCTGAAAGACACTGCTGTTTCTGGACATGGATAATCAGAAACCCTTCTGGAAGAGGAAAATTCCAGAAAAATACAATAGGTTACACATGGTTATTTAACAAAAACCGAATTCTCGATGACTTAAAATACATCAGCAAATAAATCTTGCTTCCCAATTTCTATGTGTTGAACTTTTCATGAACCTTCCATGAACTTTCCATGTACTGAACTTATTTTAAAACAAACAAACATACAACCCACATGATGCAAGTGTTGGTAACGTAAAGAGTAAAAAAGCAAAAAGCAATCTACTGTGGCCAAGGTCACCTTGACCTTCATTACATATGAAAATGAAAAAAAAAAAATTAAACTGGATATAAAAGAAATCCAAGAACTTTAAATACCAATTCTAAATACCCCACTTTCCCTGCCTGAAAGCATACAGGTATCTACACAAGCCCTCAGTCTTTTTTTCTGTTTTATGACACAGTCTTTTTGCACTATAATTTACTGCCTGGAAATTGTTATAGTAAAACTCCAGTGTTTCTGGGGAAAACACAAGAGTACATTCCCAAACATGTGTGCCTCTTGGTGCCTGTGCCGTTACAGGAATGGAGGCTCTTTACTGATAGGAAGTACATCTATTTTACTGGATTTACTCCAACGCCTCTAGCTGATAGTTTTGTGACCATCCTAACTCATGTTGGATGAGCTCTTTGTGCCACCACACTTATGGATCAACACCAAACATTCCAATAAGGGGAACTACAATGCTTTCATCAAAACACCCCAAAGTTACCAAAGGAAAATCCGTACTTTTTACAGAACACGGAACCGGATATTTCAAATGCAGCCTCCCTGCCACACTTTGTTTAGATTTTTTGCTTTTTATCTCAATTACTCAAACATTTCCAGCCTTATTAGTTACAAAGTGCTCAATGCAACGTGTATATTCATTTCCCTTGATTGAGGTTTGTCATCCCCTCGTTTTTACAGAACTGAATATTTTCTAACTAAGCGTCACAATAAGCTCCTGGCTCTGGGAGTTTCACAAAGTAGGAGTGAAAAATAGGAATCTCCCCTTTGAAGAGCTTGTCCCAAAGCTCAGCTCCTGGACTATCTGGCAGGAGACCCTCTCAAAAAAAAGAAGAGATATCTCCAACATAGAAGAAGACAGTTTATTTTCCTTTGGAAAGAAATCTAAACAGAACGGGATACATTGGCCCTGCCCCCCATCCCTCTTGTATGAATTGAAGGAATGATTCGGTTTTTGGAAGTTGCCAGCCGCCCTGGAGGGCTCTGCTCGGCGGCAGAAAGAGCAATAGGGCAGAGGGGAAGTGGGAAGAGACACTTACCTGAGAATGTCAAGGCAACACAGGTAGAAACCAGGACGTGAAATAAAGAATCCATTTTCCCTCTAGCAACTCCCCATGCTTCTCTTAAAAAAACCCACCTCAGATAAGTGAAGCGAAGGCTAGGAAGGAAATGTGCCTTCACAGGGGGAAAAAGTCAGTGACGAGCACTTCCTTCTATTCAATTGTTTTGGGGAGTTTTACACCACTTCGTCCTTTTATGTGATTCTTCAGAGCTTACAAGTTGCTTTATTTTGGAAAAATACAAGCAAAAGAGAGACAGGTTTTTAAACACCCAGGGAACTAAAAGAGATGACACTGAATCTCTTTAGACTAGAAGTCCAACAAAAGGTTTTATACTTTTGTGTAATTCATTGCCTGTGAAATCTTACAAGCCTGCGGGTGATCTGGATGGTGCTGAATAAGTATAAACTGTACTATTAGGGAACAAATATGTTCTCTTTATTTATTTATTTATTGTAACTACATATAATCAAGCAAAATCTCAATATTGATACTTCCTACTCCACAAGTTCTAAAAGCCAAGTGGAGAGGGGGAGGCAAGGAGAGGAGGAGGAGGAAAAATCTCTGAAGTCTGCAGTGGGTCTTACAAAAGCTCCCTGCCACGGGATCAAGTGATGCTGGTTTTGCCTTCCCATCCGCCTTGGGATGGGGGATCCACCTTGCTCCATGTCAGTGGGAGATTGTCCATGTCCTCTGGATTGGCTCTCCAGTGGTCTGAAGCCATGGTGGTAGCTAACCAAACCATACTCAGCTGTGCCTGTTTATGGGGTACAAAAGTGTGGGGTACATTAACTGCCCTAAGCAAGAACAGACACTTCAGTAAATATTTTATATCAACTGTAATTTATTAGCAGTATGAAGCAAAGTCAACATCACTGCATTAAAAACTCATTATACCCTGTAAACAGACCTCCCAGTGCTGTAAGTCATAATGCCAATTTTGCATTTCTCTTAAAAACAAACTCTTACTGAATGTTAAAGGAAACAGTCATAGCAGCATTTTCTTTCTTGTATAACCTGTTGTGGAACAGTTCATATCACTAAAGGCATCGATCTCTTACTGAAAGAGAAAGAGCAGATAAACAACATAAGCAAAAAATCCCATAGTAATAAAAGACAGACAAATATTTTAAATCCTTACCATTTAATATATGCTACAAAGTTTCTTTTAAAAGTAAAATGACACAATTTACAAATACACTGGATCTGGGTCTGTAGCATTAGCATGTTCTAAGACAATCAACATTATAGGGTAAATACATACACACTGAATAACAGACATTGTGCTCTGCAACTGCTCTGTAAGACCTACAGTAAATACACATTTAATAGTTAATAGTATGAAGAACATATATTTCCATATAAAATATTAACTGCTTTTGAATATTTTCAAAAACAAGACTTTTGATTTTTTTATTATCTCATCTTCTTCTTTTTTTTTAATCCATAATTGAACACTTGCAGTTTTAGCAGCAAGAATATTATGTGGCCAAGAAACAAGCTCACCACATAATCAGTAATAGCACTTTACAGTACAGTTGACAGTCCATTCACAAGACAGTTTGCAAACGTTAAAGCATTTATACACTTGATAAACATTTCTCCTGTGGAAGTTCCAATGTCCATCCAACTGCAGCAGTAGCACATACATACATTCCATATGGCAGATACCAGTATTACAGAATTAAACCCACCTTTAGATATATACGTAAAATCCATGTGTAGTTTCAGTACGGTACCTTCTTTATAAATCATTTTTGGGAAGTTCACAATACATTCATATACAGTAAGGGTCCAGCAATCTCTACACATTTGCCAAACCATCCGCAATCCTTTCAGAAGTTGGCCTCAAAGCCGCTCTTCCCACTGCAGTAAACTCCTTGAAGAAGCTGCTGGTAGGTAACGAAACAATTACCTCAAGAGACTGACATTTGGTTCTACCCTCCTTGGCTTCACTCGACAGCTTCTGCAGAAAGTCTGCTTTCATACAGACTCAGTGCATGGTGCACAAATTCATACTGTTCGCTGGTCTGAACCATTCCACCCCTGAAAAGGAAACACATTGGAATGAAATGTTATTTCTTAAGAAGGTAAAAAGGTTCAGCCCCTGCCAACTCCATGACCACCAGATAATAAATGCCCTTTTCTCAATTTTTGACTTAGAGCTTGCTTGAGAAGGTGGGAAATTTGCCTGAACAGAAGTACTTTCTTCATACCATTCAGCACATGCCCACCATGAACCCACCATTCCTAATTCCATCAGGGTGAGAACGCGAGAGGAAAACATCTGGCATCTACGTTGTTTAAACCTACATTTCAAATTCAACTCATCTACAGAGAATTTTGCTTGGTCACTTGGGCAAGGAAGGCCAGACACATGGATGCAGGATTACTATTGATGAAGCAAGGGAGGATTCAGAATCTGGCCTTTCATTTTTGTCCTTTACTAAAAATGTAACCTTTGGTGACCCTCACATCGCCTGTGCAGCAAACAGCTCTTCCTGTCCTCTCTCTAACGCCTACAATGCATCCTGTCTGAACAGCAGCCACCTAAGAAATTTTACAGCAGTGACTCATTTCAGCACCAGCAATACAAAAGAGTTTAACATGACCATAAAAAGTACTAGTTACAGATAACTTGCATCAGGTACCTGTGTTTAATATATTCACCTCATAACAATCCCTTTTCAGGACCAAGTCCCACATCTTCAGTGCCGACTGCAGTGTGGTAAGGAGAGAATGATGTCCAACAGAAGGCAGGTGTGCTATTTAGAAAAAGTGGTGTCACTGAGCTCTCAAATTAAACTGAGTCTCTTTCGGACAGTACTAAGGTCTCATTTCTCATGGACTGAAGACTTAAATTTACTGAATTCTACTTTTATTATCTTATCTGCCAAGGTATTCAAAGCTCCTTACTCTGCTTCTAGAACCAAGCCCCCAGTTCATTCTCAGCATGCCCTGGAGTAGCTAGTTACCTTTTCGGGGACAAAAGAGTAAATGGCTCTAGTGGGAAGGAAGACATTAACATGTGCATTGTATTTGCTTCAATGAAGATCTAGCTGAAGCCAGTCAAATTCATGAGGGATTTGGATCCAGAGCAATGCTGAAGATGAGTATCTTAGAGGAGAATGTCTAACAAATCCCTGTGTGATGCCTTCAAACAACCTAGCAACAAAAGGGTCTACTGATACACAAAGCTATAAGAAAAATGGCAAAACTGCCTCAACAAGTATTGTCCTTTAGTATTATAGAACATTATCCACAATCATAAGGTCCTTTAATTTTCCTCAGTGCTACTGGACGGTTAAATGGCTGTGGCAAGAAAAACATAATTAAAAAAATACCTACTTTTTAAAGCAAGCGATCAGCTCTCTGTGCTCCCCCAGTGAGCTCAGGCAACTGTAGAACACCTCTTAGTGAGCTGCATGTGTACTACGATATGCTATTCCTAGTAATTCAATCACAGGCCCTTAAATGGTCCCATCCGGTGCAAATTGCAGCAACCTCTTAGCTTTGCCAACAAAGACATCCACAAATTCATAACTCTTGGCTGCCTGCTGCCTTCAGCTGCTCTCCTCTTTGCCTGTCCCCTGCCTGAAGATCCAGCGAGAATCTAAAGGTGGCGGGGAGGGCTTTGCTCTGGTCCTCTGTGCTGCTTAGCCTCCTTCCTTCCTCCTTACCTCTACGTCCTGCCCTGCCCACGCAACCCCTTCCCAGCCAGCTTCCCTCCCTTGTCTCCCCCACCAACGTTCTCTCAAGATGTGCTCTAGGGGAGTGCGTTTCCCAGGTTAGATCTGCTGTGTGGAAGGGATGGAGGAAGAGAATGCATCCAGGGAGAAGGACTTGGCAGGAAGGGCAGGTTAAAACAAGTTTGCACTAGGCTGTTTGTGGGGGTCATCCTTGCTCCTTCCTCTTCAGTGCTGAAGTCAACACACAAAATCCCCAGGAAGGCAGGTATAAGCCTGGCTGGGGCTGAACCCAATGCTACCGCACTTGATCTGTGCTTGCAAGCACAACCAAGATGTGGTGCTTCTGAACCCTGTGCGGGCAAATGAGTGCTCATCCCTGTCAGCTTAGGGACACCTGAGTCCATAGAGAGGTTCAGGCAACTTGGCCTTGTCAATGCCAAGGGATTTGGACAACACAAGGGATTCATAGAACCATAGCATCACAGAATGGTTTGGGTTGGAAGGGTCTTTGAGAGATCATTTCATCCAACCCCCCTGGGACATCTTTCACCGGATCAGGTTGCTCAGAACCCTGTCCAACCTGATCTTGAACGTTTCCAGGGATGGGGCATCCACAACTTCCCTGGGCAACCCATTCCAGCGTCTCACCACCCTCGCAGTAAAGAATTTCTTCCTAATATCTAATCTAAATCTCCCCTCTTTCAGTTTTTCACCTACTGATAACACCCAAGTCCTTCTCCCCTTTGTTCTTGGGTAAGGCTCACATTTAATAGCAAGGAATTATCTGTGAAACAAAGACATCAGTTTGTGTAAAAAACTGCATGGAAGAATGTTGCAGGAGGAAATCTGCTCAAAGAGGGGAGGTTTCCTCTTCCATGTCCCAAGTGCCCAGAAAGGATGTACCACAGCTACAGCATCTCCGGGTGTACAGCCTTTGTCCTCTGCCAGCCCATGCTGCCAGCTCCTCTGTGAGGTCTCTGCTTCTTCGGGCTGTTGGGGGTTGTACTTGGAAAAAGCAGCCTCTGGTATCCTGGGGGCTTGGGGACTATGACCTGCTCTGCCTGGTCAGCCACAAGGAAGGGAAGGGTCCTTTAGCCTGCCCTCTGGCTTGCTGCTAGTGCAGCTGGATGCGGTCTACTTCAGAATGAATGCGATGCAGGGCTTGGGATTTTTTTTTTTAACCTGAAGCGATTAGTCAAAACACTTAAACAATGAATTGACGCACACTGGAAACTCTTTTCATCCTGTCTGAGGAGCCAAAAGCAAAGTTATCAGACGTCATTCCAAGAATGTGCCTTTAAGGTTAAGAATGTGCAAAGTTTCTTGATATCACAGTAAGTCTTGAAGATGCCTCACATCAAACATTTCCTGTTTCTGTTGCAAAACATAAAAAATGAACTGGGAAAAAAAGAGTAAGCTGAGCAGACCTGTGGTCCTATCTTTCCATGAATCCACACCGAGCATTGCTATATCTCCATCCTGGGTCAAGATTTTGAATGGATGGTCATGTTGGCTCAGCACAGATGATTACTGCCAGATCCATTTGCCCCTTAACTTACGCTGAACAGCTGAGAAGAAAGTGGCATCTGGACATACCTTACCTAGGAACAGGCCTCTCCTGTCTCATTCCCTGTTGGAGCTCTATTTTAAATTCTCTTTCCAGAGGGGCTTTTTAATTAAATTCCAGTTGATTAAACTATTTTTCAGCATAACTTTTTGCCACCATCTGCAATTTGTCTGGATGCCTGTTTGGTTCTCACTGAGTGTGTTGGGCAATGGGAATGTTTTGGTAAATCACTACAGCATTACGGTGAGCACCCAAGCACAGCAATTTTCTTTTCTGATACTGCGTGATTCAGTTTGGTAGAAAGGTGGCTATGGACCCATCTGACAAAAAGTTCACATACAAGTGGATGCCATCGAGTGCATTTGTTCCATCAGTAGGTCTGCATTTGGATGGTGCAGCTTTGAGCATGAGCGAGCCTGCCTGGGATGCCAGCAATGAGGTATCAGAGATGAATCAATTCACTCTATCTCTTGGGCAGGTACAATCTGATGTACAAAGAATAAATTGGAGCTCAGCTGCTGGCCAGCACTGTGTGGAAGACAGCCTCATCTCTGTTCCTGCTCTGCTCCTGGTTGCACCCCATTGCTAATGCTGGCCACACTGACAACTGAAGTGCAACACAGCTGTGGCCAGAGCCAGCTCTTACAGCCACGTCTACTGGGACGTTAAGTTCATTTTGCCAGCCTGATGCCATGTGTAATGACCCCATCTCACACACCACCTGCCAATAACCACCACGTCAGGAGACTGGGCCATCAGGGAGAGCTGGTATCATGGAGCTTTGTCCATGTAACACTGATACTCACCCCCTTTATGAACTTGCATTCTTGTTGGGCTGGCAGTGGCTACTGTTCTCTTAAGGGTGCTAAGCTCTGCCTTAGCAATCCTTGCTATAAACTCACTGACAGATGAGCAAGATCCATTCTGCAATATGGCAAATTGGAATAAGAAAAGAAGATCCCTGAGTTTCGCCCAGAAAAATGGCCTTGAAAATTAAAACACGGATATACTTTTTGTCTCAGACAGTGCCTGAGAATATGAACATCTGAGGTGCCTTAAGCAAGATCTCTGGAGTCTATTTATATAATCTAAAACCCAAAGAAATACAGAAATGTCCACGTCACAAGACTTAACAATCTTTATAACAAGCTTTGTTTCACTGAGATTGCTATTATGAATGTTTATATTTGGGTCAGATTTTTATTCTCTTTCCAAGTTTATCTAGGACACTAACATATATAAGAAAGTTCAGATATACTTGATGAAATTGTGTTGTTAGCTATAATTCTGAAAATATGGACTATTTTTTCTACAGCTGAAATAATGACATAAGAAATAGTGTAGCTGAGACCAGAGTTTGCTTCCACTTCTTCACTGTGGAGTGTAAAAGCAGTAAGAAAAAGGTTATCTTATAATAGAAATACTAAACTTTGGGAGAGTGCTACAAACCTTTTTCAATAAGATGAACAGATAATCAGAACAGAGTGTTGGAAATTTGGAGTTGATAATTTAAAACAGAGTAAGCATTTTTCCCTCAGCTCTTCCATCTTTTCTGCTGCTGAGATTTTTAGGTCAAGAACTCTCCTTGGAGAATTTTACACTCCAAGTGGCTCATGTCACCCTGTGAGGATCACATTACAATCTCTGTATGATGAAGGCACGTGGAAGGGGGAGGCAGAGGAGGTGATCCATAAACATGGTCAGCTATATGGATTCTGGTCCTTCTGTAATTTGTTGTTCCAGTACCTCTCAGACCTCTTCAGAACACAAAAATCCTCTGTTGTCCCTTTGACGTGAGCTCTTTTTCAGTGTTTGCACCTTTATGGGTTGTTTCCATTTAAAGAAGAAATGTATGTCAGAAGCAGTTAACGTATTTGCAAGGAGATTATATGATCTAGTACCTACAGCAAGAGAGGAATGAGAGTTCTCTACTCTTGGTGAGACCCTATTTGTTTACTTTATACAAAATCCTGTTTCCCCAAGCAGAATAAGAAAGAAAAGTACAACCAAACCAGCAGCTTCCATTGTGCACAATACCCACATCCTCCTTTCCAACACAAATCTCTCTTCAGCCATGGTTTTACAAAACAAAGCACTCTGCAACAATGCTGGCTTACAGTGCTCCCGCTCCCAAGCTGTGAATTCAATCAGGGAATTGATCTGACTTAAGAAAATTCTGCAACAAATGCCTTGCTATTTTCTTAAGCCTGGCAAGTTTGCCAATCCAATTCAAAAGGACCCCCAGCACAGCTGAGGAAATAGCAACAGCACCAGATTTGGCTCTCTGCTGCATAAAGAAACTACACACTGAGTGAGCCTGGATGTCCCTGTCAGTTCAGGCTCAAAGACAATCCCTTGCCTCCAGATCGCCCCGTGTCTCTTGTGTCCTAGTGGGAAGCCGCAGACAGCAGAAAGCTCCGGGAGGGGAAAAGAGGAGTGCCCAGCAGCTGCAGGGCTGCCATCTCAGGAGAATTTCATTCAGTGGAGCTTCACCCAGTTTTACCCAGAAAACAATATTCCTTATCCAGGATCTAAATACAAATGTTACTTGGAGTATTCAGTTAATGCTGCCATAAGAGTCAGCAAAAGCAATGGCAGCCACTTCATATAAAGCAACATTCAACTGTGAAAAGGTTTCCAGAATCATTACTGATCATTATTGGATCATCTCAGTAATGATTTCAGAATCATTTCAGATTCATTAACTGATTTATGGTTTTCTGGAACTCACCGATCCACTCGTAGCTGGCAGACGATGCTTAATGCATCTACAACTCCCTCTTCCTTCAACTGCTGACAACCAATGGCCGTGGCAATAAAACATCCAGTTCTTCCTATACCAGCACTGAAAAGAAGGCAACATTTAACATGAGAATGGAGTTCACAGAACAAAGGAGTTAAGTGGAAAACACTAAATAGCTAGGGAAACACTAAAAAATACAAAATATGGAATTGCTAGAACCCACAGTTCCTGGATGCATGACTAGCAAGGGTAACTTCTCAGCTTACTTTCCTAGAGAGAAATGAAAGGGTGCAGTGTTCCACAACAGCCCAGTGTTGTGGCATTTGTGAGGCATGCATGTTACCACTTGCACACAAGTGTATGGTAAGAAAAACAATCTCCATTAACACCACAACATCCAAATATTCTCTGGCACAGTCCAAGCAAATGATGGAGATATGCACTGAAGTGGGGGAAAAGCCCACTAGTGGCAAGTCAGTTGGGCTTTACATTTGAAGCCCTCAATGTATACAGGGGTTTTGCTAACCATACCTCTAACCATGAAGGTAAAAAGGACCTACAACCATGCTGATGAAGTTAATCCTTCCTCCTGTGATTCTGCAGGAGGGAGAAGGATTTCATGCTATGTCTCTCCAGGTTTTCTTGATGCCTGCTTGGAAACAGCCACTTGGCATTATTTTTAGTCCCTGGGCCTCCAACACTTGCGAATCTCTGCCTCACTCTCTTTCTTGCTTAAGTAATGTGGAACTCAGTGCAGCTCATCCCTGTCATGGTGCGTGGCAGGAAAACATGAGCAAAATAGTTAAAACACGGAGTCAGGGTTCCAGATATCCATGCCTGGCTTTACAGTAAATACTTAACCACTTGATACCTTGCTTTCTCCATCTCTGCAATGGGTTTGAATGCTACCTGCCTCATAAAAAGCACTGCAAGAGTTATTTAAATTAATGCCAGGAAGAATCAGTTGAGTGTCTCAGATGGAAGCTTGATATATCTGAGTGCAAAGTGTTACCAGGAGTATGTCCATTTGCTACAGCTGAAACAAATTACCATCTACTCACCACAGAATAAAAGATAGGACTGCTTTAGAGAATCAAGAGCCCTCCCATCTGGAAGGGCTCCCTCCAAGAGGACTCAGCAAAATTAAATATATGAGGATGTCTAAGCCAGCCTTGAGGGGATAACGAGATGTAAAACTGGCAGCCTAAGAAAGGATCGAGTGAGATGAAGATCCTGTGTTGATAGCTTGTCTCCTCGGACATCAATAACTGCAGGATAAAATGTATCCAAAAGGAGGAGGGCATAGTTTATAAAGAGGGATTTGGAGAAAGCAATCTAATGCATACCCCCATTCTGTTCCTCAAATATTTTTAAACCCTTGAAAGCAGGGCTAACAAGTTATAACAATTCAGATGTAAGTGAAGTTGGCTTTATTGAAGCATTCTTTTTTTCCCTTTTTTGGGGGGTGGATTAAGTGTTCTTGGATAGGTTCTTAAAATCTATTTAACAAAGACTAGGGTTTTCTAATGTATTTTCTTCCTCAGTTCACGCGTGCCAGTCCTATCCTATTACATAGCTTTATTATAGATAGTGCAAGATAAAATCAACATTGTTATTCACTTGCCTGACATTTCTTTCCTGGTATACCTAGAAAATATGGAGAGCTACTTACTTTGAAGTATTTTCAAGCACGCAAATGTTCTGTATATATATTTCTGTTATATATCTTTCTAATTCCCCCTTCTTTTTTAGGAGTTTATGGTGTAGTAGCTCATTCGTAATAACTGTGGTCTGTTAATTGGGAGTGTGAAATATTGGACTGTTACGATTTCGGAATTAAGAGATGCAGGCAGTATGCTTTTTATAGAACATGTTCATGCACTAGTTGATGAGGAAAGAAAAGCAAAAACTTCCAGCAATAACAGTGTCAAGTTTCTGAACAGGAAAAATTTATCTGTTAGTCTCATTTAAGAAACTCTTAAAAGTCCTCCAGTATACCAAATTGCTGTTTCTTCTGGGACGTAGAAAATGGCACTGTGGTCCAGATTCTCAGGCAACTTGTTTTCACCGACTAAAGGGGACTAAGTTAGTTTTACATTTGTAGAATATAATTCTGTGTTCTAATTCTTCCTTATTGATTCAATTTAAATTCCCTCCCGCTTTCCCTCTATGCTTGAAATCTCTTACTAAAACTTGTATTTGATACCAAACCACTAAGTTGCCATTAAACCCAAACTTATTTTGATGTGCTAACTTCACATCTGAAGGCCAGATTAAGGAGATATTTTCCATATTTACCCATGCTTTCAATGAGTGACATGAGAGAGGAAACATATACCTTTTCAGTGAATGCCACTATAAAGTTTGGTAATAATTTAAAACCTTTCTTCCTTTGGAAATCTGTGTCCTTGGTGTACATGTGTAATCAGATCTGCTGATTTCAAAGACAAAACCAAATGTTTATTCTTTCTCCTATCCTTTTGCAGAATAGGAACTACTTAGCTAAAATAAGTCAAGTCCTTCTTATATCCTGAATGGGCTCACCACTGAAGTGTGTAAGACAGCACACTGTGCTAATAGGCTACAAGAAGACACGTACAATAAACTGAATTGCCTTTTTTCCACTTGTATCATAGTAAGAAATTATTCAAGCACTTCTGCTTCAGATTAAGGATCATTTTTTGAGTGTGCACTGTAATGCTTCTCTGGAAATAGCACTGAGAATTGTGCATTTGTATCTGAGGTCCCAAATTAAAAGTGCGCACAGGCTCTCTGAGACCCGGATGACCTCAACTGCAACTCAGATTAAAAGGGAAGAAACTGACTAGGAAATGGTGTGTGAGTGAGTTTACCCACTTTGTAGACCATACTGTAGTGAGCACATAGATAGCTGAGTTATCACTGAATAACTGTTAATTTTTATCACAGCTGAGATGACATCTGGGTCTTTAATCATGAATAAACTCCAGTTCATGATTACAATCTTTGTTGTCATATCATTCACCCCAGAAAGCCATCCCGTTCTTCTGAAGACTTTCATTATTGAAGACCCCTACTGGAAAAATGGGGGTCTCAATAGCCATCCACAGATTTGTGGATTATTTGGGAAGCTAAAATTCCTGATGAAAACAGCTGCATAAAATTTGGGAAAGTTCCTTATTCATCACATTCTGGTTTTGCAGAATGATGGGTGGTTCAAATCTGGCTTCTATTTCTGTAAATCTCCAAAATATGGAGTTGAAAAGAAGTGGTTCAAGATGAAAAGTTCTGGTTTTGATGTACTTCTAGGGAAAAAAAAAAGAAAAAAGAAAAAAGAAAAAAAAAAAGAGTACTATCCAAACATCCAAACTGTAAGAGATGTATTGTCACAGTTAGGAGACAAAGCAAGTAAGGAAGCGTTGATTTTAATTTTTTTTTTTTCTATTTTGCTTCACCTACTTCTCTTCACCAATATAATGAATCCATTACTAGTCCTGCTCCTTAAATTGCAACATGTAGCAATGAATCAATATAAATATAAAATGGCATTCAATTAGAATGATTAGAAGGACATTCTCTGGTTCATTATCATTCCTGTAAACAACACCCTTCTCTTAAGTACTGAATGACACTTTGCTCTTGAGTATCAAATCAACTGCCTTTGTGAAAATGTTCACAAGTTTGAGTACTCATGTGTTCTGCTCTCCAAATTTGTACCTTATGCCTGTTGTTCAAAATTGACTTGCTTTACCACATTTTAGCCAACCAGTCACAGGGCATTGCATCTGACTTAGGTATGTAATTATGCAATAAGACTAAAAAGAAAGCAAACCATAAATAAGAAACAGAAAATAAATAATTTTTCCAGCTGGTCTTTCAGAAACAGTTCATTAGCAGAAATGGAGAACGTTTCAGAAACAATTAGCTAGCAACAAGGGAATTCTCTCAAATCCTCAAATATGAACTGAAAAAGCCAATTAGCATGAAGAGGATCTGGGGAATTTTAGTCTTCCCCGGATATGTTCTTTGTTTAGGAAGAGGACTGTTTGATGTGATTTTGCTGTGGCCTTGCTTTGGGCAGAAGGATTGCAAGTTACCTGCAGTGCACAATGACAGGCCCTCTGCCAGGTGATTCCACCCTGTCCTCTTCTACATCCAGCATGAGCTGCAGCAGAGGCTGAGCGCTGTCAGGAGTTTTGTGGTCCGGCCAGGATGTGTACCAGTAGTGTTTCACACTCCGAGACTGACTCCCTTGCTGAAAATAACATGAAAATTTTATATGCATGCTTGTGGTGAACAGTTCTTTTTGTTTCTCTCAATGTTATGGTAAAAAGACAGTAAAAATCTTAAGCGAGACTTAAAAATTTAGGTTTTTTATTAGACTCAGAGGATGTAATTGCAGGGAATCAGGTGTGCTTCCAGGGACACAGTTGTAAAAAGGGTTTGTGCACCTGAAAACTTGGCTGCTCCTTTCAGCTATGTAAATTCTGCTCTGTCCACTAGAATTACTAACTTACTGACTGTTGTCAGCTGGGAATTTTCAGAGGTCTATGTTAGATTAGCAATAAGATCTACAGAGACTATCTTGACCTAGGCTTCTGAATCTCTAAATTACCATATATTTCTGTTACCATTTAAGGACATTATCATAAGGGTCTGATTCTAAAATTATAAGGGCATTTAAGTTAAAGGTACGGAAGAATTGCTCTTCTAGATTAATCAAACATCCCAGTTTGTTCAGCCATTCTCTGCAACATGGCATACTACCACTTACATCAACAAGCCAAGGGGTTAAATATGGGCTAGAGTAATTTGTGTTGGACAATATGACTTCTGCCCACTTCTTACTGCCTGGACTGAAAGACCAAACAAATTTTCCCAATTCATTATTTATTGTGATGCCCTGGCAGGAGCAGCAGATGATGCAATCTTATAGCACGTAAGTGTAATATGGGGAGTAACTTAGAAAAGGAGCATCTGCTTTATTCTGTACAGTTAATGTTTAGTCAGAACCATGAAAGCAGGAAGCTTTCCTTGTGTACTCCTTATATCTTTAGCTTCTCAAATGGGCTATAGATGCCCACATGAACAGCGTATCTTTTTCAGAAGGATACTATGCCAGTTCATTCATTAACTAAAATCTCTTTACATCACCTTGCTGAAAAGGCCTCAAAGCAAATATAATTCAAGAGAGTGAAACTTGAAGTCCTTTTGAAGTCTTTTCTATTGCCAGCGTGATACAAAGCAGCGATATGATAAGCATTCCTGCACTGCGGTCTCAATCATACCTTGTAGCTGTGAGCTTCATAGCTCAGTTACTCTTCCTGTAAAAATGTATGCCCTTTTAAAAAAACCAAACACTTTAACTTCATTTAACCTTAAAATACAGAGCATTTGGAACAATGCTTCTGAGATGCAGATTGTTACCTTTATCGTAAGCTGACGGACAGTATAGTTCTCACATTCTTGCACACCATTAACAAGGACTTCAACCTTCCCATATATTCCTCTTTTTTCTGGCCAATAGAGCACGCATTTCTGGAAAGCAAACATCAGTGGTCATCAACAAACTGGATTCTGGAGCCACATTCCTATATAATTTTTACGCAGAATGAATTTGTCTGGAAAGTTCAGATGAATTCAATTGAGGTGTCAGTTAGGTCAGAAACATTCCAAAACAAGATACTGTAGGCCTCTTAAGGATTGACTTAGGCCTGGTTTTCAAGATCTGAGTTTTTCAAATATGGATCTCTATCACGGAACACTGAACCGTGAAAACAGCTGGTTTTATTCTCAAAAGCTCAATGAAGTTCAGTTAAAGGCATTATTCTACACATTCAAAATGAAATATTTTTTTCCTAGAACATTCTTTAATTAATAGAATTAAATTTATAAAGTTTACTCTTTTAAAATGGGATTTCCTTCAAATAAGACATTTAAAATTCATCCTGTCCTCATAAGACTTTTTATCCTCTTTACTCACTGAGCTCTTAAACAACAAAACATGTAAATATGCCCTTAGATCTTTCTCAATTCAATGGGACTTAATGGGCATGTTAAAGTATTTTGCAGAATCTGAGTTGTCTACTACATAACTTACAGGAAAAGACTGTTAAAAAAATCCACCAGTCTTGCTACAGCTGCACAAAATTATATATAGAATTCTTAATAAATCAGTAGTGTTACACTATTTCAGCAATGTCTCTGACAAGTATCTACTAAAAAGGAGGTGAATAAACACTGTGATCTATTTTATTTTTCCTTTGCAATAGTTTGCTTATCTTCAAGTCAACTGCAACTTCATATTAATTTCTATAAAAAGTATCTCCATAGTTTACCTGAAAGCAAACTTCCCTACTGTATAACTACCTCTCTAAAAATAGATGCTTGTTACTTTAAGAGTGTAAGGTGTTTGAAAGCCACATTTTCTGAAATAATGTTGTCCAATCTGATCTGTTCATCAAATAAAAAAACCTCTAACAATTAAAGAAAACCTTCTTTTTAATATCCAATACACAGGTTAAAAAAAAAAACCACCGAGAGAATAGACAGTTTTACAACAATAGGAATCCCAGAAAGAACTTGTTTGTATTTTCTCACAAATACTTGCTGAAGAAACTGGTACATATTTAGACAGTAGCCTATATTACACAGCAAAAGGAAACAATCTCTTTAATATAATTAATTGCCATAAAGCGTAACTCCCAGTAAATACTGATAAAAATGATCCAGAAAGAAATATCAGTGAAACACAAGGCTTTACCACCAGGTGTGATCTTTAAGCCTCTGCTCTACTTGATAACCCAATAGCTGATTGAACCGAATCATCTCTGTTGCATAAATACTTCTCTAAAAATAGATGCCCATTACCTTAAGAGTGTAAGGTGTGTGTAAGCCACATTTTCTGAAATAATGCTGGCCAATCTGACTGGTTTCGTTCAAATCCTGTCTTTTGCAGAATTACTCGAACATCCTAAATTTGCTGTGTCCCCGAAGACATCAAGAAGGGCAATAAAATACTCAGAAATTTGTACGAAAAAAAGTATTCACAAGTTCCACAGTCTCCCCATGTGACACATGCAGCGACTATCATCTACCAGATCTGCAATTCATGCCCCTCCCTGGGAGTGTAGTTTTCAGTGCTAATATGGGAAAAAGAAAAGTCTAAATACACAATTGTACCCTGACAATCAACAATAGTTGAGTCAACCCCTGAGACTTCTTGATAAATGCGAGCATGCGACACTCACTACAAAGCCTTCAGGCACTCCAGAAGAGTGTTTTTCTTGACTCTTTCCCAGAACTGGAATTGGCAACTTGCTCTGAGTGGACAATGAAATGGGGCTGTTCATTAAAATAACTTTCATTTAACAGCCCGTCTACATTTAGTGAGATACAATGGATTATTTTTAACACAGTCTCCGTGCATCTTTTTAAAATACCATTTGTTACTGCTTTATAAAATAGCCTTGACAACAGAGCTGGGACCAGCTGGTTCAGGTATACTTTTAAGAAGACAGATAACTGGAGGAATTAGCATGTTTTTGGAAATTAATTGCAATAAAGGGATAAAGATGAAGGTGGAAGGGATAAACATATCAGACAAACAAAACCAAATATAGAAAATCCAAGGAGCATAGGCAAAAAAGAGTAAATAGTTTTAAGCTATTGCTTGAACCTTACAGAAGAATCTTCTGGTCTCAGGTAGGTGTGTTTTAAACCTGCTCAAAAGGCAAATGCAATGGTTTAAGAAGGTTGCTCTCATGTCTGTAATAATTAAATGCTTATTGCCTATGATATATGTCAGAAAAAAGGAAGACTTCAGTTGTTCTTAGTATCACGTATTCCTCCACCTCCAGTCTTTATGCTGGTCCCGATTCTGTTCCTTGCTGTTCTTTCAGGCCACATGGTTTCCCTTTCAGCACATTCATATATTCCAGCACTTTCTAAATAGGTCACATATTTTGTGAGATTGAGATTGAGCGTACAATCCTCTGTGTAGTCAGCGAACATGTAACAGCTATGATAACAGCAGGGCTTTAAAAGATGCTGAAACCCAAAAAAAAAGAAAAAAAAAGAAATCCTAAAATCCTAGCAAACTTGCATGGTAGTCAAAAGCCTGGGAATCTTCTTACTTTCATGTGGAAAATCTCATCTTCCTGCCATCTTTCATATTCCCCCTCAGATTTGTTTCCATTGGTTAGCTTTTTGCTAAAAATGATTATTTCTAATCTGGTCCCTGACCTTTTTTTTAAAAAAATAAAAAAATAAAAAATAAAAAATTCAACTAAGCAAACAACATTCCCTGACCCGAACAGGAAGTTTATATAAAAAAGAGTATCTCACATGACCTTTACTTTGTTCTTCCCCCAGTGACAGGGCTGCAGGCTGAGGCTCTCTCCATCCCCTTAGGCACCCCATCCTGTGCCCACCAGGGGTGTGCCAGGCTTCGTGGGACCACTTCTGAGGCGGATCTCCATAACTGAGTAGGGTCTGGCCCTGCCTTGGGCTGGGGCTGGTATCTGCTATTTGTCACAGTCTGCGCTAAGGAGCACAGGCTTTTTTTAACTTCCCAGGAGTTCTCCTATTGCAGCCTGGTCCCCCAGTTCTGCTGGATGGAGGAAGGCTCTCTCAGCTGACAGGTTATTTCCCTGCTTTACTTTCCCTGGATTTAGACCCTGAACAAAATTGGTTTAACTATTCTGAAATATTTGTGAAGTTGCTTTACTTTAGCTCCTCTTCTTGGGTTTTGTTTTTTTTTTCCATATAGCCATGCTAACAAATTTACACACTGAATGTCCCAACAACCAGACCAACACAGAATGATAATGAACATTTGCAACAAAGTTTTTATTCCAGAATCCTTTTTCACTCCTGACCTTTATTCACTGTCACTATTAACTCAAGCATGAGAAGTATACTGTAAGATAGCTTGCAGGATTTGCCTTCATATACTAAAATCCTCAAAGTTAGGACCAAATCTTCTTAAGTTTTTCTGAAACCTAAGACATACCTATGGTGCCAATACTCAAATTAACTAATAAGTAATCTTCAAAGAGGCTTATGTGAATTCTGTAAAAGGCAAGGTTTCCAAATTCCAATCTACTTTGCTATGTGCAGATAACGGTGCCCATAGACCAAAGGGAAAAAATGTTACATGAAAAATAATATGAGCTTTAAACAGTAAGTTAACAAGATTGTCCTAGATAATTAGTGACAACAAGATTTACATTATCTGAGTCAAATAAACACACATTGTTTAATCCATCTGTCATTAGTAGTTCTTTCTTTTTGCAGAATGCTGCACAATATTCTTTATTTATGCCTCCCAAAATCTGTTTCCTGGTTAACAGGTAATGTTGCTAGTAAATTCTGAAGGCCAACTAAGTGCATATTATCTATGGAGTACATAGCGTAACCATGGAAACCAGCTGATAAAGCTGAATTCTACATGCTTTCATATAAAATTAAATAGAAGTCTATAAAATTCTTACACTCCGCATGTCTAATTTCCATTGTTTTGTTGTCTTGTCTAAATTCAGTAATATATGAAATTTGCATGTGCTTCATGGATAAAGCTTCGTAAGATCGTGTGTAAAATAATACTACAGAATTGGAGATGCTCACCTTCAGTGGGTGATTTATCTCATTCTCTTACAGTGGGGTGGATCACCCTCTGGAGGTGACTACTGCTCTTCAGTGACCAAGGAGGGCACCTAGACCGCTAGATGAAATGTGTTATTCCTCGTATGAGCTCTAAAATTATAGCCTAGAATGCCAAGTTTCCCACTACTTATTCAGGCAGAAGCTCCTTTGTTGTGGACTCTCCTCGCACAAGCAGATTTCCAATCTGTTCCGACATTAAGTAGTTTTGAGGACAGGATTTACAGATTCTGCTTAAAATACTCACAGCACCTATAATTCCTTCAGCATTATTCTTGCTTAGAAAGCAGTCTGCTTTTTTATTAATCAGAGTTCAAAATGAAAAAGAAAGAAAATCCAATAATTTTAATGCTCCATGCTTTTTTCATACAGCTGAAATGAGTACTTTGCTCAGCACTCTACTTTCATGTTCTTCTATGATTCCATGATTTATATTTCCATTCTATGATTCTGTTACATCTTCATCCACCTTGTTACCACAGTGAGTCTTAACCTTTTTTTCATCTGATGGAAGTAACTCTACAGAAATCTTTGTTTGTCATCATTTCATACAATTCCTGCTGTTATTGCAAATTCATCACATCAGTATATTGAACTAGGACACTAATGTCCCAAATAATTTCACATAGGCTAAATAAATGAATTCATTGTTGAGCTTAAGGTATTTCACGTTTCTTTCATTTGAGAGCTTCCTTTGTTATACATTATAGTACTTTATAGCTCAAATGGAGGCTGTCTGATGTTACACCAACTGGAATGGGCCCTACACCTGACAGTTAGATGCGGAGGCTTATTTGTGCAGAGCTGGACATGGATCAGTGGATGAATACGCTTTCAAATATGAAAGTATTTGTATGTGTACTGCAGATGTACCTCCCTGAAAGCGATGGAAATAAAGCAGACCACAGAGAAGAAAAAAAATAAGTGCTATTATGCTAAATAATATCTGCTCTTGCCTTCTATATAGGGAGAAAATACTTTAATAGTGAAATTAATACACTAAGCGCAGCCACTAGCTAAACTGTTTTCAATAGCAAACAAGGTTTCAGGAGGAACCGGCTAACTGTGAGAGTTCCTAAGGTTCCTAGACAGGGCAGGACAGCTTGTGCAAACACAGCCTCTCTATATAGCCTGGGAACGATTTGAGATTCCCCACCCTTTCTATTAGGAGGAAATTACCACTGCCAGGCCACAACAATGCGGATAAACACCAGTGCCTAGAGCCTGCGTAACTCAGGTAAACACAGGGCTTCCTGACACAATGGAAACCACTGGGCACTTCTTTCAAGTCATTCTTCTTACACAGTGTCAGATGTGAGTGCTCAAACAGTCAGCATTTCCTTAGTGAAATACTTATTCTTTTGGCCAATTAAGCTGGGGTAATCTTTCTACATTTTCAGGAGTAATATTTCTAATGTAGGCTTCTGGACCATTGTCTAGTCTAGTGCAAAATGGCACCAGGTTTAGAAATATGTCTTAGGATATTTTACAGGACCAACCTACTCTTTACATACAGCTTACTTAAAATCAACTGGATTTAAAGTTTGTGTTAGAAGCCCAAACTCACAGTGACAAAAAGCCAAGTAGTGGTCAGGGGCAAAAGAAAGAACAGTATGTCTACTGAATCATATTTAAATGGCCCAGTGAGTTCGAGCTCTGGTCTTGGCCCCTTGATCACTCAGACTGGGAACTTTGCCTGAATAAATTCTGTTTCTCTGTCATCACATGTATCTGAGTTTGAAGAGCAGAGGTGTGAGTGGAGCAGGGGCAATATGGACCTGGCAAGGTGTTGAGACTCAACTGAGGCACCTACCTGGAATTGGGAATTGCTACAAAGTCTAGCAGTTTGGACTCAAACCATTTCTTTAACATCCAATTTTTCAGAACAGACCTTTGTGTGGGCCCTCTACATGGGAGAATGATTTTCATTCCTAATGCCTGGCAGTCTCAAATATGGACTCTGGCATTACCAAGAAAAGCCTGGCAACAATTTACACGAATACTAAATAAAGCCATTAAAGATGTAATTGGGAATCGACCCAAAACAGAATGTGTAACAGGCAGTTAGGTGGCCATTAGCAATTAAAATGCAGTTGTCATCTCTAGTTGGTACTAAGGTAAAGAGCTCTGTATTTCCATTCTGGCTAAGTCCCTCCATGGTATTGGCACGTGGGAGCTCAAACTGTATTTCTGGGATTTCTGAAGATTTGTAATATCTGGAATGGATCCCAAACCTGCCATTATAGCAAAGTGCAAACTCCAGCCATGTCAGGAAACCTCTAATTGTAACACTAACCATCTATTATTTATATACCAGAAAGTAACAATAAGTACCGTGGTGACCAACAGATAAACGGAGCGTTTCTTTAAAAGTTATGAACACAACAGCCCAGATCTAGAAAATGGAATTCCTTTTTGTCTTTTTTAAATACATCTCTTATGATTGCTATGCAATTGCAATTGGTATATTTGGGTACTCCAATATTACTTTTCACATTGCCCATTACCAGACTACTTAAAAGCCAGTTATGTGCCAGCTTCCTTCCATATCTGCTAAGGTTCTTTCTACAGTACGCAGCCATAAGAACAATTTCTCAGTTTGGCTAGTTGTCATACCTCATTTTTTTCTTTCAGCTTTGTGATCATAACAATGACAGGGCTGTCTTCTTGCCAAACCATCTGCCAGAAATCATTCACGGTATTAATCATGGGTCCCTGAGTTGCAATGAAAGCCTTCTCTTTACCTCCATATCCCTGGTTTAGAGACAGAAACAGAAGTATTTACTTTAAATTCATGTGGTTGACCAAAATTGCAGGTGAATCTTCTAAAAGAGCAGAAAAACAAATCTGGAATTAAAAAAGAAAAGTTATTTGAACTGAAAGCAGTTACAACTAACAGTAGAGCAGATCAGAAATTTTTCAGTAGAACAGTTTTTCCTCTGGAAACTACTGATTCAATGGACTAAAATGGTCCTGAGAATACATCAGTCCCTCTCAGAATTCCCTGCTTGCTTGGCTTCTCCTAGCTCACCCTGTTCTTCAAGTTGTTGGGGCCTTCCATCATCCAGTAGTACTTTAATCCATGATTTATACTGCTGCAGCGTTTACAAGATAGTTTACAGCCAATAAGCCATAGGGGAAAAAAAAAAAAAAAAAAGAGAGACTTAGAAAACTAGTTTCTACAAAGATTCATGACAGGAAAAAAAATATTAAAATACAGGAAGGCTTGTGGAGTCAAAGACTCTGCTATGCATCTCTGCTAAGTGAGAAGCACCTCTATGAGACCTTATAGGAGGAACAGTATATCAGTATAGGGAATCCCAAGACACACAAGTATACAGGAGGTTAAAGAAAGGTTAAGCCAACAGTGGGGAAGCAGAGGAAAGGGAAAGGCAAGAAGGAATGGGAAAAACAAGAGACTGCCTTCTTATTTTCCAGCTGAGAAGGAGAACTTGTAAGTGTGTGCAGTGACAAGGTGCCCAACAGTAATGCAGGTCATCCTAGCAATGTCTGAAGGAGATGAGTAAATGGAGAACAGCTGGAAGTGATGCAGGAGCCTTTAGCCATGGGTCTTCCTTTTGGGTGCCTTTCTCCCTGACAGCTGTTACTCATTGTATGAACCAGTGGGATAGATCTTCAGCTGGTATAAACAATCCTCCCTCTACTCACCAGTCTGTCTGAATGTACTTTGTCTAACAGAGGTCTGTTGGGATCCCAAAAAAGCCCAATTTATAGTATTGCATAAATAGATGTAAAATTTAATTTAATTGCTGGGTTGTAATTTTTCTGCAGTTGCTAACAGTTCAGCTGGTGTTAGCAGTGGAAGAAATCACCGTATGTTGGCCTGAAGGGTGGTGGCAGGGTGAAAACGGAGACCTCGGAGGACTCAAAATGTGGCCTGACTGATGGAAGAGTTTTCTCCAAAGAGAACCACTCTGCTTAGTTACACCATGATGTCTTTTGTACAAAACACTAAAAGTACAGCATGTAAACTGAGGCAGGGTAAGGGACGTGGGGGATGTGCATGAAGTGTATATTAGTGCATATTAGTGTACTGTGGGTTCCATAAGAAACATCACTGTAGAGTTCTGGGGTTAAATTTCAGTTGCACTATTACATTTATTCCAGCTGAGGATCTGGTACATAACTCTAATAAAAACATTTAATTTTGCAGAGCATTAGACTCCTAAAACATGACTGAAGGAGCTTCTTAGCTGTCTAGTCAGCATACACTATGCCACAGGTTCAAGGAGGCTCTGTGTGTGTGCCATCGAGGATTATAATATAGCTGACACTTAGAAATAACTCCTTCCAACAGGTTGCCTGTTGGTAAAGTCTTTGTATCATGTAATCATTCAGTATAGGGAGTAAAATGTGAATGAGGGCATGTGCTGATGCACGTGTATAATTTAACACATCTGCTTACGCTCCTTTTCACAAACATATTACAATATTCATTTAATTACTTAAGCTATTATTTCAAATTATATAATTATTTGTGAAAAAAATCCATCACCAACTTGTTTGTGGATAATATGACTACAAGGAGCAATCATACAGTGTATATAGCTGTTGACTAATCTTTTCTATACCAAAAATACTGGTACCTCTGTCACTGTTAAAAGGTAACCCTCTTTTCCTAAGGCAGTAGTACAATAATAAATGGTAAACACTGAAGTAAACAAACAGTATTGCATGTGTTTCTTAATGTTTTTTTATAAACTATTTGATAAATTATTTTCTTATTGCAACAATTGTAGTACATTCATGGCTATGTGGTCTTTGTTACAAACAAAACTATTTCTATCACATCGATGTAGACAAAAAGATTATAGATTATCAATGAAGAAGGGTAGGAATAAAATGAGTGGCACCTTGACAAAATCAGCTATTCAAGTGGAAAACCAAATACTGTCTCAAAAGTACATGAAGAGTGTACATTTACTTACCCTAATGTAGTTAGCATTTATGTAGGTACTCAAGGAGTCAGATGGATTTTTTGGTTTCAAATACACTCTGCTTAGAGGATCTAAGAGCACAAGGAAGATGGAAATTGAAAAGAAAACCCGTCATTAGAAGATTTCTATAGAGAATCAAAGACTAGTTGAAGAAAATAAGCTACTGTTATTTGGGGCTGTTAAGCACTAAAGCATTATGCATCATATTCTTCCTTCTGCCTGCAAAGGATCATCACGTGTAACCGAGGTACGTCTGTACTGCACAATGTTGGGCTTTGTAGAAGTATCTCAGCAAGCTGCGGGCATTAAAGCCACATTATCAGGTTCAGGCAATGATCAGTAAGATCTGCTCTGTCTGTCATGAGCATCAAGCCAACCTGCCTAGACTGCCTCTGAAACATGTGCTGTATCACTGTACAATGCTAGATAATTACACCCAGTACTTTGATATCTTTGCTTGAAGTTGTACTGTTCCAATGACTACAGGTGGATTTAAACGAAGAAAAGCTCCGTCTGCCTCAGATGAAATCAGCTCTGTGTTTTTATACCAACTTAAATTCTCTGTAAAGTGCTGGTCCTGGTAATCCATATGCTTCCCTTCGGTACTGTGTTCTCATCTGACACAATTTGTGACCATTTATGTGTAATAGACTGGAGACACAATGTTGAAATACAGCAATATTTTCCTTCACTGTCTTGGATGACCTAAATGGAGTGGGGGACAGTTCTTCTGAGTACAGAGCTGGAGATGACTAAATCCCTCCTGCAAAGGAAGTTTTTGTCTGCTCATTTGTGATGATGTGATCCTCCTTGTATTACCCTTTTGGAATTAAAGCAAATAAATCCTCAATTTCACAGCATAACAGAAAGGGGTAAGGAGGAGTGAGGTGCCTATGTTGTGGCTGTCTAGAGGCATGCTTTGACTTCCTCCACACCTTTTCTGGAAAAATATTCTACTTTAAATAAAATGGTATAGAACTGTCTCTGTACTGAGAAAAAGAATATTTTCTACTGGTAATTTGCTGAAATAATTAATTAGAATCAGCAGCTTTTTGACAGTATACAGACACCTATAGGTTTCAAAATAATCTCTGCTTTGCTGAGTGCAATCTAGGCAATGTCTTCGAAGATGCATACACAGATGCTGAAATGGAGAGTGTTAAAAAAATGTTATTTATTGTTTGGCCCTGCTGTTTACACAAGAAATATATAATTGATGTACTTCTGCTGTAGCAAAACCTGGCATTTTCAGAGTTGCTTTTGGAGTTCTTTTGTCATTTTTCATCCTGTTCCTAAGAACAAGATAAAACCTTTGCAAATCAAAGGAAGAGGAGGGATGATCCCAAACATATTTTACGTCCTTTTCCCACTGGAGGTCACAGGAGCATCTTGGACAGGAGTGAAGTCTTTGCAGGACCCAGGCTGGTGTTTTGAAAATGTGTTCCTTAAAATGTGCAAATGAACGCATGACTTCTAGTTCAAAGTCTGGGCATGGAAGTCTTGTCCTCTGCATTCATAGCACAACATGAACTCTAGTTAGCTTGTGTTAAAATCTCTTTGTACTAGCTTTCCCAACTTTTTCACTCAGAGCTTTTTTTTCCTCCTAACAATATGAGAACAGGAAACCTCTCATTCCTTTTCAGCACAGAGTGATTATTAGCCATTTCCACAAATGCCTCAGGCTACGTGGCCTTGAAAAAACACCCGCTTCCTCTTGCTCACACAATGCCTCTGATTCTGGTGTAGCTTGACCCCTACCTTAAAAAACCTCTTCCAAGCAGACTCAACAGCCAGTTTCATTACCACGTCTTCAGATAAATCCCTTTGTTACTGAAGAGCAGCTTAATCAGTTCTACAGTTTCTGAGACTTCCTTCAGACTCCAATCAATGAAACAAACACAGCTTCTGAATGGGAATCTTTTATAAATTAACAGTCCTCATCAGTTATGAAATAGGTAACTGCTGTAAACTCTGCTCTGAAAGGAGGAAAACCTGAGTGCTGCTAAAGATCCAGAGCCACTAAGCAATCATTAGACACAAATGGAAGTAATTAGCTTCCTCCTGAATGGCAAATACCTTGGAGGTAATAATCTTCCCTCAAGGATGGCAAAATCTGAGAGTCTGAAGCTACAACAGAAAGACACAGATGGTGGCTGCAAGGCTGAATTAATCAGTGTTTGTAAAGCATCTTGAAATGCAGCAGAGCTGTTAGGCACTTATAATTACTAATAAAAAAAATCTCCTACAATTTTGATGGAGACAAAATTACTGCTGTTGTCTTCTATGTATCTAGGAAGCCTGGAATAGCTCTCCCAGTAGGGAGATTTTACTAGGCTGGAGAAATGTGAGGGTGTTGCAGGGGCTGAGACTACCCAGTGCAAGGCAGAAGCTGGGCTGTATGGTGGTACTGCTGGACAGCTTCCCCCAACTGCCATGGGTACTGGAGGTTCATCCAGTCCATGAACACCACTTTGTCATGAAGATCCAGGGCTTTGTTCCATTGCAAAAGCTTTATTCATTGTATGGTGGGTATGATGTGCTGGGGTCATTTTTATTTTTTCATTTTTGACTGGTACTATGTTATGAATTCTTCAGGGCATGGGTATGTTCACATTTGCAGCATTTCCAAGATAATGTCATTTGTAACTCCTAGTCCAGTCCTAGTTGCCTTGCCAACAGTAGGACTGAAATACTGCAAGAAGGGCTTAAAGGATTTCTGTTTTGTGAGCAGGAAACTAAAATTTTGTGAGGCAGACTGCTCTCACACTTGCGGCCCAAAAGATCACAAATCTTTCAGATATTGAAACCTTTTGAAATTCATCCACCTCTATTTTTCCTGATTTTGCTTGCAGTTTATAAATGAATTATGAATACTGGTATTATTTAGTAAATATTGTAAAACAGCAGTGGAAGAATCATACCAGACTGCATTCCTAGTTTCTGCCAGGTGGGGAATAGGCTATTAGACTTGCAAATAATGCAACTGCCTCAAAACACCCCATGTATAAAACACCTGTAAACCATACATCATTTTTTAATCTCATCTGAATCATTCCTGGTACTTCCAATAAAATCCAGGATTTCTCAGTGGAAAACTTAACAGATTTATCATAGCGAGTGCTTCTGCATTTTAAAACAGGCTTGAGCATTACAAAATAAAGTTTAATTCACTCGAAGGATATCTTTCTTATCTACTAAAATTAAGATCTGCCTAATATCCATTTATACTTTATGTAGTTTAACATAGACCAGTTATTGTAATACTGGCTATTCACAAATATTACAGACGTGATGAACTCATGCTGAATTCCGCTAAGATATACCTGTTTTTCTCCTTCTGCTTTGTAAATATGATTTTTCTCTTTAGTCTTTGAAAGCCTGCCTTCACTAGGGAGCAGGACTGGAGCAAATATGACTGCTTGTAGTCAGGCCTGTAGTGCAAGGGAGCCTGAAAATTCTCAACATCAAGCGAAGGGTTTTCCTGCATTTGTCTATAAGCTTGTATAATGAAGTGCTTTGTTCATATGATTTAGATTTAACTTTCCTCTTGTTTTCAGCTGGAGTGCCAGAGCCAGTTTTGGTGCAAGCACTTCAAGCAACAGCTTGTGGATTTGTGGGTCTCACCTGCCAAGTGCTTTTCTACCTTCATGTTAGTGTGAATCTGCTGTCATGCCATGAGCATTTTCCTGCAGGCTTTTGCCTTGAGGATACTCTTCAGAAAGGTGTAAGAAATGACATCCAGGTACCTTGGATGTGTTGCACACATCAAAATAACCACAGAACAGTGTTTAGCCACTTGTTCCTTTGTAAGCAAGAGCCCACACATGCTCTGAAGCACCACAGGAATTTTGCTTCTGGTTTGAGGTGGAAAAGCAATACAGGAAGGGGAAAAGACACATGGCTTTGAAGCTGCAGTCCTGCTGCAGGGACATGTGGCGAGGACATGGGGGCTGCAGGAGACAAGCAGGCAAAGGTGAAGATGTAAGAGGATAAGGAGGGAACAGCAGGGCTGGTGATCTGCCACAGGAATATGGCTGTGGTGAGACACCGAGAGATCTGTGTGCACAACTAGGAGCCTGCTTGGAGGGAGTGAGAAATGCCGTAGGTGGATGGCAGAGGGAACGCAGCTGAAGATACGGAGCAGGGTTTAACAGGACCCATGAGAGGGGTCGCAGTCAGGAGGAGGGGTGAAAGAACAGTTATTCTAAGGAACTGTTTAGCCACTTGTCTCTGATCCCACATTCTCCCCTCAGTAGTTGTATTAACATATTACTATAAAGTAAATAATACTCAGAAAACTCAAAGAGGCATCCCAGCGTGTGCTTAAGAGCATTGTCTATGTTATACTGCAACTATAAATGTAACATTTCCTGCACTTTGTAGTTTTCCATATAGAATAATTTTCATTAGGCATTCATTTTATTTCACGTGAGCATGTCTGGCTGGGTAATATCTCTTAACATGAACCTGCCCTCATGCACCCTGTCACAGAATTATCTCTTAGAAAACAAGAACATCCTCCACAGCACAGAGGGTGGAGCTGGCAGGACGGGCCATTTTTAGGAGACAATCCATCAGTTCAAACGTCACTTGTCACCACAGGTGCCCTGATTTAGGTGACGCACCCAGCGCTGGGAATGGAAAAGCTGATGCGGGCGTACGGAGCAGCGGGTTGATATCATCTCAGCAGGAAACCAGGAAGGCTGTTCTATTTAATCACTCAAATCGTTTCCAAACCCTCTCGGACTGGGTGTGGGGTGTGCGAGTATTTATTATGAGCATGTGCCTCAATCCTCAAAATATCTTCTTTGAAACAGCCTGGTGTTAACACACAACAGGCCTTTTGATTTCTGTCAAAGGCGGTTACAAAGTGCCTGTCAGTGAGTAGCTGTGGTGCACAGCGGCAGCGTGTTTGGACTGAAAATGTGCCTCAGAGTCAGTGGCACATCCCAGCTAACTGGAGGTGAAAACACAAAGGCATGCTGGTTCTCAAAGCTCATCAGCATCAACCATGGCCCAGCTGTCATGTCCAGATTCAAAACACATGCTGCAGTGAAACAGGACTCATCGCGTTCGCGAGGCACTGCTGAAGGCGAACCTGATGGTGGCTGGGGCAGCTCGGATGTGAGATGCTACGGGAAGGGAGAACTCCTTCCAAAAATCTGCCTGTCAGGCGGAGGGAGGCTTGGCAATATCCTGGCTCCACTGCAGCTGATGGCAAAAGTCCTGCTGTCGTCAAAAGGGTCAGGATTTCACCCTCCATGTACATCCTGTTGACAATGGGCCAGACTCCAAGGGACACTGAATTTTCTGATTACTGAGTATATAACTTGCATTCAGTTACTTATTTTCTTTAATTCCCTTCAACATTCCTCCATCAAGCTCAGCTGCACACGGCTATTGGCTGCAGTAGATGAACTAACCTTGAAGTCAATGGGAATTTTACTAGGGGCTGAAGGGAAGTGAGAACTCCACATGAGTTTCTTTCCCAGCTATGTATCACATTTCTGAGACTAATCTAGTGGTTGAAGGCCATCAATTTTCATTAATTTAACTGCAAGGCCTTTGTATGACGTGAACAAATTACAATGTGTTCAGGCTTGTTGAGAGAAATCTCATCATTTAAAGTAGTGTGTGAATCTGCGTGACTAACATATGACATAGGCCTACAAGGACATTATAGAGATAATTAGAGAACAAATTTCTAGTTGATAGGATATTCTATCATTTTAAAAGTAATCTTCATTCCAAACCTAAACAAAGGGATGTGTTTACATTTTTCTGTGGGAGTGTTCTCCAACATTTTGAATTACTGAACTTTTTCACTTTGGTGATGTCAAAATGTATAAAACCTCAACTATTCATGTCTATATTTAGTGCAGTGTTAAAACTTCTGCAACCTATTTTGAAACTGAACACAAACCAAAATGATTAATAGAAGAGAAATGGAATATCTCATTATACCCCAACAAATGTTATGAAAATAGTTGCTTTTCAGAGAAACATGTCTTTTGAAGGAAAACTATTCCACTGAAAAGTTTTCAATCAATCACCTCTAATTATATAACAAAGCGATTGTTTCTTGGTCAGAAATAAGGAACTTGGGCCAACAAAAATACAGAAGCAGTATAGCAAAGCAGTAACAAGTTTAAAGCAACAATGAGGCAGCACTGTGTTAGGGTGGTTTTCTTACTAATGTAAACCTATTTCCACAAAGCCAATTGGTGCATGGAGAAGAGAAAAAAATCTCCAGAGGAATTATGAAGATGGAAGTCCACTGCATGAAAAGATAGGATGAACTTGCTATTTTTAGTCTGGGCACTTGATGTTGGACAGGATGCCAAGTAGCTTGCAGTGACTGCAAGAAGGTGTGGACTGTGATAGGGGCAACAGCTTTGGTCCATTCATTCTCCAGACTCGGGAGCTACTATGAGGAATGGTAGATTTCTCTCTACCCATGTTCCTAAGCTGACCTCCAGAGAAAACCAGCATGCACCCAGGTTGTATTTCAGTACATGGTTGGGATGCTGCCAAAGTCTGTCTTACTAAGGCATCCAGTGAGCGTTCTGCATTTGCCAGTCCTACAGCACTGGTCTTTTGTTGTCTTTCTACATGGTCTATAAGTACAATTATGAATAGGCACACAATGATCAAAGATAGACAGCTAGATTTTCACAGCAACGCATTCTCGAAGCAGGACTAAATGTCATAGTAGGAAACCATGGGCTAACTCACTTACTTGGCAAAATTGTTTTATAACGGTTTTTAGTTCCATGACTCGGGATGTCAATTTCTTTGGGATCCACAAAATTCATTGGTATTTCCTATAAAAAATAAATTAAATCAGATTGGTGTTTCCAAAGGAGCCATGCAGGAAATTATCACCAGAAGGCCATCTGCTGTTACACAACTGTCTTTTGACATCAAAGTTATTAAGAAAAAAAGTGGTTCCCACCTCAAGCCTGTCAACACCCTTCCTTTAATAAATACAGGGAGTTGCATATTGAAGGGTTGACTTCCAAGGAACACTTCTGATGAATTATTAAAGCAAAGTTTTTACAGGATTAGGAGAGAGGTTAAAACACAGAACAGTTCTAGAAAACTGGAGCTCAAAGTGCAGTACTGTAGTAGAAAAGCACATTTTACATAACTGGAGGAGGAACTTTCCAAATAATTAAATATTAATATATTCATATATGTTTTTTAATTTTGTGCAAAGCCCTCAACAATGTCAAAGACCTCACTTGCTTTTTATAGAAACTACTAGAATTAAGTGCCTTAGTCTTTTGCATTCAGTGACTCAAGCGTAATAAAAATCTGAAGCAGTATTTCTTTTGATTCTCATTTTGATCTTATAGCGAATGATCCACACTGTCTTCTTTACTACTGTGACAACTTCTTGAAGTTCCAAAAATTGTCTGTCAGGATGACAAATAAAAATCCTCTAATTTTTCACTGAACAAAATGTTTCAGTTGGTCTATGGAGGCAGGGGAGGCAACGGGAGGGGAGAGAATAATTTTGATTTTGAGGTCCTGAAATGTTGTTAGTGTTCTCACAGTTGAATAAAAATAATCCTTTGAAAAAGGCAAGATGAAACAAGTAGGTTTGTTTTTTTTTTTTCTGATTGTGGGACATGTTTTATCAACCAAACAATCTGGCAAAATCAAATTAAAAATGTTCCAGTTGACTCAAATCTTAATTATTTACTGAATTGTTTTGGCCTCAATTATTTAAATTATCTTAGAGCAAGCTGGAATTTGATCTTCAGTATATTAATACTTCTACTTAAAAGCACAGTCATTACTAGAGACTTGAACACGTCATTGCTAGCCTGGGACATTTATCCAAAGAGACAGTGGCATATTAAATAATTGCCTCTTACAGACACATAAGAACATGATGAGGCAAAAAAGGTATGATCCTACCCTATTCAGCGCAAACCTCCTTTGACTTGCACCACTGGAAAATTTAGTTAAGAATTTTCCACCAAAATCAGCTAGCTTCTACCTCTGCAGGCTGCCCGCACAAATGAGATGTATGGCCAGTGTCCTTTGGACCCAAGCTCTGGTTCTGTCTGGTGTGACTGGCTGCTCTGGGATATTTTTTAGAGGAACATGGAGGAGGCTCCTAACAGCTTGCCAAGGATGGGCCTCACAGCAGATCTTTACATGGGTTCGCCAAGCAGGGAAGCTACCCCCTTACTTTTCTGGTTGAAGAGAAGGCAAAGTTAGCTAAAATTAAGATGGGTCATGATGAATTGCTTTGATTCTTTTCTGCTTCCGAACTCGGTTTCTGAACATGTTACTACATAAGGCTGCAACTTCTGCATTGGTTTTTATTTTTCTACCTTCTCTACCTTACACCCGTGTCTTCAGCGGACCTTCTTTATTCTTCCTCTCTCCTTCACTCAGCTTCTTCGATCTCTTCCTTGCTCTTCAGCTGACAACCTCAAAAGAATGACTTGCTGCCTCTCATTTCAGACAAGCCAAAGTGGTGCTGCTAAGATACCTTCCTTGCAGATACTTCACCCAGCCCCTTTTCAGCTCCCTGTTCTGCCATGCATACGGTGCCTGCACTAAGTGCAGGATCTTCTCATTTGTAAGAACCCATTCCTGCATAAACCTCATCTTCCTTCCTTCAGGTCAAACCATCTCACCTCTGTCCTGCTTCTAATGCCACTTCCTCCTCCACAGAACTACAAAATGAGCTCCCACACCCCTCTCATTCCCACCTCTGACTTTCACCCCTTCCCAGTGATGATTTCTGTGAGACTCTTCCCCTTGGCCCTTGGGCTCTGAATTGTCCTAACTGGCTCTGGTACAGGCTAGTGGCTGACCCAGAGCTTCCCTGGTTCGGCTCTGGCTTAGAAAAAACACCATCAATGCATGGCTTCCGAAAGGTTTCCCTGCTAAACTGTATATGAACTGAGAGAGAGCAACACGTTAAGCCTGTGTTTAATGTGATCTACATCTGTCATCTACAGAGATGCCTGCACAGTAAGAGATGGTGGTCAGAGTGGCTCTTCCAGCTGCCTGTCTGTCTCCCTCCTGGTGCCTGTTGAAATGCTAAAATAGTTCATCAGTTGGTGGGTTACTGACAGATGCAGAAATGCCACCGAGCGGAAAACAGAAATGCCATAAAATCAATTAATAATATTAATCACTTACATCCTGTAAACACTTTCTAGTCAGTAGGATTCTTCCAGCAGTAAGTACTTGTGGAGCCAAGGGCACAGACAGAAATCTGACAATGCACCATGGATCACAACCACAGACAAGTCACTTACTCTGAAACTGGCTGTGAAAAGCAAGTGATTATTCCGGAAAATAAAATAAAAAATCAGGATACTGTGGGCATAAAGTTCTTGCTAACATGGGAGAAAATAGGCCCAGCAGACTGCAAATAGCATGAACGTGCAAATTAGCATGCAAAGTCCATAGCTATAGAGGCAATATATATAGATTTGATTTATTGAACACATATTCATATATGATATAAATAAATAATTACAATTAATGTGTAAGATGCACACATTCATGTGCTCAGTTGCATCCATACAATTATAGATGCATATTTATATATGCCTTTGTTCATGGGCTATTTCACCTCTCTGAGCGATACTCTTCTAATAATCTTAGAATCATAGAATAGTTTGGGTTCCAAGGAAAGTTTAAAGGTCATCTAGTCTAACCCCCCCTCAACGAGCAGAGACATCTTCAACCTGATCACAATGCTCAGAGCCTTGTCCAACCTGATCTTGAATGTTTCCAGGGACGTGGCATCTACGTCTTGCCTCTATGGAAAGCATCCTCAATGATCTGCCAGTTCTGCTCTGTTTCTTTGTCCCTGAGGGCAATTTCCCAGGGGGTCCTATTGAATAACTCCTTGAAGAGCTGGAATTTTTCTTTCTTAAAATTCAGGGTCCTGACTTTACTCTTCACCCGACCTATATCTCTCAGGACTGTGAAATCCACCAGCGAGTGATCACTACAGCCCAGGCAGCCTCCAATCTTGACATCACCAATTAGCTCCCTTGCATTGGCGATCATCAGGTCCAATATCACATCCTTCCTAGTAGAGCTGTCTATGACCTGGTGTTATCCCAGTGCACTCCAGGAGAACGGCCTTCAGCTTGACATGCTACTTTTCCAGCAGATGTTGGGGTGATTGACTGCTCCAAGCAGGATGACAGCCTGGGAGCACGATGCATCCTGTAGCTGGAGTAAGAAAGATTTGTCCATAGGCTCCCATTCTCAGACGGCCTGTAGCAGACACTATCAAGACTTCTTTTGTTGCCTCCATCTCTAATTCTTAACCATAAGTTTTCAATCAGCTTGTGACTATTCTTCAGAGGCAGCTCTTCACACTTTATCCATTATTTTGATGTCAAGAGCAATGCCTCCACTCCTCCTTCCTAGCTTGTCCCTTCTGAGCAGCCTGTAGCCACTGATACACACACCAGTCATGAGGTTCATCCCACCAGGTTTCAGTAATGGCAACTAGGTTGTAATAACAGCTATTCTGGCTCACATTAGCCTTTAAACACTACAGCTGTTCTACACTCAAAGAGATACGGTTTGAGCCTCTGAAAGCATTCAGGAAAATGCGAAAAATTTAGGAAAATTCAGGCAGATATTCATTGTACCCACATCCCCTTTTTTATGAAACCAAATTTTATAAATTCAACAATCCAGCACTTTCCCATGCAGGACTCTGTTTTCTGACATTCCAGTACTCTGGGAATAATGAATTTTTCTGCTCTGTCACCAACTTTAGGCATTCTGTCTTTTGATTAGTAGTAGCTCAGGCTACTAAAGAACTATATGCTGGGCAATTTATGTTTCTTTCTTCTTGCAAATCAGGTATGTTCTCCCAAGTAAAAGTAGTCAACTTTTTTCAGCATTAAAAAAGAAAAGGAAAATAGCTCTTCTTCTCTTGATAAATGTTATGGGAAAATATTTTGATGGCAATAGCATTTTTTATAATTAAAAAATTAAGTTAATACCCCCTTAACTGTTAATCAGAAAATTAAATGTTAATTAAAGGACAAAAAATAAACTAAACTGCTCAAGCTTCAGTTTTCTATTTAAAACTTTGAGCATTTCTCCACTTTTTGCACACTTGGAAGGTTTTCATGGGAACTAATGATTTTAGTCTCAAGAAGACTGTCTTATTTCTTTAGTTAACTAAAACAAGCCAAGTGAGTAGAAAGAGTGAAGCTTATGTATTGCGTTCTTTGCATGCCTCAAAGCTTCTACTAAAGCTATTACATGTAGCAAGGAAGATATTAAACAGATACTGTTCAACAGCTTCATCTTAAAATACATTTTAAAAAGTGGTTTAAAGATAAGTCACTATCTTTTCAATAAAATTCTGTGAAAACACTGAAGGGCCAAAGTCATGTTATGCCGTCTTGAGGGACAAGTGAATCACAGAATTGTCACAGTCGGAAAGGACCTCTGAGATCACCGAGTCCAACCATACACAAAACCACAACTCACACCCTACAATCTTGGCCACTAGAGCCTGCCCTGAAGTGCCACATCTACATGTTTCTTAAATACCCTCAGGGATGGTGACCCCACCACCTCTCTTGGCAGGCCACTCCAGTGCTCTTTCAGTTTAAACCTCCTCTGCTGCAACTTCATATCGTTTCCTCTGGTCCTGTCATTATTCACTCGGGAGAAGAGGTCAGCACTGACCTCTACAACCTCCTTTCAGGCAGTTGTAGAGGGCAATGAGGTCTTCTCTCAGCCTCATCTTCTCCAAACTAAACATGCCCATGAAATGTGAGTCTCTATTGCTCCAAAGCCATGCAAGGATGCTGTGCGAGAGGATTGGCGTAAATAGGATTCTATGGAGGTGCCAAGTTGCCTGCATAAACTGACTCCTAACATGGGGGGGTTAAGCGAGGGTTTAAGCACGATGAAGTTGTTTCTTCTAGCTTTCACGCCTAAGCAGTAGATCGGAAGAGAACTAATGGCCTAACTGGTACCCTCTGACAGCAGTTGTAGCAAGGCATCTGAGGGAACTCAGAACAGGACAAACTTTACTTTATATTGCACTAGTCAGTGGAATAACTGGAACCATGAATAATTACTCCATATCCAGTTTCTCCTTGTTATCATGATTTTATAGGCTTCTGTTAGAGCCTCTCACAGTCTCTTTTCTAGGCAGAACAGTCCTTGTCTCATCTAGTATCTCCTGATACAGGAGCTGCTCCAGCCTGTTATCACGTTCACTGTATTTCTGCATGTGCTCTGAGATGAAAAGATCAGAGTAGCATGCAGCTGTGAAAGCAATATAGATTACTTGGATGTCATAAAGATGTTTTCTGTATTATTCTCTAGTTCTTTCCTCAAGAGTCTTAGCTTTGTATTTCAGAACCCATCAAAGTATACAAAACTGTTTTCTGCCAAATGCATAACATTTTATGTATCAACCCTGAACTTCCTCTGCCTCATCACCATCAAAATCGTTCTGTAATTTCTTTGAAGTCTATTTTTAATTTTACTACTTTTTGTAATTCAGTGTCACCTTCAATTTTTGCCACCTTACTATTTATTCCCTTTTCCAGACGAGTTAAGAGCATCTTGGCCATTATCAGCTCCATGCTAGATGCCTCTGGGACTCCTATGGTGACCACCTTTTATTCTAAGAAGCAACCAATCCTTCCAGTGCTACACTATATTGATTATTTCCTCATGTATTGCATTTGTTCATATATTTATTGACTTATTTCTTTATTATAATTCCTTCCAATTTCTCTGATTTAGACACCAGATTTCTAGACCTGCAGTTATCTGGGTCTCTTCTGGAGCCGTTCTAAAGGACTCCTGTTACCTCTAGCCCTCTGATTCCTCAGCTGCTGGGGCCCAAGAGCTAGGTTACAGCTGCCCAGTCAACAAATTAATTAATTGCATATATGAACTCCTTTAGGATTCCTGGGTGAATAGTAGCATATTCCACTGTGTAGCTTTTAGTCATTTTATTGATTTGTTCTAGAATCAATTGCACTAAAACTTCAATATCAGATAGATGCTCCAGTCACCTGTTTGAATCTACTCCTGCCACAGAGGTAGAAAATTTTAAAGTTCTTCTGCGGTCACTTCTCTCCTATTGCTTCAACTTCTCCAAATCCCTTTTCTGCCCTTTTGATCATTTATTGATCCTCAGACTCTTTGGTAAGCTTTGTGGTTTTGATCTATTTAAAAATGAAGTTATGACTATATATATTTTTTTTAATTTAAAACCTTTTTTGGCCCTCCTTATTCAGCTTTCACATTCAGCTGGCTTCAGTTTATGCTGTTTCCCTTGTAAAGAGTGTCTGCTTATTTCTAATAGCTTATTTCATCTGACTGTTTTGCAGTGCTATTATCTTTTAGTCTTCTTAAAGTAATAATGTGTTTTCCATGACTGAATTTTTCTGGTCCTGATTTATTTCTACCTGGCCACTGTCTTAATTTTAGATTTTTATCCTTTTAAATATTAAATAGCCTCATAGGACACTTCAGGTTTTTTTTTATCTTGAGCATGTTAGGATTGCTGCTGGAGTGCTTGTTAAAGATATTTTGGACTGACTGACTGAGTCTTCCTGTCTGCTCCGAAGTAATTTACAGTAACTAAAAATTTAATCTTCAAATTGCAACCATAGGTGATGTTTGCATGGGAATAAACAAAAACTCAAATTTTTTGCTGTGGTTTCTGTCATCATAGCCTTTATGATTTCTTTGAAGCTGTCAGTGTTACAGTCCTGGCTGTTTGCACTGTAGCTGTAATATGACATTTATCCCATCTACAAATGGGACTTCAAACCGAGAGGAATCTGTATTATCCATAGACAAAACTGTCTTACTTATCTGTCTTCAGTGCATAAACATAAAACACCACCTTGGAACTATCTAATCTGCCCTTCAGAAATGATCTATAACTTGTCATTAAAGTGTTGCCCAATTATTTTTTCCCCTCAGTTTCTGTTGTGCCAATTATGTCAAAAATCCTCATTGAAAGCTTATTGTTAAACTCACCATGAATTCTGTTTGAAGCAGATGAGAACACGCAACTGCATCTCGAAGCTGCTGCCGTGTCAGAACGCGTCCAGCTGACTGTAGGTATTCCATTGCTACTTTTTCTCGCGGGGTTGGCACAGAGACAAAAGGTTCAACACTTCCCAGACTGCTCATATCCAAAGTCAGTGAGACATTGGAGCCTCGTCTGTGTTAGAAAATAATTAAAACAGTTATATCAGATATGTGTTACTGGAAGTCCCACATGCATGCAGCTGGTCCTGAGTTATTTATGTTCCCTGACTTTCTGATTAGTCATTGAAAGATTCAGGTATGCAAAGACTGAAAGACTGATTTTACTGGAAACACTGGGTGGCCAGAAAACCAAGATTTTACATATCATCCTACCTCTTGAATCTAACAACTGATGCTGCAGGAATAGCGTGCCAGGGAGCAACTAATTGAATTATTCTTAGAAGTAGAAACTGCTCCCTATATGATACTTAATCTTTATGGATGTCAAATGTGAAACTGGTATCTTAGCAAGGAAGAAATATCTCATAGGAATAAAAAAAGGGGGGGATACATTTCTAACTGATACATATAATCATCTGGACATAAATTCACAGTTATGTCAGCTGTGTGTTTAAGATTCTACTCAAATTAAATATACAGAATGGAGGGGCGGGGGGAATGATGAAATCAGCAGAAGTAAGTGGAAAGACAGTGCAAACGTTGTTACTATGAAGACTGTTGACAATATCTCATGTTAGGTAGGAGAGGCAGGAAAGGCAAAAAACTACAATAAACGAGCTGCATCCCAGGAGAAGGAATGGTCACAGACTTAGAGGGGTTATTTGGAAATGCCAAACACCTCTTACAGGACAATCAAATTCATTAATGTTTCACATTTCTACAGGAAAATGAAGTTGGATTTAACACTTTTTAGTCATGAAAATGCAAATAAAGCATACCTCTCTGGGCTAGATACAATTGCTACTCTTTTTGTTGCTTTCTCCAAGTACCACTTAAGAAAACTATCTTTTTTCATAGTTTCAACCCATTGATAAATACTACCTACTCAACTCTTAACTTTAGACATATTGACTGAAATAAATCCACGCTCTGTGAATTGTGATGACTAGACATACATTTGTAGGCATTGATCAAAGTTTTTGTGTTCCACTAATCAGAAATCAGTACTTTAGTACTGATCTGTATCTGGGCTACAGACGCCCAACTCAGTGTAAACATCTCTAACATTTACTAAGCAGCTCTGCACATACTGAGATACGACAACGCAAGCTTCATTCCTACCTCTACACATTATCACCTCTCTGTTAATGCATGCTTACAGGGGTGTTCTTTAAGCTCTTAGTTGCTCTACCGTGCTCAGATATATGCAGCCACAACGTAAGATCTCTGTCTCAAGTTTCTCATAATAGTCATCCCGTCAGATCAGAATACAGCTCTATACCTTGCCTGTTTTTAAAAACACCTGTCAGTGATTAACCATTTACTGGTTAATGAATTATCTGTTGAGCCCAGTTTTCCTGCTAGAATTATATGTGCTGGGTGCATTTGACTTCCACTGGGTGAGTGTGACTACTCACTGCTCTGGACACCGGGATGTTGTTAAGATACACCTGTCTCTCTAATACTAATACTACATATTGTTATAAACTTCATACAGACAGCATCAGATAGCATCTGTGAGGCAATTAATATTAATATTGGGGGAATGCTTTCTTGCAGTCTGCAGCAAAAGTTGCTTGTGTTAATACTTGCTTTTTAGTGTCCTTTCATTATTATAAGTGGCCCATAGGTATCTGTATGCACACATATTTGAGCAAATTACTTGTCTTTTCAGACACTGTGACACCTTATTTAATGCAGGAGCTGCTGTTCTGTTTTCTGATCTTCTTCTGACACTAGAATTAGTAGTCTTAGGGTTTGTTGCTTTCTTCTTTGTTTGTAACCATATGAACATAACAATTTTCTTTGTTCTGACGCAACTTTGATGCACTTCCCTTCCTCTTATACATATCAGCAGATCCTTCAGTGATTGTCTTTTAAATTAAACCATTTATGTCATGTCTGTCTGCATGAATAGAAATGACTTCAGTCACTTACCCGTTGCTTAGTAAAACAAAATGGCCAAGACCACCTGTTGGAATAAGTGAATCTCACAGTATGCCATAAACCTATTTCAGCTGAGGTGATGTGTGGGTGATAGCAAGAACTTCTCTGCCCAGGCCCACAGATGGTAACAGTGAGTCAGCAAGAGAAACAGAGGTGGGAGGCAAGACGGAGCTCAAGGTGGCCACAGGCAGCTGGCTGCCTCCAGGGGCAGATGGGGACAATTTTTGTTGGCAGAGGGAAGTAGGTGGGGTGTGATTCTGCTAATTTTGCTAGGAGGTAGGCAGAAGTGGTGTCCTGACCAGAGGTGACTAGTAACTGATATAGGCACAGGCTCCCAGTAGTGGGCTCTGGCTGACTACATGCACTGCATCGCGCCAAAGCCCCAGACAGCAGCACCAGTGCTCATACCCAAATGCAGAGCCACAACAGCCTGGGAGCTGGGCACACTGAGCTCGCTGCAGTGGCCACTATCTGCTGGACCCTACAGGAGGGTCCTGGCTCATCCCAGCTCCCAGGGGACTGCCCCTGCCTGCGGGGGAAGCCAGTGCCCCAGCTCTGTGCCGCTTCTCAAGGAAAACATCCTGTTAGAACGTTTTCTCACAAAAATGCTCCTACGAAAGCACCTCTTCTGACCACAACTAGCAATTTATTCCGCGGAAAAAGGCAGTTCCTCAAACAGGTGGCTGTGAGGGTGTGTATCGCAAATCCAATCTTTTGAAAGCAATCCAGAAATCTGCAGAAGAGGTATGCAATGAACATCTTCAAAACTGTTTAGGCTACCTTCGGTTGAGAAATGGGTAGCAATTTAGACCCAGACACACTTCTGGGACAGCGTACTGAGATTTCCTAATATAGAGGAAAAGTATTTGCATTGTTCAATAACAAAGTACAGTGAAAATGTTAATATTTTCTTTGGCTTTTACATTGTTATAACTGACAGTCTTGGCAAAAAGGCTACTTCCTTTTTAACAACAACAAAAAATATACCTGATCTAATTATAGCTTTGAGTTTACATCTTCTACCATTTATGGGGATTATTGACGAATACTGATGTTAAGAATCAAATAGCTTACTCTGGGAAGAAGAAATAGTTTTTAGCTGCATATTTTATATATCAAAAGCTACATATTGAATAAAAACTGAATATAGGACAGGAAATAATGATGATAAATGATGGCAGTCTTTTTAGAAAGTCTATAAGAGGATATACAATAGATAATAGCTCTAAAGGTAATTATTCCATCAAAATTGGCATTTGAAAGAACACTTTTGAAGAAGTATGCTTCAGTTAATAAAAAGATTTTAATAATGTTTACACTAGTAATACTAACTATTGGCAATATTAACATTAATCATGCAGACCGTACTGAGGAACAGGGCTGAAAATGGGACATATTGCCTTGTCTTGACAGATGAAGGAGGACCTGAGTGCATCATACACTTGTATGTCCTAATAGAAGATGCTTAGTCTTAGGTCCTGCTCTGGACTTCTCAGATTCTCTATGTTCCACCAACAGTTAAATTCTCGACTTTCTGTAGAGGATAGTACAAATTAAGAATTCAATTCTTTTTTACTACCTGGGTAGAAAGAGGTTAGGTAGCGAGCCCATCTCTTTCACCTTATTGGAGGGACTACACAAGGCTGGCCACAGAGCAATAAAGAGACACCATCTAAACCAAAGCCCTTTTTTTGCTAACTATCGCTTGTCTTCAATAGGCTTTGAATCAAGAAATCGCATGTAGGCCAGTGATACTTCAAGTCAGACAACTCATTTTTCTTGGACAAACATATATCTGTATCTCTTGACTACACACAAATTAGAGTAACGGAGCCATACAGATGGGTTTTCCCTTATTTCTGAATATTTACAACCCTTTTTTTCCTTCTAACTAGCTCTTCATTCTTTATGTTCCCTATGTTAATAGTCTGGGCCAAATTAAAGAAGACTTTGCAATGATACACACCTCCTCCAGCATCCCCTTGAGGTTGTGTCTTGATGGAGAAGATCATCGTATGAGTAATCTCAGGAACAGTAAACATTTGTGACAACATTGTCATAGAATCATAGATCACAGAATTGTTTGGGTTGGAAGGGACCTTTAAAGGTCATCTACTCCAACCACTCTGCAATGAACAGGGACATCTTCAACTAGAACAGGTTGCTCAGAGCCCCATCCAACCTGACCTTTAATGTTTCCAGGGATGAGGCATCTACCACCTCTCTGGGCAACCTCTTCCAGTGTTTCATCAACCTCATTCTAAAAAATTTCTTCTTTATATCTAGTCTAAATCTACCCTATTTCAGTTCAAAACCATTACCCCTGGTCCTATCACAACAGGCTCTGCTAAAATGTTTGTCCCCATCTTTCTTATAAGCCCCCTCCAAGTACTGAAAGGCTACAATAAGGTCTCCTTGGAACCTTTTCTTCTCCAAGCTGAGCAAACCCAACTCTCTCAGCCTTTCTTCCTAGGAGAGGTGCTCCATGCCTCTGATCATTCTTGTGTCCCTCCTCTGAACCTGCTCCAATGGGTCCACGTCTTTCTTGTGCTGAGGTCTCCAGAGCTGGACACCACCCTACATATTACATTAAAATCAGCATGAGACTAACTTTTCCAAAATTTCACCAGCTGTGACAGCCACCTCATCACTGGGTACACAAATAAGTGCAATCAGGAAACCACTTGTGTCTGTGTATTGTCTAGTATCCCAGAGGGGAGTCTTACTACATACTCACAGCCTTCTTTTCAATTGGGTAATAGGAACAAGTCCACTGATCAGAATCCACTGGTGTATTTTTAATAATACATTTATAGAAGCAGATTTTATTGCATACCAAGATAAAAAAAAAAAAATTTAAAAAAAAGAAGAAGATTAATTCAGTGTTTGTTTGAAAACTCTGAAAAGGAAACTCCACCTGTCCACCTCGGAGGGCCACCAGGCTACTAATGCCTATTAATCATTACCAAGGTCATTTCCAGGTCTTCCCTGACCTTAAAATTAAGCCATAGCTGGTGATTATGAAAATCCAATTACCTGACACGTTTTCCCAGTTGTTTACTTAAGCTGGGTAATTTCTTTAAATACATATTCCCGTGTTTATTCAGCACTCCTGAAAACTGCAACGCCCAGATTCCCGGTCCTTGGCTTTTCATTCTCTTTAGCGGTTTTGGAAGTGGCAGCGCTGCTGCCCTCCAAGAGCCATTGCCCTCCGACCCCAGCACTGCAGACGCGGGAGGCGCTTCCTTCTGTGCCCTCGGCCCTCCGTCCCTCGGCCGAGCTTTTGCGCGGCCCAGCAGGAGCTGTGTCAGCTGCGCAGGTGGAAGGAAACCATTAATTAGTGGGAAGAGCAGCGCTGGCTGAGGCTGCTGGGGAGGGAGCTCACTTTGGGTCTTCAGATCCCGCTTGTACCAGAGGACACTCCGGAGGATGACTCTCCCTGGGTTTTACTGTAGGAATGATGGGAAAAACACTGTGATTCCTCTCTGCGTTTTATTTCTCTAGTGCTCGCTGACTGGGTCTAGACATGGGTCCTGATTCTCCTTCCTTGCTGGTCCATCTCATCAGCAAATGCACTGAATTCAGGTGGGGTTTGCACTGCTGGAATTGCTCTGGGAGAGCACAATTACGCATGTGGTTTCCACCACTTACTACTTTGCCAGTGCCAGATTTCATTTGCTTATCTACTTTTATGTTTCATTAGAGTAACTCAAAGAAAAAAAAAACACAAAAAAATTGTAAAAAGGGACAATGGAAAAAATAAAGGTTTCTGCTTTCCTGCTGCTTTTAGAAAAATAGCTAAGAAAAAACATCGTCAAGTAGGTGAATAAACGTGATATATAGAGCTGCGATGGGGTGTGAAAAGCAGAATAAATCAGAAAATGACACAATATTGTTATTGCTAATCCTTGGGCAAACAGTAACATAGATCTAATATATGACTGAGACATTCCTTCACAAATCCAGATTTATAATATCCATTATAGTCAGTCCTCAGAAGGCTGAGGTGACTGTCATTTGAAGTGAAATATGATTTGATAAATTTTAAAGTAACATTCATAGTATTGTTAATTAGTTGCTTCTAATAAGCACAAGAACAGTTAATGTATTTTTCAGAAATGCTCACACATGAGCCTTGCTCTGTACATGCTAGCCCAAAATATATATCATCACCTTGTACTGCTGATATGACTAGATGTCTTGGGAAGACGGGGCTGAATGAGAGTATGGCTGCATTCATGGGTGTGGTAACTTCTTGTCTTTTTCTGACCATCAGCAGGCTGTCTCAAACAAGTCTTCTAAGCATGCGGTAAATCTCAATTACTGACCACCCAAACTTGACAAAAAAGAACATTATTTTTTTCTTAGGTTTACATCCTGTTATTGGAAATGTAGAGTCTGGGTTTTCTCTTGTGCTGCAGCACGTATTAGAGATTATTCTGATAGAAATCCCCACAAATTCTGGTAATATACAATACCCATGAAAGTAATTATCCTCTTGTTCACTCTTACTTTCAACCAAGGTTTACCAGTATGATCAGTAATAGTCTGAGAAAATAATGAATAGAAAATTCATTATATAACTGCATGAGTGTCATCCTAATAAATAATTATTTGCACACAGTACTTATTGAATATAATATACGTTTTTTATTTTTGCAGTCCTAGGTACCCTATGTAGCATTGTTATACACACACTACGCATATGCTATATGCTGCTTGGCAGATCCATGACGAAAACTCACTTTAGCAAATGATCTCTGCTTTGCTTGCAGACAACTTGGGCTTGCAGTTGGTTTTCAGTTGAACAAGTGCTGCAGCTTTTAGGATCTCCCTCAGACCTGGGGTTATTGATATTTTTAAACAAACTAAACCTACATCACACCCAAACTGAAGTACTTGAGAATCAAAAGGTGTAATCAAACAACAAACAAGGCCAAGGAAGAATTAGTGTTAGAAGCAAGACAAAAACCCTGGTTCCCAAAGTCTGTGTCATTTCTCAAGTTACTTTAATTTATTTTGCAATCAATTGTCATAGGCACTCTTCTCTGAAGGAAATTGCTCTTCAGCTGATTTCAAGATTCAGGATCACTTAAGTCAATCATTTATTTAAAAAGCAACAGCAGAGGAATACAAACTGATTTTGACAGAAAAAATGAATATAAAATGACTGATTTACTTTGCATTAAAGGAAAATATGCATTGTGGCTAGTCTAAATTGATACAGTCCAATACTTTGAAGGACCTGTTCCACTCAACATATTTTGCAGCAACTTCACTGTGCATGAAAATAAAAAACGCAGAACCAGAGTTCCACCTTCAGCACTTTGGTGTGCAGGTGGTCAAAACTTGGATCTTCCCCACCCTTCTGCTATCCCCTAACATACCAGTGCTACTTAAAACACCAAAAGTAACCTACTGACCTCCTGTCATGCTTAGGAACAGCGGACCTCACTGTTTCTATAGGGTCCTGGCCTCATTCCAAAGCCTCCAACTTTTCCTCTCCAGAGAGGAGATTCTGGACAGATAGGTAGATATTAGCTCAATGTTTCCACAAGCATGTTGAGCAATTCAGTTGTTATAACATTACTGGTATTTATAATATTTCTACTCTGCCTCACGGTCACCTGCAGCCAAGACAAATCCTGTAGTCAGTTGTGTGGGCAGCCTGATCTCACCAACCAGAGGGCCTTATTTACAGTGCAGAAGGAGTAATCCTGGTATAACCCTGAAGTTAATGCCTATCACCACAAAGCCATGGATGGATGATATTTAAGCTCAGTACTACAGGGGAGGCAACATGCTGAAGTATGCTGATCCTATTATGCACCTTCTTGGAAAGAACATCTGCCATTTCTGCTCATGTTTGCTCTGTCACATGACTCTCCTCATAGTATTCCAGCATTGTATTATTATTCTTTCCCACTTTATTTGCCACTTGAAAAACTGATGCTTCCTGCCTCTCGCTCTGAGGAAGGGGTCTGGAAGTGACGACAGCAAGTCGTGTGCCTACTGAAAGGAGAAGAAGAGGAATACATGGCGGCTGTGAGGCAAAGCTTCGATTCCTCCGCAGCTTCCTAGCTACAAGAAACTTCCTGGCAGCATCCTCCAGCCCTCTCTGAGTTCATAAAAACTGATCAGAAGCCTCAGCTATAAAGTTTAAATAGCTTTTCTGGAAAGTGGAGGCACTTCATGTTCTCTCCAGAGGGTCTGATCTTGTTCCCACAGCCACGAGCAAGAGCAGGCCAATACGTCTAGCACTAAATTGCAAAAAATTCTCAGGATTTACTTGCAGCTCAGCATGTCAAAATGAGCTGAGGAAACGGTTTTGACAAGTACTTCTGGACTAAGTTTTAAGCAATCAGTATCTGGTTAGGACAGGAATGGCTCAATATCCTGTAGAGGAAAACAGCTGACATGAGGGTAGTTTCAACTTTCCCTCTTTTAATCATGCTTTCTAATGTACTGCCAATTCACTCCTGTTCTGCCCTCGATAAGGCTATGCTGCTCAGCTACGGGAACTGACTGTTCAAAAATGCAAAGCTTATACAACCTCCCATCTTTTCCTGTAGATTATTTCTACAATCAAATTGCATTTTGTCACGCAAACTTCCCTCTCCAATAAAATTTGAACAGTAACAGAAAGCTCTATTTCTGGTTCATATTCGCATATATGAGTTTGCAGCATGAGTGAAAGCTGAGTTAAATGTTCAGAAGGAAAAATAAATGAAGATGCTAATTTGTTGTGCTTATTTCAGCTTTTTTTCAAAGAGCTGAATAAATGTTTACTAATGCATGGTTAATTTGCTTTAGATGGTAGAGCTTTAATTGAATGCAGTCTTGTTTATTGCTATTATTATCTGCTTGCATTACAGCATTGCTCTATTTCGTACTGGAGGCCTCATTGCACAAACATACTGGATGACCTGTTCTCTCTCGAATTAGTGTACACACTAATTTAAACCAAGCTACAATGAATATAAACAAAAGAGATTAAAAGAATAGGGGAAGAGAAAAGAGAATGGAGAAGAATAACAAATAGCTGCTAGGGTTGCAAGATTTAAAAATGCACAGTTTAAAGAGATCAGAAAATGCATTTATTTAAGGTAAATCAACAAGAACCGTTAAAAAATCTTACGTATTCTGTCTGTTGCATCTTTTGCTTGAAAAATGAGAAAAAAGTAATTAATTTGCAATATTTTTTAATCATACTTGTACGAGTTGCCCCTCTATGACTTCAGCTCATAAGTACCTCCACAGTGCCTTGGAGGAGCTCTAGCCAAACATCATCATTTCCCATTTTGATCTCTTGTCCAGGTGCAAAGCCTGATTACTTTTCCCACCACATGCAAGGCCCATTTTTTTGCTGGGCACTCTGGCATGCCCAGAGGGTGCTTGCCTGCAGTATTTGGAGAACTGTAGCCTATCTAAGCAAACTGATCTAATAAATGAGAACAGACACGTACAACACTACAGTAATAGCTTCTAGGAAGTGTTTTTTTAGACTGCTTAACTGAGATTTCTTGCTATTTAGTTGGTCAGCCCTATGGTAAACAAATAAATAATGGATTGATCTTAGATTTTTCAGCTTTTAGATGAAAAACAAAAGTGCTTTGGTTTTCTCTTTCATAACAGCATCCTTATCAATAAGTGAATTTAGCTTTATGTGTTCCATACTAATTAATCTTTTAAGCACAAACTCTACCTCCATTCTGCACCTGCTGCTCATTTAAGGAATATATTTTAAAACCCTTAAATCCAAATACACAAATACATAATCTATTCAAGCATTAATGTCCTTCAACACTTTCTCAAGATTTCAACCAAAACTGGCTGACCTGAAAAATCATGGGTAGGAGTATTCTTAACTTAAACGGGCAGTATCTTCACACAGTATCCGTAAGAGAAAATTATTTTTTATTGTGACTTGAAGACTAATCAGTACAATGAGTTCTTTCCTGGTGAGTTTGCCATTTGGAAAAGACAGGAAGGAACATCTGGGAAAAGAGGCGTTTACTACACCCTGTCAACCTTAAGATAATAAAAAAGGACATTTCTTGTTTATTTGACTTGGTTTTCATTATCTTTAAACTACTGCAAGTGTCACACAGAAGATTTCTAAGCGGACAAATGAATTGTTAGTCCATTTTGAAGAATTTACTGAACAGCAGCAGCTCCTGAAGAATGTAAAATCGGCAGACCCACACTCTTGCTCAACAGAGTTGCGCCACCTATGGACATTCCTAAAGGCAGCTGGCAAAACTGCTCCACTCACTCGGTCACACAGTGGACAAAAGCATCTAAGGTTGCCTGTACAGAGCAAAGATCCTTTTAGCTTATACACTTTGGAAGGCACAGTCTCATTTCCAGAGTGACTTATGTGCTTAAGTTATACTAAGAGTTGATAGGATTTATGGTCTTAGAGACAAGAACCATATATGTGCACTTAGGTCTGCCATTTAGCTGCCTCTGAAGTTTCCAGAGCTGCACCTAAGATAGGTATATAAACCCCTTTCTCTTCCCAGCTTTTTCTTCTTTCTTCACTTTAGTAGTCTGGCTTTCCAGCCTTACTGTCTGGGAAGGCTTGCTCAAACAAGTATATTAACATGCAAAGTGCCTGGATTGCCTTTGAAAATCAAGTTCCACTAAAGATCTGAAAATCAAATCCACTTAGGCTTGCGATTTGAAATGGAGCAATACTTGAAGCTTTTAGAAGACAGCTGTAAATGTCTGCAATCTTGCACTTTCAGAGATTAGATACACCTTTAAAAGAGGTATTGCCAAGTCCCATTTAGGGCTGAGTGACTGATGAGGAACAGACAGATAAGTGGTGTGGAGCTCCTTTCTACAGAGCTCAGTATGTGCCTTGAAGGCCACTGCCTGCCTTCATCAAATCATATAGGAGAGTGCATAGACTGGGCTCTAAAGAAGGAAAATGCATCTGTACTTGTGTCCAGAGATGAAGACATGGGCCAGAGTGAAGGCTTCTGCATCTACTCTTCCACCATCATCTACAAACCATCAATGAGTCAGTATAGATTGGAAATTTCAGACTGAAATAATCATAATTGCTTCAGATTCATATTTCTATATTAGCAAAGGATTCATAGCATTAAGAAACTTAAATAATTTGATTTAAATTCAGTTTTATGAATTTGAATAGAGGAGAGAAATGCGAGAACTCTGATAAAGGCAGTGCTCTAAGTGTGTCCTTTAAATGCACATTGCATTATGAAATAAAGAGAAAGAAGTCTTATCTGAAAGATAAACCAAACTCCCTCCCAACCCCACCTTCACCGCATTTATCTCAGTACAAACGCTCTCAACACACAGGGCTCCATACAGCTAATAATGTAACATATGTTGAAGGGAGTGATGTAGAAAGATGAATGTAAATTTGGTGTACTACTTAAGACCAAAGGTTGACCAGTATCCTGTTTTCAACAATCGCCAGAAAGAGGAGATTTAGGGAAAGAACACAAGAACAAAGCAAGCAGGAATTACTGATTACTTAATTAACACTGTTACTTATTTTTAGTATGCCCTCTAGCTTCTGGCAATCTGTAGTTTAGGAACATCCTGAACCAAAGGTTGCTTCCACATCTTTGTGTCTGCTGTCTTCTGTGATTTTTCCTTCAGACTGCTTGCTTAGCCCACCTTATGACCCCTGCACTGTCCCAGGGCAATGAGCTCTGTAGCTGGGAGCCAGGCAACAGTGAAGATTAGACATGGGGACCAGAGAGGTATTTAGGCCATCTACATTTGGGAAAATCCTTGTGACGAAGCAGAAAACATTTATTTTATTCTAATCTTATCAGTAAATTGCAAATGCATTCTCTGCAGCCAGAGGATTACCTCTGGGATTAATTACAATACCAGCTTTCTGCTTTCCACAATGCTTTCTTCTTTTGCAAACCTATTCAGCATTGTGCTCTGTGGGCCAAATTCTCATCCCAGATACCTCTATAAATCCACTGAGGCAAAACGAGCAAAACAGATTTTAAAGTGAAACAAGACCATGCAAATTGGATTTATTAGCTGTTTTGTACTTTCCCGCTGTTCTGATTGTTTTGCTTCATTTGTTGTAAGGCTACACTGTTACACCTACTAGCAAATACAGGGAAAGGAGCTGAAAGCCTCTGGACTACACAGCAATGCTCCAGTGGAATTTGCTGCCACTCAGGAAGGATTTGAGACATCTCAAAGACAGGAGATGCGGCTGCCAGGGGGACGGTGGGAAGCGGAAGAGCCTCAGCTGCCTCCTGCTCAGCACCGGCCCCATCTCTCATTGGAAACACGGCTTTCCAGGGAGCTGCTATTGGTCATCCCGAAGCATCGGGACCAAGTTCCCTAGAGAAACATTGTACTTAATGACATTTTTCTGTGTGGGAATTATATACAGTACTTCCCCTTCTGATGCCTATCGCATATTTGAGCAGTTATTTGAAGTCGCTGTGTTCTGTTTTGTTCCTGTTATCAAATCACAGTATTAACATAACAGGGATAAGTACCATAAATTAATAACAACAATGCACATGGTTTGTTAAGTATCAAAAGTATATTCTTTGATAGGGAACACAAGAGAAGTCCCTGTCCCAGAGAGAAATATCACTGTTGTAGCTTCTTACAGACTCCACCAGTTAGAAAACTGAACAAACAGTTGAAGAGTCCAGGTATTTTATGAAAGTAGGGCACTGGCTTCCAATATGGTCTTGGATCAGTTACTTAACCAATTAATGTATCGCTTACCTTACCGTGAGAATAATGAAAAGAGCTCCTGAAATATGTTGGCCGTACTCAGCGAAGGTTCAAAGTCAAACCAAACTGATGCACCAGCTTGAATGTGATGGCATCAAACCAGACAAACAACTCTAGCAAGAACCTGGCTGAAATGTCAGTTTCATATGAAATCAGCTACTGCCCTCTGGACAGTATTTCTCAGGCTGAGCCATTCTCATAGCATACTCTGGGCATCTTCATCTCTGCCATGATGCTATTGCTTTTCCGTTTCCTGAGGCTTGCCTGGCTGTCTGTACTCATCTACTACCTTGTCTAATGCTTAGATTGTAGGTTGTTTGGATAAAGAATAACTACATCTGTGTGTGTGTATACAGAGCCTTGCAGAGAGGAATCCTGATCCGTGACTGAGGATCTCAGGTACTATATTAGCAAAAATGCTAAGGAGGATTTTCTGCAAGAGCCAAGAAATAGTCTGACCTGCAGGTTGACATGCAGTATTCTTTGAGGAAAGGTGTATTTGCAAATAAAGAACATTTCTGCTAGCTAGCAATATTGAGCTTTCTGTATAAAGTAGCTCTGACTGTGCAAGAGATCTCTGCTGAATTTCCGGAATAGGTTTGCTGTTTTTTTTTCTGAAAAGTAGCAGTATAATTAGTCAACTGTCATAATTAAAAAGTGTTCTTCTGACAATGCACAGAAATAAAATGAATTATGATTGTATTCAAAGAAGAGATTCATGGCCTGGAATACTAACTGATGGCTACAAAATAAGCTGGATGCTTAGTAAGTACTGTCCAGTACATGGCTTCCTGCAATTCAAAGATATGCTTGGATATTTTATATTGCAGCTTTGGAGGTGCTTCGATGTATTTCTTTTCTGTCTCTAACTGTGTTCTGTCTCTGTTGCTAACATTTTAAATTAAAGGGAACTGAGCTAAATTCAGCTTTAGACTGCCCTGCAGAACAGTTGACCATAAGGAATGGCATTATCAGTGAGAAATACATTCCAAAAAAAGGGTAGATTTAGACTAGATATAAGGAAGAAATTCTTTATTATGAGGATGGTGGAACACTGGAAGAGGTTGCCCAGAGAGGCAGTAGATGCCCCATCCCTGGAACCAACCAACATTAGGTTGGACGGGGCTCTGAGCAACCTGATCTAGTTGAAGATGTCCCTGCTCATTGCAGGGGTGTTGGACTAGGTGACTAAAAGGTCCCTTCCAACTCAAGTTATTCTGTGATTCTGTGATTCCAAACAAGAGGAAAGGTGTATATTTCTGTTTTAGTTTGAGATATTGGCCTTTTTCAGACATTATTAGGTACATTCAAGGGAACTTCTACTTCTAAAAAATCAACTTTTCTTGCAAATTCAAAAACCATGTATATCGACGCTCTCTTCGACGCTGGTTGTTTGTTTTAGCACCTGTGGGTTCTAGTCAGACTCATGAGATACAATCTCATAATGAAACTGCATCTCTTCTCCCTTTGTTTCTTAGAATGACTTTTCCAACCTGCTGATGTGAAAAGGTGATATATTTTGTTGTAAATGTCACAGATGGATAGATCCTGCTATGGGCTGAGCTGAGATACTCAGAGCATTCAAGTTCAGCTAATGTGCATCTCCTCACATTCCCAGATGTCCCACCCTGCCTGCACATTAGGATAGCGGGTGAAGCAGTCATAGAAACCCTGCCTAGGATGGTCAACCACAAAAATGAAACAGAGGCACTGAAGAGCTGAGGAAATCAGTCACTGTAAAGCTTTGTCAGCGTTTAACCCTCTGACCAAATGATGCTTAAAACCCCAATCCCTCTGCTGGACAAGACAAGGGGATTACTCACACAATTCAAGTTACTCATATGGCTCAGGCAACAATGGCTTGTCTGATCCTAGGCCTCAGAATCATTTAAATATTAACATTGATATTTCCCTTTGGTTTCTTGTGCTGTGCGTTGCTTTTCAAAAGATCAGCTGGACGAATCACTGCAAAACCACCAAAACTGTCTACCAGATGGCGGCCACTGATTAATTTGTCTTAACTTAAGCCAAAAAGGAAGAAAATGCGATGGGTGGAGCAGTAAAGACAAGCACAATCAACATCCGACCAAACAGGGTTTCCTGTCACCTTGGGAACGACACTGATTGGCACTGCGGTTTCCTGTGTACAAGCTAAAACCAGTAGCAACTGGAGTAACAAGAATAAACGCCAGATAAGAGACCTGGGAATACAATAAAATTATTAAAAAATTCCTGACTAAGCCTCACAGGACGGTAAAGGCAAAATCAAGGGTAGGCATAGGCTGCACGCTAAGCTAAGCGCTCCCCTGCATCTGGAAAGACCATGAATTTGCACCAGAAGAATTTCTCCAAACAAGGGTGGGCTAAGTTGTCTGAATTTCAACTCGCAGAAAGTAACGTCATGTGCTTTGAAGAGCTTTTAGTTCTTTGCAAGAGGAAACAAAAGGGATGTGGGACAATTTAAAGCAGAAATGCAGGTAGGAGCAGAAATGTGGCGCCTACCCATGTTAATCTGAAGTAATCTGCAAGAGGTGCTAGAGACACAGGGAAACAGGTTGTGGGTATAAATTTGGGTGCTGGTAAATTATTATTTGCATCTAGTTATTTAGATCGTAACTCCCACAGAAATTTCCTTCAAAGAGCTCTGAACAACAACCAAAACACCTTCTAAACCAACCAGGAATCAAATAGTTAAAATATGGTTTTCAAAGGGTCTTTGTTAGGCTGGTGCCTGAGTTCACTTCCCCTCCAGAGAAAGGGGACAATTCACATTCCTGCCCTCTTCCTACACTGCAGATAAGCAAAGATGTCTGCAATGAGTTGGACAGAACAGATGTTTGTGCAACTCAAAGGCCCAGCACTTGCAAAAAGTTTTCAGAGTGAGTGTGCGCTAACAGAAACATTACACAAATGCAAGTTGGAGGTAAGGCATTATTCTCTTTCTAGTCATGAACCCATGTGCAAAACCCAAACCTCTCAGGCACTAACCTCACAGACCCTCAGAGCCGAATCCCACTTCATGTTTCCTTTTATTTAGTCCAGTGTCTCCCACCTTGGCAGCCCAAGATTTTCAGCCCTTGCTCTCACCCTGTTACCCAAGGTGCAGGTGCCATCAGCCGTGGTGTGTCCTGGCTAGTTGAGATGGGAAGCCACAAGGTTGGGCTGTGGGAAGACCCTACACCAAAAGGAGCATTCCAAAAAGGCACAGCCCGTAAGCAGCTGCCCACAACCAGGACTGCTTCCCTCATGTCAGCTGCTACCCCAGCTGTGTGCTTCTTCATGTGCAAGCATACATCTAGAAAAAGAAATTAAACGGTGCCAGGAAACAGTCCCAGGCACTGAAACTCGGTAATCCATATTGCTGCGTTTCAAGCCTTGCAGCCCTGGCTTGTTCTTAAGCCTTTGCCAACAAGAGTGCTCCAAAGCAATTCACTGGCACAATTTGGGAACCAGCACATGCACAATCCATTCCCAGCAGGCAGTCTGTATCCAGCCCCTGCTCTTTTGGAGGTAAAGGGAGCTTGGCAGTACGGATACGAAGTAATCTCTGTTAGCTGGCTGCAGTGCCATGTTTTGGGAGGTATTGAATTCATTAGTGCATCTTACAGAGCAGGATGGAATACAGCTGAGAGGTCTGCCAAATGAGAACAGTGCATTTTCAGGTCCTGCAGAAAGTGGAGTGGAGATTTTTTTTTTTTTTTTACTATATTCAATCACTCTTCTTAAATGCACAAATACTAGCACGTAGGACTTTTCCTGTACTTCAGGTTAAGTACTTAGTCTTTGCTACAGCTCCTGAGATGGACATGCCAGCCAGGCAGTCTCTATGCAGTGGTTAGTAGCATGGCTGGAGGAGGTTTACGTGGCATGTCCAAACAGCTCTTCTAGCGAGTTTGTGGCAGAGACAGACTGGAACACAAAAATTCCTGCCTCCCACCTCAAACTCAGTTTACTGGACCCTGGCGCTTTGCAAATTCCTTCTGATAGGATATCACTCTAAAATTGTTCTCCAGCTAGTATTTTTGTGTTGGCACATAGCTGGGCTTTGAACAATTACACTGACATTTTCCTGAAAACAATCCCTAGGATTTAAATTAAGAATGCAGAAAGCATATTCAGCTCCACACAATAGGGTAAATTTATCCTCCAAATCTATGCAAAGCTAGTATATTTTAGCCAGGAAATTCAAGGCCTCTTCCTGTAAATATATTAAGTTCCCATGCTTGTGTCATAAACTACAAAACCTGGCGTGTCTACAGTAGTCCAACTGCAAGGTGCTACTCTCTGAGCATTACTTGGAATGATTGCTCACAATGGATGGTTTTGTATAAAGATAACAGATCAGCAGCACCATAATTATATTTGCAGCGACTGTGCTCTGTGATCTAAAAATCAGAACAGAAACAGAATTGTTGGAAATTTTTTGCATCTAGTAGAGCAGAGATTTGGTCAAACAGCGATATCATGAGATGCAATTGCCATTACATTAATGAAGCAAAGAGCACATCAGGTTTTTTACCATGTTTCTAACATTTTTTATGAGGTTGAACAAAGGCATTTACTTAGTATACAGTATTGTTAAGATAATGATTCATTTTAACAGATATTGTTTTTCTAACACCAGAAAAAAAGGTTATTACAGTTAGTATTTGTCATCCACAGTATTTGTCAACCAGATGGCAATTGACAGGGCACAGAAATCATTAAGGTGGCCAGAACAAGAGTTTATTTTGTGTGTCTAGGCAGAATAACTAAAAGAGAAGTTACCGATATTAATATAGGAAATTTCTTCCACCTCCCAGGTTGAAGCCCAAATTGTCCACGATTTTCTCTGTAAAAGGTGTTAAATACAAGATGTTTTTGAGGAAAGATGCCAAAAGCAGACAGAGAACAGTAATTGCTCTCGTTACTCGTGTGACTAGAAGTGTAAGCATCTCTTGCTAATACATTCCTAATTCAAACTTCACCTCTTTTTGGCAGAGAGTTCCACAAACTACTATGGGTTATCTGAAAACATGTAAAAATAATTTTAATTTTTTTAAAAAATATATTGCTTTTATGTTCCATCAGAATATCTCTTTTTCTCATCTTATAAGGAAGTGAATAGAGGTGACCATTTAGCAGCTTCATAATGCAGATTATTTCAACTTTTATTTCATTATACTTACAGTGAGAAATACTCACCACATTTCCCCTGAATAGTTATTGGAACTGGAGAAAAGAATTCTGCTGCCAATTTACAGGATACTTCAACATGCTAAGAAAAATCTCACTGTTTACAATCTACCTGTGGCATAGGGTCTTCCAGTATTCCTCTGCTTTGTGGGAAAAAGTAACATCATTTTCTGTTCTCACAGAGTTCGAGCCAAGATTCAATGCTATCTGTTTGGAGGGAGTTACACTTGACATTGATTTAGATGATTTTCCTCCTACTATTCTCTATGCCCACTGATTTTCTCTAGAGGTTGCAGACGTGGTTGCATACTTAGAATAACCCGCACAGTGTACGGCCGAATGATGTTGTGAGCAGCCCCCTCTCCCTCCCGGTTTTGCTCACAGTGGCATCACCTGCCTTCCCTTTCATAGGGTGTCTTCTGTTTTCCTGTGTCCCCGCAGTGCTTCCATACCATCACAGAATTCTTTTATTTCACGTTTTAACATCTTTTACTATTTCACTTCTCTGCCAGGTTTTTGCTCTATTTGCCAAACTTTTTTCCTATTATATTCTCCACTATCTCTTATTTATTTGCAGAGAAAAAAAAATTAGCACCCAGCACATGTAAAATGTCACTTGGTCTGAACAGGAGTCCTGCATGGCCCTGGCATCTCTCTTTTAGACAGAACAATAATGAATATGTAACAGATTGAGAAAACATAGTATTGTCATTTTTCCTACTGATTATTTAGATGTAATAGTCGCAGTTTTAGGTCTTTGTGGTTAGGACAGAATACAAATGCTTGAGAAGACTTTCCAAAGCACTGTTTGCGTTTTTTAACACACAGAGTAGAAGAGCTATTTTGCACATTTTCTTCTCTTACCTGTACTTTTGCATGATAGATAGTAACTAATTGGAACAAAACAGTATATTGTGTACTAGTTACTTGATATACAGTTCCTTCTAGTCACAAATAGTGCCAAAACTATGACTCACAGCAGCGATGGCTGTGGAAAAAGTAAATCCAGTTGTAAAACAAGTGAATACTTCACTATCGTGGTAACTTATTTATACTTACACCCCCCACCATACTTGTGTTCTAACAACTCACCGCTTGTTCTAAGAGCTTTCAATGCTTGAAATTTAAAATATCACATCCCACTTCACTAGATTCTGATTTTGGCTAAGATCATTCATATCAAGATGAATTTTGGGCCAACCAGCAGAGTAAAATGAAGCCTTACTCTGCTGAAGGAAAAAGTATGTATTATTCATATAAAACTACAAAAGCCTAACTAGGAAAATAAACCCTGATGCAATATTCATGGATATGCTTAGGGGAGAAAAAAAGACTATTTACATCCTAAATTCAGGTGTTGGCACTATGATATTGTGACAGTTCATCACCAAAGACACCCACAGGAGCACAACATTAGTTCTCCTACTCCTCTGGTCAGTAACAGCACTGTGTGGGTTGCTGATGGAGAAGGTCTCCGCTGCAAAGGTGCAGCAGCTATAAAAGCACCAGAAGCAGCAACTTTGAAGCATTCTGTGCTGAACAACCTGGAGGATTCCAGGAGGCTCTGAAGACAGTTCTTTACCTGCCGGCCCCAGCACCTGCCATTTACTGTCATAGCAAGGGGTCAGTGTCTCTTTGTTCTAATACCCCTTTCACCTCCACACCTGCTGGTCCATCCTCCACTCTTGGCCACCACCCCTCCACTCCTTCCCCAACCACACACTGCAAGTGGGCAGACAGCCCTGATCAGCAATCCAGGGCAATAACTCGCCTCTGAGGCCACTGGGCGAGCTACCACCCTGACTACACCCTGAGAGCTGGAGAGGGACTGAGAGCTGGAGAGGGACTCTTTGTCAGGAAGTGTAGTGACAGGACAAGGGGTAACGGTTTTACATTGGAAGAGGGGAGATTTAGATTAGATATTAGGAAGAAGTTCTTTACTGTGAGGGTGGTGAGGCACTGGAACAGGTTGCCCAGAGAAGCTGTGGATGCCCCATCCCTGGAAGTGTTCAAGACCAGGCTGGATGGGGCTTTGAGCAACCTGCTCTAGTGGGAGGTGTCCCTGCCCATGGCAGGGGGGTTGGAACTTGATGATCTTTAAGGTCCCTTCCAACTCTAACCATTCTACGACTCTATCATTCTGTGACTACGCGACCACCTTCTCTCTTTCCGAGAGCTGTAGCCAAAGAGGAGAGGATGCTGGCCACCCCGACGCCAGCTCTGGGGAGGCTGCGAGAGCTGGTGGGACGACGACAACCACGTCGACACAGTGCCGCCCGCCGGCCCCAGGTGTCACCTCTAGCTGTCACCTCTAGGTGTCAGTCTCCCCGCGCCCGGAATCGCTCACAACAGCATTCAGCAGGACACCAAGCATCGGGGAGGTGTGTGTGGGGAGGTGTCACACACAAATCACCTCCGGCGTTCTACACCTTTAATAAGGGAAATGTTGCACAAGCTGCTGGAGAAGCTGGGTCTTACAGGAATAGCTGAGGAGGAGCCTTTCTAGGTACGCAGCAAAAAACATACGTGGACTTGGCTCTTGTATTCAGAAACACAATACATTTTAAGAAGTTGGACAAACCCCCAGAAACATTTTGATCTATGGACAGCTGCCCATTAACAATTTGCCTGCCTCCGCCCCAGCCAATGTTATTACTTTTAAAAATGGAAATGTTGAGAGGGCCAGATGCTGATCTGGTGCTCTGTGAAAACTCATTTCCACCATATTTTTGCATTTAGATGTGCTCTTCAAAGCAACACCTCATGTGCAGAGCAAGGAGAGTTTGAGAGGCAGTACCATCTGGCTTTTCTGGCCCATCCTCCAGTGACATTGCCACAAACCTCCTGTCTAGATGGCTACACAGAGCAGTTGCCATGCTCCCTGGTTTGGCCCATGGTCCACTGATTTCTCTTTGAAGAGATCCAGTTTGGTCTGGATCATACTACGGATCACAGTTAAGGGTTCAAACCAGGGAGTTTGGATAGTTACAAAGTACTGCTCAGGAGCCACTGTCAAGCCACCTGGCCAAAGGAATCTCAATGCTAAGTTTGTCAAAGAACCCCCATATCCACAGTAGCCTGCCAAGAGCTTCTTGCCCTGGCAGAAACTAAAATCAGGGTAGCAAACATTACTGAATGGGTACCCCCAGGCTGTGGCTATGAGCAGGAAGGGACCCCCAGCCTCGATCCCAGCACATACTGGCAGAAAAAGGTCTGCAGGCAGACTGTTTTGTGCATAGTGCACTGCTTCCAGTGGGTGGACCTGTGCCCATGTGTAATGAGGATGGGCCAAGGTTCCCTAGTGCAAGGTTGTTGTGGGCCAGAAAGATGGGCAGTGGTTTTAAACTGTCTACATACCCGGTCATTAGATGATGCCTGAGGGAAAATGTGTTGCTGCATTATTACTTTTTGCCTCCAATGCTTCTGTGTCAAAATGTGTGTAAATTTTTTTATAGTATAGGATATAGTAAATAAATAGGAATTATATATAAAAATAGCTTTTTATTTCAAAGGAAAAGAAGACAACCTATTCCCTAAAAGTCTCTCCCTCACACTCCCAGACCTTTTTATCACTGAGCTTGAAATAAACTTAAGCCAGCATTTCTTAAAAGTGGACTTGGGCTGATAAAGTGTAACTGTTAAACATGACAAAAAAGCCTGCAAATGAGAAGCTATCATAATTGCTTTCACTTTTCCACAATGGCCTACTAGTGTTCTTTTACAGTAGAGACAGAAGTGGTCAGTTCCTTCAACCTTTTTTGCCTTTGTAATAAGCTGAAATACCTGCTTTATTTGATCAGACATCAGGTTTAGTTTCCTCTTTGTATTTCAGCTCTCCATTTTGACATACTTGATCGGAACTTTGTCCTTCCAGAGGGTGAAATTTGGTTTTGGAATATAGAATGCTGAGTTCCTATCTGCAGCGGTGGAAATTAAGATCCTAGATCAGTATTTTTTATTTGTCTGAGCAATGGAAAAAATTCTTTCCCAGTCCTTAAGTACAAACTCCTTCTACAAATTTCTTTACCCCAATCCCTCACAACTATTATGTATGCTATATTAGGTACTAAGTATTGTAAGTTAGCTATGTGATCCCTTTGGTCATATGCTTTGTTTTTAGGGTCTTGTGGAATGAGAGCAATTACCAAAACATCTTTATTTGCCTCCTCCATTCCTTATTTTTTTAGCTGCAATGATATGACTACATGTTTTTTGACAGTTCTGCCTTTCAGCAGCTTTTACTCATGGAAGAATCAATCTCCCTCCCTTAGGTCTGTCTGTGCCTCATAAAGTCATTGATAAAATCTCTGTCATTGAAATCCCGTGGTTCAAACTGAATCGGGGTTACTGCTCCACTCTGAGAGGCCTCACAGACGAGGCTCCGGTTGGTCTCCCTTTCATTCTATTTCCCCGTCATATCTGTGTGGCATCTGTTCTTTCATTTATCATCTGTGCCGGGGTAGAAGAGTTCAGTCGCGTGGCTGCATGCAACGTTAGTTATTCAGAGCACTGATGCTTTGTGAAAGCGGCCTGGAGCCATCAGGCAAGAAATTATATAGGTTTCTAAGAGAGGAGAGACAGATGTCAGTGTGCATTTTCCTGTGGGAAGAATAACTAGTTTTATAAAAAGAGCACTGGCCCAGTTTTTGAAAGGTAGAATGAGTGGCAAGGTGTGGTGCCCAAGTATTTCTAAGGAGCTGCACACAAGGGTCAGTTTCATTACTAATCACTCCTTTCTCTTTTTGTAAAGCCTGTAGAGCTTGTACTGTACCCTGACCATTATGGAAAGCTGGATTTAAGAAGAAAAATTATCTAAAGATGATAATGGAAACACTGTATGAGACTGGGAAATGCACTCAGTTGCTGTAAATATTTCTTCAGTCTAAGTTCCCCACGTGCTAGGGACTCCCTGACAATGAGACAAAAGTTAACCAACCCTTGTGCCCTCTTGCCAGGATCTCCAGGATCAAAATAAGAAAAAATCAATGGAAAATGAAAAATGAGTTCTTTGGAGTGGTTGTTGGAAAGGGAAAAAAACAAATTAGCAAAAAGAATTCCAGTACTGCAGTTAATCTCAGCCCAAACTTCCGGACCTTTGCTCATATGAAAAGAAAAGGAAAGGAGAGAATACCCACAAGACAGATACTAACACACCAAAATCCCACTTCTCAGATGTCCGTATGACAAAGTCTCCCACTTATTGACAGAAGAAACACATATGAAATCATGCAGCATGAGTATAACAAAGCAGAATAAATCCTAAACATGCCCAGCACCATCCTACCTTTCCTGGAGCCCCACAGGTTTCATTCTGAATGGAGACGGACTGGCACACAGGGGAGGTTTGAGCTCAGGAACACATTGGCCTTGAGGGTCCACTACAACATTGACAACCTTTGGAGCCTGTTCAGGCTGGACCATGCTGTTGGCGGTCTTATATTCGGACTGAGCTGTTGGCAGGGGAAGAGGGGAGAGGTGTATCTCCTGCTTCTTTTCCTTCTCTTGTCTCAGTGACAACTGGAGCTTCTCCTTTAATCTGTACAGAACCTACAGAAATAAAAAGTAAATTTGATTTTAATTCCTTGGTAAACAAGGCAAGGAAAGTTCACAAATGCTGGATAAGATTGCTATACGTGGCTTTCATTCCTAGAAGGTAAGCCACAAGTTGTGTTACACACAACAGGATAAATATTTTCATTATATAAACCACAGTGTGTACATGTGGGTGGTAGAGATTTTAACAGTTCTCATTGTAAGCCAGTAATTATTTGTAACACCAGCAGTTGCATTATTAAAGGGGCAAATAACACAATTGAAAATAGTTAACTGTGAAGAAGGAAATACTGATAAATAGAATAATTGTAGAGCAATTGGTAAGAATTTTAACATGAGAGAGCAAATGGCATAAAATATTATAGATGCTTCTGATATGTCCAGATACGTGTCTCTAATTATAGCAGCCTCAATTTGTTTTAGAGCAGATGTTCTTAAAAGCTCCATCAGGTTGAACAGAGTAACTTTACTAGACCATTTTTGCAATGGTGGGCTGCTACTACTCTGAAATACTCCTCAGGATAAGGATATCCCTCGATATCCTCAGAGAAACATAACCTGTTCTGGAATAAAGCTGAAGCAATGCGTGGGCCATGAAGCTATCCAAGCATCTGTTCAGAAAAGCGTGGTTTACAATTACCAAAGCATTGGCATCTGAACATAATGTAATACCAGGATTCTCGGCCCACCTATTGCTTATGAACCTGGATGTCAAATGTTTGAAGCAAAAGCATTTCAGAAGTTGTACTCATCCTCTTCCACTGAGCTCCACACTAATGTTGCTGTACCTGGGCTCGGCAAGGATAGGCAGGTAGTATATACTTAGTAACATCTCTCCAGAGGAACCTGTGTTACATCTGTTTAACACATTTTATCTGTCTTGACGGGAATGCAAAAAATTATTTCTGAACTGTAGCTGTGCCATTTTCAAAATGTGCCTTACAACCTATGAAACTTAAGAGAATTACTATCGTAAGTATTGTGTGTGTAGGTGGATGAAAGGCACATACACAGCTCTTTAAAGGTGTCTTATATATAGTCTTATACCTTCTACCCTGCTTATCTGTGTCGGTAAATATTCGAACTGAATCCTGGTTTGCAAAGCCATGAAGACAAAGCCTAGACCCAAGCATTTTCCTGCTGCAAGTCAGAGGCTCTTTGACAGCTGTTGCCCTGCTAGCACCACATAAATATCTATCGCTCGATGGCTTTCCACTGAAGACTGGATATATTTGATAGGTTTGTTTTTTCAAGGATTAGCATTAGAGGTTTAGCTGGGAACTGACCTAATGTCATTAGCAATACACCCATTAAACAAGACTTAGCTACATAAACCATCTGTTCATTCAGAAGAGTTTAGAATTAGATTGCACAGATAAGATAATCTACTCTTTGACATTATTTTTCAGAATAAACTGCCCTGCTGTGAAGCAAGGACAGAGCTATCAATAAAGATAAACCAGGGCTTGAAATATTTTAACCTTCATTTCCTCTACTGATTGCTTTGGTCTCATTTGTTTCTGGTAACCCACAGATATACAGCTCAGACCTTCACAGTCATGACAACATTAACCGTACCTTCTTGTCAATGATATATTTTGACAGAATTTTGTTTCTTGGAGACCCCAGAGATTACAGTTTTGGGTTAAAATAAAAAAAGGATTAATATTATTTCATATCCTTTTTAATACTCTATTATTAGAGTCTAGGAAAAAAGATAACCAGCCACCAGCAGAAGTTGAAAAAAACCTTGAAGAACCACATTTGGTCTAAGAGCTAACATGCTTTCCTCGGCAAGTGTGATTAGGACCATCTATTTTTAATCAAATTCCAGGTGAAAGTCAAGCAAACAGAAATGGCCAAAAAGACAGAGGTCAAGCCAATCAGCAAGGTCTGCAAAAGGAACAACTTAGTCACATTTCAAATCAGTTTAAACACATCATGGACAGGAACAGATATGAAGCCCCTAAATTAGAAAAAATGACATTTTACAGATACCTCAGAAAATTCATTGTGCCTCAATCAAGAAGCATGGAGCAATTGAACAACACGAAGTACTATTTTCCAGAAGACACAGGGTGGTTCATCTGTATTTTTTTTCATACATTAAGCCTAAAGTTCAAAGCCACAACCCAAAAGGAAAACTCTTCTTTCTGCCTCCTCTTTGACTCAGCCTATATGGAAGAATGACAAGGTGCTGACAGCACGACATTCACTCCTTATATCTCTGCTCAGATTTCTGCAAAGGGAAGCTGACATGTTACGTGCTGGCTTGGCCAGTACCTCCTACCTACCCATTCAAAATACTAGTGGAAACTGCTTTTATTCATCTTCAGAGATCAACAGGAAATCCCAATGAGATAACTGTGTCTCCAGAACAAAGATCTTGGCAGTGGTTATGTGGAGCACTGGTTCAAAACCTCATCTGCCCATAGATATTTAGGACACCCAGGACTGTATAGTAAAATCTTGAAGAAACCATGGAAATTAATCCAGCTCATTCTAATTAAAAGTGTTCTTTCTAACAAATACTTATCAACACGTGTGTGAGGCTGTGTGCGTATCTGTGCATGAGCAGAGCTATTGTATGAGTGTACACATGAAAAGAAAACTGACTAACAAAGTCTCCCTCAAACCCTGGGGAAGGGATAAAAGAACAAAAATGGGACAGATGTCAGTCACATTGTTTGATGTATTACTAGGAGCCATGTGGATACCATGATTTGAATGCACTATAAAAAGTTATACAGAAGCAGAATCAAAGAATTCAGACAATCTAGGACTAGTTTGTACGCAAAAACTAACTTCATGTCAGCTTAAACACTCTTGCAATATGATTAAAATATGTACTGTTAATTTTGCTTTAAATCTTTAAGCTGGGAAAAGCTGAATTTGATGGGCTAATATGAGCTCATTGTACATTTTCTATAAACAAAATGCTTTCAGAAGTCCTGCACCACTTTATGAATCCTGAAACTTGTAAGTTTAATAACAAATTGTAGGTCACATGAAAACTGGATGCTGAAGTGCATTTTTTTTTTTGTTATTCAATATTCTTCTTGTTAAAGAAATTTCACAATACAGTCATGAAGATGAAAAAATATTTTTCATTTAAGTAACTATCTCCCCAAAACATCAAACAATTATTTGTAATTCATAAAACAATGAAGACATTAGTAAAAATTTAGATCTTCAAAATTTGTTGACAAGGCAAAGTTCATTGAACAACAGATTCATAGAATAGTTTGGGTCAGAAAGGACCTTTAAAGATCACCTAGTCCAACCCCACTGCCATAAGCAGGGACATCTTTCACAGGCCAACTTGCACAAAGTTCATGTCTTTCATTATTTGAAATGAAAAAAAATCCTACTTCTTGATTTTTTTTTAGTGGGAAAAAGAAAAACATTTAGAAGACCCTCTTATCACAACTAGCTATAAATATTTTATTATCTGAAGGTGATATTTCCAGACTACTCAACAAATTTATAGGTACATATGACAAAAAAAAAAAAAAGAAGGATATGCAATCATACAGGTTTATTAAAATGGGTCAAACTGGTAAGGAATATACTAACATATAATTTAACCTCCTGTCAAATATTGTGTTATTAAATTTGGTGATGGCTCAATTATTTCTCTATGTAAAATAAAAAATATAGAGACACATAGGAGCTCTGAAAACATTTATTCTTACTTAGTACTTTGCTTGGCATGCTTTATAAATGATGTACAATGTTCCCAGTGGAAGTGGGTCCATGGCACACAGATGGGGACAGCAATGAGCTGCGTGTTGGCTTCCACATGTGAGGAATCCCTCCCAGGATCCAAGAGGCTTTCATACCACGACAATGAGGACTTGCTGACTAAATATATAGAACAACCACAGAGGTATAATTTACAAGTCGGAATGTAGCTCTTGTCCTGCTGATCTCACTGTTCAGCAATACTCTACACTGTGGATTTTTACATATAGAGGCCAGCTATTTGTTAAATTCCAGCCAAACAGTAAGAAGCCTCAAAGCTGTTAATGCACAGTGTGCTCTCAGCACAGGGAAGCATAACAATTTGCAAAACCCAATTAGAGGACAAAGCTGCGCAATTTACAATTTCTGTAGAAATTACACAGAACGAAGCGCTGACACTGGAAATCCAGCTGTGTTACACTGCACACTGCTGAACATCACAATCATCACTTAAACTACTTCCTACTCCATGCTCTAAAGGACACTTCTACAGATGCAGGTTAAGCTTTCTGCTTTTGGACCCTCTAAACTACAAACGACTGCTTATGGACAAACGGGTTTCTACTTTATAACTTTACAAAAGAGGAGGCATTTTGGTTTTCTGATAAAGTTGCTGCTGCCAAAGGCCTTAACACCTTATGCTAAATCTGAACGGTCTGATAGACTGCAATGGCTGAATTTGAAATACTGAATTCCTAATTTTCATAAATCTGCCACTCTGACACACGTAAAGTGGGATGAAAAACAACCTACACTGCTGGTTAGCCTTATAGATTGCACATACTCCATGTATCAGCAGGTCAAGGGAGAATTTGAGACAGTGTCCATTTCCATGGTCTAAACAGTAGCACACATAAAGATGGAGGTTGGGCCTGGGAGGGGACAGAAAGGTGAACGCCTGCAGAAAAGAGCAGGGAGTTCAAGGGGTCTGCTAGCCTTCACCTCTGCCCTAACTCTCTATCAGCTACATCCAAACTATTCCTGACAGATAGTTGCCTAAAACCTTAATGGGTGAAAACTCCCAAGTTTCCCCAAGCAATGCACTCCAGGGTGCAGTGACCTCTGTGATAACATTATATCTAATGAGTCAGCCAAATCACCCTTTCAAAAAACCTGTTTATTTTCCCATCCGCAGTGGAGAAAGTATTATCTTCTTCCTTACCACAGCCTTCAAAAACTTTCCATGTTTGAGAACTATCACATTTCTTCTTTTTTCTCTCTCTCTCTTTTTTTTTTGGTCATAAATAAATCAAATTATTTCGTGCCTTCTGTATCTCAGATTATTCTTGTATCTCCTCTCTATTGTAAGTCACATTTTTCACAACTGCGGTACCCACATGAGACTGCATAGCATGAGTGAGATGCAATTCTATAAGCAAATAATTACCAGAGTCAAGTCAAATGCAGATCTTAGAGATCATATCCTCATTTATACATCCCAGGGCAAGAACTGTAATTTTTGCAACAACATGATGTTACTCATTTACTTGAGTATGTGGTCAGCAGTACTGCTGGAACCTTTCCTGCAGAACTGTTGCTTTGCCATGTATTTCCTACATTGCACTGATGCACATAATTAGAGTTCTTGTCCCTTCTGAGCAGCATTGTGTTTCCTTCCTGTCTTTTCTCCAGCACCTTAAGAATATTTTAAGTTCTGATACTGTCCTCCACAATGTTTACAATTCCCAATGCTATCTACACATTCCAAATAATTAAAATATTGTGCAGTACTGGAACAAGGACAGACAGCATTTCCTATATCCTTCCAGTTAAACAGTCAGTAATGACTGACGTACCTGCTTTGCCAAAGTAAAAAGTCTGAATAAAAGTTATTACTTCTAGAGTTACCCTCCTATTTTTGAATGAGATGGCATGGAGAAATGTAGATGACCAGGAAGTAAAAGTTATATAAAACAACAAATTTTTGTGAGGAGAAAAAAAAATGTTTTTCAAATCTTAGGGAGAATTCCAAAGCTTAAATAAGATTTTCTTATAAATATGATCGTTTATTAACATCTTAATCTTAAACATTTTTTCCATCTTAAGGTTGCAAGTGGGAAATCCATCTAGGTTAAAGAAAATTAAATGCATTTTAAAGCAAACTATCTTTACAAACTCCAAGATACTACGTATTCATAAATGCTGAGAATTGCCACAGAAATCAGTAAACCTTTGTATTTATGCACCACAGGAGAAATACACAATTCAGAGAGAAAGGATGTGAGATACAACATTGGAAAAAAATGCAAAAAATTACCCTGTGAAAGCCAGTGGTGGTGTAGTATTGTTCATCTTCTGTGTGACGCTTGCACATCTCATATTCAGCATATTAGAAGTATGTCTAACACCCTTAAACCTGCTCACTGAACTCATACAATGTGAATGGCAAAATTATTAAAATATGATCAATCTTTCCGGTACTTACTAGTCTTTTCAGTTTAAAAATTGTGTATTTGATACATCAGTACTGACATCCACTAACAACTGTGCATTGACAATACTGTATCAATGTGGTGTTGTTTATTCTATCCAATAAAACTGAAATACAGGCAGCTAATGCAACTTCAGGGATTTAGTAAGAAGGTTGAGAAGTCATCATTCATGTCAATACACAGTTACTCTGGACATTTAAGAGCCCATTATTTGTTTCTTCATCTTCCTTCTAGTTGCATTCTTCAATTGCACTCAAAATATATCAAGAAATGGGGTTCTTGAAACTTTGGCTTCATAGCATTATGAGAGTGACCAACTCTTACCTTGTAGCTAAGCTTGTAACAGCTTTGAGAAAGTACCTCTTATTTAAAGAATGTGTGACTCTATCCTTCAGACTGAGAAAAGCACAAAGAGCAAAACAAGGTAAAAAGGAAACTTACCATTAAACAAGTTACTAGGATGACAAAGATGCTGAGAAATATGACAACTGCATAAAATCCTTCTTTGCTCCAGATTTTGTCTGCTTCACGCTGGCCTTGCAAAACATTTTTCTTTTTTTAAGCAATAAAACAGAAAGAGGAAGAGAAAGAAAGTTACACAGCAGTGTGCACAGATTAAATAGCTCTCGTCAGACATTAATCACCCTCCTCAGCTTTGTCACAGTTCACATTCCAGAGTCTATGGCACTCACTTTGAACACTGCTGTTTACATACTTACCTGGGCTACACACCCCGCCTGCAATCTGTGTGCCTGTAAAGTGCTACCCCAGGGGTCCTCATGCTACCTGAGATGATCTGAGACCTTCTTCATGGCTGTGGACATAACCCTCCACCAGGAATCAACGGGCTGGTTGAAGGCAGGCAAACAAAACCCGCGCGCGGTCTTGCTTGGAAACTACCGGGCTCAGCAGGTAAAAGGTCAGCGTGGGCTGCGAGAACCGCTCGCCCTGCCTCTTTCTCCCCAGGGCTTATCTCCTGCCCCAGCACCCACGCACCAGCCTCGGCACAATTTACACTTGACGTGGGAGCGAAGAGCAGGTGACGCACTGGTTTGCCATCGTGAGCTGGGAAGGCCCGACGCTGTCACCTTTTGAGTACACGCACACTTACATGTGCATACATAAAAAATTCTGGTTGCCCTGAAAGTAATCTCATTATCCATCTATCTATCACTGTGATTAAGCCTAAAGTAATCTCATTATCTTGGGGTTCCTGCTGATAGTACACTTCTAAAGCAGCTGTGCTCCCTGAAATTTCCGGATCTCCTGGGGATTATGAAATAATAATAATTGAAAAAGCATTGATTTTTGGCTTTATTACAGTTTGGGGATTTGGTTGAGATATTAAATTTCCAGAATTTCACTATGTTTCCAGAGAGAGTTCTGGTAGCAGACACAGGGTACAGGTACCCCCAGTCTAAGTGCAATATGTCATTTAGAGTCAAGTATGTTGCCTTGTGTTTCCATGACCACAGTTCAGTAGATATTGCTCTCCCAATTTACAGCTACTTGTTTTTCTTAATTTTCAGTACAGTTCTTGGACTGAGTAAAGCTACCTTCTTAAATTCTGATTTCCACTGTAAATATTCAAGGCCTTGGTGTTTCCCTTTTGCTGAAATTCCCTAATGGCTTTACTTAAGCTTCTTATTTAACTAGTGAGTTGTCTTCCCATCTCAAGGTGATCTTTTTTTCCTCCCTGGTGACATTGTGTAAGAGAACTGGGAGTTTTCCACAGGGGTAAGATTTCCTCCATTTAAAGATGAGCGGCTGCTCACTGGAGCTGTGTAACTGCAGGGACCCTCTAGCACTTTACATGCTCCAAAGTCTGCTTAGCCACCAATCAGCCTGCTCTTTCAAACAGTTAATGTATCAGGAAAACTCCTCATGTCCATCAGCCTCCCAAACACAGAAAGTTCTGATGACTTTGAATTCATGTGAAAAGGCTTGTTAAGAAAGAGGAGATCACGGCCTGAGGAAAAGAGGACGAGTTGACAAAACCCTGCTGCATGCTGGATCCTAATATGGTTTTTATGGTCCTCTTCTCAGCACAGATTTGTGTCTGCCTTGCTTTGAAAAGCAAAGACAAGGCAGATTAAAGTCAATGCAGATGCAAGACAGCTCACTGATTATACCACCACAAAATGCAAACATTCAGAGAAGAATTTGATAGCATAATTAATTGCTTTCTTATTAATTTACTTGTTTGTTGAAAAAAAAATGCATGTGTATAACCAGGAGTTGACTGCGTTAGAACTGAAAGCATACTAAAGAAGAGTTTTCTTTGGAAGTCACAGACTTAGGGACCAGAATGGAAATCCTTTAACCCCTTCTAAAAAGATTGCAGCTAGTGACAGTCTAACAAGTTTTCTAAGTGTCAGTCGTGCGTTTAGTGAGCAACTTAAAAGTCAGGTTTTTCAAAGACAAGCTGCAAATCTTGCCAAATACTTCTGCAAAATTTGTTCCTAGACATATTTGAACAGCATTACCACCCTGATGGGGTACAGCTCCCTGTGCAAACTGCTAGTTCAGCACAGCAAGGTTATTTTGCTGTGCTCACGGCACAGGACTCGGGTCCCAGTACTGGCTCTGAGCCCGAATCTGCAGCTGCTCCGCACTCGGGACTGCTCCCGTTGAGCTCCATGGGAATCCCACGGTGACAGCAGCAGCTGCAGCTCTGGCCCATTAGCTATAAACTAATTGACCCTGGGTGGGTTACCTGATGGCTTTCTGGTGCCTCAGGTCTCTCAGGAGGAAATCTAGATAAAAAGCAGGATTTGAAGGAGAATTGGCTGTGTTGGCCTTTTGTAAGTGAGTAAATGGGGTATTTTGGTACATCTTCACTGGAAGGACAAATACACTAAAAAACAGATGAAGAGCTAATAGGATTTTTTGACTTGATGGGTGAGAGACTTTAACTGTAATCAATTTGTATCACAAAACTTTTAAAATATTTTATAGTAGACTTCATATACATAACTGAGTCTAAGAGAATTAATCTCTACAATGTTTGTCTAATGGTACATATGTTCAGGATATGTCTTCCCCTGCTTTGTCTTTCTAAAAATAAAGTGCAAAGAATATTAACAGATGCTTACAAAAAGGGTAAAAAAAATGTATGCCACAAATTAAGCATATCTCACACACCATTTTGAAACATTTCAGTAGTAGCTTCACCTAATCAAGGAAATCTTTACCCCGGATCTAACTGCAGGACAGCAGAATTATTGCTTAAGCTGCTGCCTAACGACAGAAGGAAGAGGTTGTGACCTGCAGTAACTGAGTCATCTTACACCCATGGCGATAAGGAATTGCTTTCTGAAACGTCAGTGCTGCTCATTCAGAACTTTGTTCCTTGGTCTGGGAGAACTGATAAGAGGAACAGCCATGCTCACTACAAATTGTTGACGCCCAGGAAACAACCTTGCAGGATGGCCAAATGCTAGGGAAAAACGAAAAAGGAGAGAACTTCTGCCCACAGCCATAGGCAATGGAGCCTTCTGAATGGATAGATGCTGTGTCTCAGTTGACTGATATTTGTCCACATATCTCTTGCTCATTTGGGAACCTTTTCCTCCTGGAGAATCCATTAAGATTTTTGGAGAGTGGGAATGTACCACTGCCATCAGAGGGCAGGACGATAAACTCAATCTAAGCTTCAAAAAGCCACAGCGGATAAAGGTGGGGGAATACCAGAGCTGGTGGGAGGGTAGGGGAGTTCCAGAGCAATCCTGGTTGCAGGGAGGAAGGCTCATCATCCTGTTCATCATCAAGAGCATCAATCCCTAGTGTTTGACTCCATTCCCTAAGGAGTCTCCACAAAGAGGTGAGTCATTCAGGCAGAATTAGCCAGGTTAATTTAAACAGTTTAAATTCAGCATAATTCAAGGTGTGGAAGAGTCAATGCATTCTTAATCCCACAGTGTCATTAACCTTACTGAAGAGCACCTGGACAGGTAGCTGCTTTACTCTGAACTGGAACAAATGTATTTAGAAAAAATGATTTTTAAATAAACTTTTTTTTTTTTTTTAAAGACATTAAAAATTCTCTCTGTTTTTTTCTGGTCCTATTATAGAAAACTAGTGGATTATTTCTACAAACAAGTGAAATGAGCAGCCAATTTTTGTTAATAACAAAGGACATTGACCTGAAGTAGTCACTGTAAAATCTGTGACTGAAAGATCCTGCCGGGGTATCAGGAGCTGCCAGGAAAGGTAAATCTTCACTGGGAAATAGCTGAATTTGCAGATTGGTTTGGTTAACCCCAGTTAGTTCCTCGGGCTGAAACACTAATGAAAGCACAGCAAGCTGTAGCTCTGAGCTCAGAGGAAATCTTACAGGGAGTTGGGGATCAAACTTAAGATGAAAAAGGAGTCATCAAAGTTCACACTGAGTTGCTTTGCTTTTTCTACTGTTTTAACGACATTACCATCCTCACCGATAACAGAGGAATGTGGGTGACCTCTCAGACTCCAGGACACTGGCTGACGCACATTTAGTGTCTCCCATGACAAAGCCTCTCAAAAGCTCTACCTTACATGCATGTGCAATGAAGTGCTGTGATTTCATGTTAAAGCTGGCAGGCCTGCAGGGTTCCTGCTCCTGGTTCGGTGCACCCTCTGGGTGCAGCCATGCAGGTGTAACGCTATGTCTGCCTTGCCTGATCACAGGGACACATCCTTGTCCTCTGCTTTGTTCCTGGGCGCCTCTGTCAGTCTAGGTATTTGTAATTTCTAAGCTATTGGTTTTAATCACTTGTCCTTACAATGACTTACGGTTTCTGTATGCTTTAAGTGCATGATTGCTTCCTTTGATTTCTTCTCTAAGAAGTTAATATCACACACTTCAAAGGTAAGCAAGAGAAGCCTTGCGCAAGGAGGCTGTAATGGTACATTTTTGGATTGCATAAATTTGGCATGAACTCTCAAAATATCTCCTTCAGTGCCACATTTCCCAGCTGGCAGTTAGCTTACCTCTCAAACGACAGTAAACCTTATTTTACTTACTGTAACTTCAGTTGTTTCTGTCATTCAAAACCACTTCAAGTTCTCTCCTACTCTACTAACCTCTGAAATCCAGTTGTACTTTCTTTTTTTCTTCGAGCGCAATTTAAAGGCATTAGGAAGTCAGGATTCCCACACCACAATAACACAGGCTGCCCGAGTCATTGAATTAAGTCCCACCAACAAGTGTCAATTCCATAGTTACTTCTGGGGAAGTCTGCTCCTGGCTGTGACACACTCCACAGAGAAGAAAACAATCCTAAATCCCACTTCAGACACAAACTTTAGACCATAATAAAAGAGCAAATCCTGCAACTACAATAGGCCACTGGAAGAGAAAGGACATACGGAAGGTATTGCCATTGCCCTGGATCCCTGAAATGGTAATGACTCCATTAAATTAAATTTCCACATTCCCACAGGTACATGTCCTGTTCTACACCAGGCAGCAAAGGACTTTAGTGGTTCCTACAGCAAAGACATATAGGGAATTTGCTCTTTTGGTTATTGCAGAATAAGAAACTAGGATATTAATTTTGAGACAGGCAATTTAATTGATCAATCAGTGATTAATGCAACAGCAGATGTGAACTGGCAAATTATTACTGGAATGAATGGAAATGTAGTTCCTGTCACCACAAGAACATCTACTGAGATTTGTGCTATTTATGCTATCACATGGGCTGAGACTTTAAGCAGAGACCTTCAGTTTTCCCCTGGGTTGTGTAGGGTTTTCCTACCACAATTTTGGTAAAGTTTCTTAGACCAGGGGGATCTTCCCCACCCATTAACCGTCTGCAGCTGGGAGTCTAGCTTAAGCTAAGCCTCATTAGAAAGAGTCAACCAAGCAATCTCAGGAGAGGTTTACAGTAGAGAGAATCAGTAAACTTTTAAGCCTTAGGCAGCTCATACTGAAATAGGCAGCTAAAAAAGGAGATAAATTCCAACCCTAACAATTCTGTGTCAGCCACCTGCCTAGAAAGATGCGGATAATGTTTCTTTTCCGCACAGATGCACTGATAACATACACACAATACTGATTGTGAAGCATTCAGACTTTTTGGTGGAAAAGTGTACAATTTATTAGCTCATCATTTAATTAGAATTGATAGCTCAGGAATAAGTACATACAATGTGTAAACCAATGTGTCAAAATTATGTAAAGCTTTGTATAACCATATCTTCCTTCAAAGGTTTGCCTGTTTTGATTTTCTTTGCTGTTGCTTTGGCACAATTTGTTCTTAGAGTAAGTTCAGAGAAGAGTAAACAACTGGTGAGTAACTAAGCAAGATTATATGTTGCTGTAGTTTAGCTGCTATTTTTGGTGAAGCCTTACACATCAACAATGTATTGAGAGCCAAAAGGAATACCTGTTAGTGAAAAGCTGCATGATTTTTTCAGGATCAGAGCCTTAGCTATATAATCTGCTAGCAACTGAAATATTAAAATATTCTCTTGTTTCTCCTGCACTATTTGAAGGAGTCAGAGTCTGCACAACTTTCATTCTAATAATCCTTATCTAAGCGATTCTGGTTGTCTACAGTTTTTTTCCAGAGAGAAAACTCAAATATCTGAGCACTCCAGATTATTGAAATACGTCTAACTCAAGATGAGATCTTGATATTAGTGCAGTGTTTTTTTCCAGTATCTTTTCATAGCTTGGTGACATTTCTGCATTCATCTGTTATTCATGTATGTTCTTGTCCAATGTCTACCTGAAGTGTTATTTGCAACTGACGTACTGGAACAGATAATTGCATCTATCACAACTGTCAGACTCATACGTTTCAGTAACAAAGGAAATTCTGACCTAAAGGAAGCTTAGCTCGCTGGTGGGTGACACAAAGACCTGATTTGATGTTTGGGCAGCACTGCTTGGCTCCATTTTGTATTAGAACAGCTAAAAACTGAGAATCTCCTCATATGGGCAGGCTGCTGTAGTAAAGCATGTAAAATTGCATTAAACTGGCCTTGGGTTTTTATTTTATTTTTTTGTATCAAAGATGTCTTATAACGAGTAAAAGCATTTCTAATCAGTAGAAATATAGGTGAGTGTAACAACCAGCAACTCAGCAATGGCTCAAACATCACTTCGGATATAAAAAATCCAGGAACTCTTTACCCACAGGGGGGACACAGCTCATCAGAACGTTTTCTTTTTTTCTGCATTTTTGGATATAGACTTCTCCTCTGTCAAAACTGGAGCTTCCATGGAAAATGCTAACTAATTCTTGGTAATATGCTTGAAGTTATTTAGACCTCACAACGAATTCTGAAGGTCTTTATATGCAGCTAAGGGCATCTAAGACAATACATGTCTATGAACATGTCTATGAGCTTAGTGTTTTCCTTTCCTAAAGGCCTTTGCTTTTTTTCATTTGCTGTGCATAGCTCAAGTGGTCAGTCCAGAATTAGGTGTCCATCTCACTGGTAATGCCTGGGACACAGCACAGACGACAGTGCAATCTCTGCTTTGAAATAGGTACATTTTTTTTTTTCCAAAAAACGGTTTAGTCATACAAATGACAGCTACAAATTTTGTTTTTGCAGATAACAAAATTAATTTCTCACTTCCCCTGAGAATAGAAAGAAGCATGGGTAGAATGTACAAATTCAGTTTTTCAAAATCATGTCATACACAAGCTACACAGGTATTAATGATCAGACCTGACATCTGCATTCCACTTATCTCTGAGAAAGAATTATACCACCTGACCCATTTTAATAGACCAAAAGTCCTTGGGCCCACTTCCTTTCTGGCAATTGATGCATGCTTAGGAGCTAAACTCTGATTTCAGTGGTAGCCCAGCTGTGAGAACCTGGATATTAATGCTTAAAAAGCATAATGAAGCACTATTAAATTATTTAACAGGGCTAGCTGTATAATTGCCTTATAGCAATAATGCCATCTTAGATTATACATTTTCTGCCTCATGCTTCAGAACCTCAGTCTGGAAACCACCAGGGAAACAATAACTGCCCAATCTCTAACAAAGTACGGGTCAGAAAATTGATAACCAACCTCAGGGGAAACCTCTGTTATTCCAAACTGTGATAAACTCTGATGCAAGATGTTGATATTAAGGGAACGCAGCACTTCTTCGGATGGGAGTGCTTCAGAAATTCCTGGCTTTCTGTTCAGTGGGGACACAAACAGTTCCACACAGTTTTTCTTCCCCTAGGAAAATAAAAAAATTGCATAATAAGAGGAAAGGTCTGAGATTAAACAATCTGTGCTGTCTATAGATTGTAACTATAAATCCAAAACCAAAAGGATTGAATATAAAGGCTGCAACCTGCTTTGTGAGGAGAGTACACCTATTCCTTGACTCCTTTAACCCCAGCTGACTGTATATGAAAATGCAAATACCATAAGTGGGCATGTGAGCTTCTTCTCGTTCACTATTGACAAGGTGCCCTCTTCCCGAGTCTAGTGGCATTAAACAAGATAGGTCGATGTAGCATGATGAGGGGAGGAGCCACGGGATGGGGTCAAGCACAAAGTGCCAGCAGGAAATTTAGCAGATGGATAGTTCACCTGATCTCAGCTGAAATGTAGCCCTGGTTTAGTAGGTGGTCCTTAAACAGCAATGCTTAGTATAATATTGTGGTATTTTGGCACCATGTCAACACGTTGCAGACACATATCACAATGAAGTATAGAGTCATTTTAGTTAACTGCAGTGCAACTGCTTAAAATGACACAACAAAATGAAAGGACCAGAAAGGTTTTGTTTACATTTAGTTGGTGTGTTGAGAATGCCTACTCTCCCCTCTGTTAATTCCTGCTTGATGTTTTTGATGTAGTCATGGTAGCCCAGAGGGTGCTGTATTAGGGATGTCAACGGTGCTCACTCTGTCTCAAGGGAGGAAAAGGAGAGACTGCCAGAGTTCCTCTGGTTGGGACAGACTACAACAGCACACGAGACCAGCTCTCCAGACAGTGCTGATGTGCTGCTTGTCCATCTGCTCGATAAGATTGGAAAGGACATTGGCTGCTGGTGGGATTGGGCATTTTTCAGTGGGTCTATTCAGATCAGCAGGGTAGTAAGTAGTGAAAACAGACCTAGGAGTCTGGAGATTCCATTCATGGCAGAGACTTTTGTCAAGCTGAAGAAGCTGATTTGAGGCTGCAGTCCTACTCGGTCTCTGATGTGGGTAGGTGGCTGGTTCTGGGGGTAGGTGGGAGGCACACGGCAAGGCTTGGTGGGTATGCAACATTACCAGTGTTTTGTGCCTCCCCTCTTTAGGAGTTCTTCTGCCCCATTGAAAGACTTTTATGGGAGGAGGTTTTATTGGAAAGGTTAAGGAGACACTGGAAACATCCAGTTAATATTTCGTGGTACACTATGTGTTGTTACATGTGAGAAGCTAGCAGGGCCTCTGCTCTCCCTGTGCCTAACTACTTCCTGGCTGGTAGGCTCCTGATCACTTCTGAGAGTGGCTCACTTTGGAGGGAGTCAGCTTAACTCACCTCAGTCATCTAAACTCCCTCCGAAGTCAACGGAGAGAGACTAGCATCTCTAGAGAATGATTTACTCCATCCCAAAATAATCGAGATCTCAATGCCTCTCCTCCTCCAGTTACCCTTCTCTATACTGCTTTTCCAGGAAGCCTAGATGTGTAGCTTAGACTAGGCTGAAGTGAGGTGAGATGAATTTTGATGTGTCCTGCTCGCTTGCCAGTGCTCTGCATGAGAGGAACTGTCTCATGTTAGAAGGATGCAAAGTGGGAATAATGTCTCCAAGAAATGTTTTTCTTCCTTGTGAATTCTGGTTGTATGTAACTTTTACAGCAAATGGGGCAAAAGTTTGCTTTCTTATACCACTTAAATAGCAGACTTTTACAGATGTTGAGAAGGCTAATTAATTAAAAGTACTAACTGTATTCTGAGCTCTATTCAGGTGCAGAATGATATTCCCTCTTCCCTGAGATCACAAATGACAGGAGAAAGGGAAAAGCTATGGAGCCAGTAGGAAAATAAATGGCGTATTTCTTCTGCTTAGTTACATAATTTCTACAGAGCACAGTAAGAAAGCTACTAAGTGACATAGTATGTTGAAATGCACAACCCAAACTCATGGAACATTTCTTATTGTGTTTTTCTCTGAATATGTCTTTCAACCTTTCTTTTTGGTTAATGCGGGGGATAAAGGAGATTTAGCATCACTTGTCACGAATGAGTGACGTCCCTGGTGAACATGAAAAGTGCTGCATTGCATTCCTGTTGATCTTTTCGGCTGTACTTCTTGTGTGATCCTTTCTCACAGAGAAGGAGCTTTATAATCCTTTTTGATGTATACAATCCTATCAAGGTATCAAGGTAGGAAATACTTTTATGCTGAATCCGTCAGTTTTCTTCCCTATTATTCAACCTGCATGCAGAATAAAATAAAATAACTCTTCCTCCCTCTGCAATGGGTTTTTCTGCTTCATGGAAAAACTGTCATAAAAAGACAACAGTGTTAAGACTGTATGCTCTTAACACACACAGAATACCATACAATGACAACTGCTTTGAAAAAGTCTTTGTTGCTAGAAGCAAATTTGTCATCATCTTTTGCAAATACGATACTATAGTCTGCTATAGTTCATTTCTAAGCACAGATTGTTATAGCTGAATAGCAAAACATGAATATTAATATTGTGAGAAGACATTTAATTTACTAATGGGAAGTCTGAGGATAAATTGTGAAGATGCCTTTGGAAGGCAGAATCACATGTATTTTTTGAGCAATATTCAACCTTTGTGAAACAAAACATGAATGTCATGTAGATTTAATGAATGTCGCATAGAACTGCACTGGAATGAAAACTAAGGGATAAGCAATCTGCTTATGAATAGGACACAAGAGATTTATCTGTCAATTTTTCTCTAGACTGTAACCGAGAATGGTTTCCTTTCCAAAGAAAATTTAGATCATTTTGCAATGGAGATCTATTTTTCTGTAGTGCAGTTAAAAAAAAAAAATTGAAGAAAGTATTTTTCTTTCCTATTTTATTGCACTTTTCCATAGTGACAGGAAAACAAATTTAAGAGAATTCAGAATAACCAGGTACATTTTATTATCCACAGCCCTTTGGTACTTACAATGACTCTGTTGATATGAACTTGCTGAGGTAACAGTCCCAGTGCTGCTGCCACTCCTTTGCGAAATATCCGAAGTAATGTGATATTCAGCTTGTTTACATCCATTTGCAGAGTCTGAAAAACAAAACCAGTTCAAATGAACTCCTTGCTCAATCCATTCAGTTCTCAAGATGACTGATCTCTGGGACTCTTTGCTAATTGTTTTTTTTCCCCAGAACGATAATCTGTGCAATCTTATTGCATCGCAATAAAGATTAAGTCCAAAGGAGAATTTAAGCATCTTAAATGCTGCTCGTTAGCAAAGTACCACCTTTCCTCAACTACATTGAGAATAGGTTCCAGCAGTTTTTGGCTAAATTCCTTAAACAAGTCACAGTGTTCAAGAGAACACAATTACTACATTAAAAATGAAAGCCAAGCATTAAACATCAATTCAACTTTAAAGAATGAGATGTTGGATTTACACAGAAGGTTTCCTTTGAATATTATCTTATCACTTCTCCCTGCAGGTGAAGAATGAGTCAGACATAGTAAAACTACACAATTTTAATTTCAATAAGCCGTTTCTGAGCTCAAAAAAGAAATGTTCTGGATAAATTCCACATGCTTGAATTTCCTAAAACTTCCTCATGTGAGTAAGAGACCAACTCTACCACTGAAGCATTTTCTTTCTCTGTGTTAGAATCATAGTGAAATTTAAATCCTTCCTCAAATTCAAATCCTTGCTGTGAAATCAGTGAAATTTTACCCAGGAAATAATTTAGGTTCAAATCTTTGATGATGCCTGGTGGCTGATGCTTCCATGTGGTACTTTGGGGTCTCTTTCTTTGCTCCCATATGCCCTTTGCAGTCAATATGTATGGCGAAGAGAAGGAAGAGGAGGATATCAGATGGTCCCAGAAGGATACCAACGTTTCTGGGCAACTTCTGACTTAGTAAGTTCTGACTGACCCAGTTGACTTGAGCTGAAAAAGATTTTTTTTATTTTATACTTCCTATTCAGAACTCTAAAGTAGCTTGTTGCTCTAAGGTCCAAGCAAAATATTCTTCCTTCCTCAACAGAACTGTGTAAAGAGAATTAATTAGCCACGGGTCAGACTTTACACTTGGAATACGGTTATGGTCTAGAAAGAAAGGTGAGTTTTTTCTCAAGAAAAGCAGCATCACACATTTTGAGTGTTGGTCTTTATTTATCAGTATTTATAAGTTAGTATGTAAAACCATAAAATATTTGCTTTCCTTTTCCACTGTGAATTTGATATTTCCATCAGTACTAAGTGTTTGGTGGTGGTTTTTTTTTTCTTCTTTTTCTTTTTCTTCTTTTTTTACGTTAATGGGATTGTCAAGGTCTTGATGTATCAACTGAGATCTGCTCTTATCACACAGTTGAGCTTTAATTCAGCTGGAAGTATTACAGGATTCTTCAGTTTAAGTTACCCTTGCTACTCTGGCATTTTCAAAATGCAAAATCTTCTCTTTGCTTCTTCTTGAATTAGACAGGCATCCTGAGTGGTTACAAAACTGCTCCAGCTTTGTCATTTAAACAGAAAAATGTCTTGAGAGGAGACATATGGAGATCTAATAGATCTAAGCACCGTTTCTTCTGTTCCCCAGATCTGCTTGCTCCAGCCATGATGTAGCCAAGCAATACAGCAGAGGAGAACTGATTTGGAGCTGTGAAGCCATCACTACACTAAAAGTTAACAGCCTGGTCTGAGGATCCTGGGTAAATGAGAAAGGGAGTTGTTGCTGAAATAGGAAGGCTGTTATGAGGCTCCCTGGAGATCCATCAAGACAGTATAAAGAGTGTGAAAGTGCTTGTCTAAGTAAGTCAGCGACCCTGAGTTATGGGGATAATGCTAACCATTGTTGCTGAGCAAAATTAGCAGGCATAAAATCAAAATACATTCATTTAAACATACTTGAGCCAGGGATCAGCTCACATTAATAGAGATGTTGTTAAATAGTGTGTTAAGAGTTCATTGATAATGACACAGAAATTAAACAGCCAGAAAAATATCTGGCTTCAGATGAAGAAGAAGATCTTAAAGAGCCTATAAAGAAGGAATAATTTTTAATAGATTTAGTATGTTGGGAATGTGGCTTTTCATATTGAAGGACAATAAAACATGGTGAAATTTCGTTATCTTCAAGAGAGTTACGTTTTCTTCTACCAGCTCTGAATTTGGTCTACCATGTCCTATAACAAATAATCATAAAAGGCTGCACAGTGTGTCTGTGTCTTTGTAACAGCTATATTGTCCTTCATAGTTCTTGGGGAAGTCTGAAGACCACAGCACTCACTCTGTTGATCTGGCATCAGTGTGCTAAGGAAGCTCATCTGACCTTGCAGCTGGAGATTTCAGGACCCTTTTAGGCAACCTTCTAAATTGGTGGCAAGAAATTTATCCTTAAGCCTCATTTCAGGGTCTAATAAAGATTTTTGGGTTTTTTTGGCTATTCATCAACAAAAAAACCGCCACAAGAAGTATCTGAGGAAGAAAAAGCTACATCTTTTGTAAAAACCATGCCCTGATGTCCATCAAAGGGATCTGCTTCTCAATTGCTGGTGTCAGTGTGATGCTTAGTTGCTTGGCACTTATAGCAAAAAAAATAAAACAAGTAACACAGGGCAAGCACACCAGACAGCACAAAAGAGTGCATTTGCCTCTTACTCTCAAGAGGAAAATTAGCAATCCATAATTTGCCACTTTAGGAATGGGATTTTTAACTCGATCAGTGAAAGAAATGCCTGATAGGCCCCCAAGAGCACCTGCTTTAGAGTGAGCAGCACATCACAAATGTGCTCTGTACTCTCTATTACCCCCCTGCTTGTTCTGGATTCGTAAAAGCATAAAGCAGGAGTGGACCATACTATAGACAGTTCAAGTTCAGTATCCTGTGGCCAGCTCTGGATGCTTATGGAAAATCATAGGGATAGGGCAAGATTATACTCTTTTCCCAAGTTTCTTCTAACAGGATCCAGGCTATTTTATGCCTACTTAGCACTAAAAGGCAATGGGTCTCTTTAATTATGTTACCGTGCAAAAACCCATACTGACCCTATCAAGGTCTGGGATGAAGGCAACGCTTGAGGTTATCATATTCTCAACTTTGGCATGTGCCCTCCTGAAGGTGACTGAAATTTAAGTCTAACCTGAGGGTCTGGTACAAAACTAGCTTTTGTGAATTCCTAACTATGGCAATTTTTGTTAAGAAAAGATAGTCAGAGAAATAAAAATAGTAAAACGAAATAAAAATAGTAAAACAAAATAAAAAGAAAGAATGATAAGAGAAGAGAAATCATAAATAAAGTTCTGACTATTCCTATCAGTAGAAAATTTCTAAAATGTCATTAAAATTTTAACATTTTAATATTCATGTGCCATTCTGATGGCAAGTCTATAGTCCATAAAGGTAATAGATTAGGATAGAGAACTGACAATGGATGAACTAAACATGCAAGAATACTTGTACATTAGCCAAACAATATAAACAGTCATTAAGAGAATCACTCCTAGAATGCAATCCTGTTCAGCCATTTACAGCTTATAATTACACAGACAAAATCATTATGTATTCTAACACCCCCTGCAATACAATGTGAAATTAACCCCTGTAAAGCAAATCCATAGAAATAAATAAATCAAAACATTAGCATAGATAAACAAGTTATGTCTTACTCTGTTCCTCTAGTTGGTCCTTTTGCTTTGGAAAAGAAAGGGCTGAAGCATCCCAGTTAGACAGCACTAATCATTTACCCTTTGCTCATCTGCAGTGTTTATCATGGATTGCAACCTTCTCCCCAAGGAGTTTACAATTTTGAATCCACTGCCGCTGTTGGCAATAGTGACTTGTTGACCCTAGAGAAAACCCTGGAGGACTCATTTCCCTGAGCAATTACCAACCTGGATATCGCAACTGTAGCGACAGTTTCTAGGTTTATCTGATCCAAGCAAAACAGGTAGTTTGAAGGGAAGGAGTTTTCTGCTTACAGCAGAAAATTTGTAAAGACCGAGTTTCAGAAAAGGAAACTCAGGACAGAAAACCACCAAAGATCATTCACAATGGAGATCCTATGGGTTTTTTTTGATAAAGATTTTCATGTCAAAGAAAAAAGAATTCCCAAAATTAAAGGATGAATGTATAATACAGTTTCTGAAATAATATTTTTAGGATATTACAATAAATTATAATTTGTCAAGTTCTGCTTCTCAAAAAAAAATGTGAGATGCCTCCTTTTCTTACCTTTTCCTTATCATCAGTGATATCCTTTCTGCAATGAGCCTCAAAGAAACCATTCCTTTTCTATACATTGGTTAGTTCCCTCTTAAGTCTACCTGGCCCACCACCACAGGTGTTTTCTCAAACCTCCAGCTAACCTAAATATTCAGGAAGAAAAATAATTAAGAATGAAGAAGGTTGACGTATAGGTCTTCACAGTACTTCTATGAACAAAGGCTAAAAGTAATTCAGCAAATTATACATCCTAGAAACTCTACATACTTAAGGGCCATGGGGTAATAAGTTCTATTTTGTGCTAAATAAAACCAAGAAAGGCAACTCTAAACATGAAAATAATCACCCCTATTTTCTCAGGCCAAATGAGAGAAAGCTCAGAAAAGAGTTGTCTTACCTGCCTCTGCTCCAATTATTTATTTAAATTTTATGAAAGTCACCCAAAATGCTACAAAGTGTTTTTTGTCCTAGAGGGACTTTAGCTCTGGACTGTGTATGGGCTGCAGGTGCCTCCACATGAGCACCCTGCTCTACTGCCTGCACAATGACAGCGTCTATAGTTGATTAGTGTCACCATGTTTCATTGTGCCACCCTCATCAGACAGCCTCTGCTGTACAAAGAAAAAGGGATGTACTTGTCAGGAAGTAAGGTGAAAGCGTTGGAGTTGTATTTGTACAGCTAGGGTACAGGACTACAAAAAGTCTGGCAACAAATTGGCAAAAAATTACCTGCATTTTCCATTTTCTTCCCCTGAAACACATTAGATTTGCCTTCCAGTTGCCATTCAATTATTTGAGATCGCAGCTGCAGTGGACATGAGGTTAGCCCCCTTGTTGGACTCAGGGGCCTAACACACATCCACAGAAGATTTGGGGTTTTATAATATTCTGTGTGTCATGGCTCGCAGCAGGTTTAGCATCTCATGTAGTCCATCAATTGCATGGGAGACAGCGCGTCCTCTGTTTCTGATACATGTCAGCATTAGGCAACTAGAACTAATGATTTTGCCAAGACGAGCCTCCAGAAGCACTTTGCCCTACACCAAGCTGGTGCCTGAGGTGGCATTCCCTCCTCACCCCTTTATCTCTCCGTCTGCAAGACTATTTTATTCAAGAGGAGAAATCTGCCCTTCTATGAAGTCACATTAAACTTTGAATTATGTCTGTAAACTAAGATAAAATTCTCCTGAGTATAAAATCAATTATTCTTGGTGATTAATTAAAGGAGTTTCATGTTTCTGTGTATTACCAGTTGCCTGCAGTGACCCACTCAAACTTTCATGCATAATATATTTCAGCTAAAACACAATGTGACTAGAAATATAAATCTCGGGACATTTAAATACTTAGAGGGTCAGAGAGTGATTACTGAAAAATTGTGAGGGGAAGTCTTGGCTGTTCTACAGAAAATCACCTGAAATAGTAGAAAAATTACGGGCATATGTTTCGATTTACAAGAACCAGTGGAAAGCACTGAGAAACACTCTGGACTTGGAGCATGCTTCTGTTTAAGCCACCCATTTTCTAATGAGGAGACACCAAGTCTGCAGAATATGCAAGGCTACCAAACAGTTCCAAATTTCACACGTAGCCTGTGAAATACTCTGTGTGCAGAGTATTTAGGTAATGAGAAAAAGAACTCTAAATTTGCACCACATAAACATTAAGAAAAAGTGATAGGAATGGGATACTTTGCTTCAGTCCTGATAAGTCCAGGGAAATTTTGGATATTTGGATGCTGCTTTTCAACATCTGACATTGTACAACTTCACTCACATTTTTGCTAGAGAAAAAAACCCCACATCTTTTACACAAATTCTTTGTTTAAAATAAGTGTAATATTTCCTGGATTTATGCATTTCTCATATGGCATTAAAGAACAATTTTAACTTTTGATCAATTTTTCACAAAAGCATATACATTTAAATATTTATGTATCGTAAGATCTCTGAAAGAAATCAAAGACAGAAGTAACACTAATGGGAAATGTAGGGTTAATTTAATTAGTTAAGACTATCATATGGTCTCCCTCATACTGATTTTCAAGTGAATGTTCATTAAAATATGAGAAAATCAGAATTTATAAAAGGAAGCAATCTTTCACACACTGCAATTAATCCACAGCCCTTTTTACCACTGGAAGTTGCTGAGGCCAAAAACAGAAAAAGGGGTAGAAAAAGGGCTGGATGATTAGGTGGATGTTAAAAGCCAGTAATGTACCTGAAAACTGTACAGAAGAGATACTACAAACCTTGTTATACAGTTGAAGCCAAGCTTTGAATTATCAGAAACCAAGATGAACCCTAGTGCAATAAAAGGATAAGTTTCTCAGTCTGCTATAGACAGGTCTGAGTGCTGGGCCATCAGCCTGGACTAGATACTGGATCTCAAACAAGTCCTGTTTGCATGTGCGGGTACCAACTAAGGATGCTCCTAGAGACCGCTGCATTGCAGAGGATCAAGATGCCGTACCAGGTGTTGAGGTGAGGCCAGGGCACTCTGCTGGCATCCACAGTTCAGACTGGCAAAGCTACTCTGGAGGTGGGTGGGTGATATGACTAAATGGATTTCTCAGCTATGTGACAGATTTACACTTCTTTTTTCAGGGAGAAGAACTAATTTCTCAAATGAGATCAGCTGATTTGGGGGTGATCTGACCACTTCTGTAGGAAGCACCAACACAAGAGTGAGAAATGCTCCATCTGTGAGGTCTGGCTTTTGTCCAAGATTCCCTCACTGAGCTTTTACATACGCTTGGGCAGTGAGTCAGTCAGATATAGAAAGACTCCATGACCTTCATGGGCAATTAAAGTGTATGAGAATGCATTCAGCCTATTAAGGATATGGTTTGTTAACGCCTGTCTTCAAGAGGCACCCTTTGATTTCTATCAGTCCTATGTTTTGCATTAATCTCTGGGCTCGCAGACTCCTAGCACAGATAAGGGTCAGCTCTTTCAGTGTCATTTGACACCATTGTGTCACAAGATAATGTGGATTTACTGATCACATCTAATGAGAAAACACAGAATAGTCTTCTGTCTTCTGAAAGAAATCTCAGAAGGTAGTTTATTTGATTCTATTGGCTTCTGGGTCATTCCTGTACCACAAACACGAGGTAGTTAGTAGGGTGACAGCCTGAGCGTGTGGGTTAGACTATCCTCTCAATGCTTATTGTACATATTTCTCCTTTTCCTTTACCTTTTTCCTATGGTATCATTAATGCATTAATCATGTATTATATATTTTGGAAATCAGAAAGTATTTATAGCTTCCAAAAGCATTAATGTACTACAGATTGTGTGAGACTACCATCGCACAGCCCCACCTCAGTAGGGGAATACCTTTATCCAGAGCTCAGGACTTTTTAATAGGAATTTTTCTGAGACATAGGGTTGTGGAATCCCATACCCTAAATGTCTTTGGGATCCATGCTTGCCATTGCTGGGGGGCTGTAAGAGAGAGGAAGAAGAGGTTATCTATTGTCCTTGGAACATAAGTTCAATGCAGCCTTGACATTCAATATTCCCAGTATCAGGAGATCTCTGTACTGTGGGACTCCTTTGGAAGAGGGAAAGAGAGGAACAGGAAGCTGAAATAGTTCTGTTGTACTTTGTGACTGATTTTTGAGAGCTTCTTTGGGACAGAGGAAACTTTCTGCTACATCACCTCATGGAACTTAGGTACCTAGTAATGGAAGGAGAGAGTTTTCTCCTGCATGTGAAAGTATATAATTCATTTTTTAAAAACTGATCACAATAATACTGTATCTATTTTAAAGAGTTCTAAGCTGGGAGCATTTGCAGTTACTGCACATTGATTACTAGTGGAAATGTAAGGCCAAAGCTTTGTTGTGCCTCTGGCCTCAGCAAGTCTGCCTCAGTTAATCTGCCTCACTTCTATGTCTATAAAATTAAAAAAATAATATTTGTCTTTTCCGCAAATTTTTATATATTTTATTAAGAAGACGGTGGACAGATATCTAACAGATATCTAACATTTTCAACTACTTTCACAGATAATTTTACCATTCCTCAAAAGTTAATTCCTGACTTTCTTTCAATTTGGTGCTGTGTTACTTCAAGGACTGGAATTTCCTTCATCACAAAGTATTTCAGTTTTCTTAAAATAACAGCAAGAGTTCATTTGAAAGTTCTGATAGTTTTCTAGGCTTTTTCCTTCCTCCATTCACATCTCCCTGCCCTCGTCCCTTACGGCAGATAGTTGAAAAGAACAAGATGATGGAAAAGCACAAGGCAATACAGAGAGGTTGAAACTAAGGAGAGCCGGAAGAGCACAGCTGAACACGATTTCAACCTTTTTGTTCTGTGAGAGGCATGTGTAATGAGCTCCATAAAATTTTCCTATCTGTCCTTATTCGATATTAGCAAAAAAATTATTCCTTCCATTACAAAAGAAATGCATGCTGCTATTATGTCCGGAACAACTTTTCTGCACAGCATGATTGTACCAGTCACATCCTATTTCATCATCCCAAAGCCAGTTGTAATCCTCAGAGCAAACAGGCCTTTTTGAGCCTGTTCAGCACAGCGCTTTATAATTCATTTGTTTCTTCTGTCCAATTATTAAATTTCTAGGTAGAGCCAGTGTGAAGCTCAAAATGTCAGAGAACCAGGATTGTTTCTCTCTGCTCCTTTTGTAAAACCTTCATTTCAGCTAGTTTTATGTTTCAAACAATTCTTAGTCACTGAAGTTTAAATTCCTATTACAGCTTTGTGAAATGGTCCTCAATACATCAGAATGCCTTCCAGAAAAATGACAGACATAAAAAACCACCCCAAAATCATCCTTTTCTTTTTATCTTCAGAATTTTAAATTTAGTTTGTAGCAGACATTTATTTATATATATATATGTAACTTTACAAATTAATGAAGAACAAAACTAGAAACCAAGGATAATACAGTAACTTCCACATCTTTCAGGAACTGATGTGGCCAGAAGACTCCCACTGACTTACACTCCTTAGTAACCTTTCTCTTTGCTTTGAAAATTAAAGTAAGATTTAAGTACTGCTGACGTCCTAGCTTTCACATGCATTTATTTTCAGAGGCAATTTTTATTGGTAGTTTCAGATGAGCAAAATCTGCCTGAACATGCGCAATGGGAATGCCGTAGAATGAGGCAAACACTTTCCCTTTTTTTCGCATAATCATAGTTCCCTGCTGTTCCTGGGTGTATGAAGAACAAAATTTGAAATACATCTGAAAAAATAAAAAGTCTTAAAATACATTTAGCTTAACCAGAATCAAGGTATTTATAAGAGAGACTGTTCTTGTGTGATTCCTGATAGTAGGCTATGTCCTAGGACAGTCTGGATTATTTGTCCACCATAGCTAAGACTTTCAAAGTAAGAAGCAACTCTTATAGCTCAACTCTTCAGAGATCAGGATCCTGTTTCCAGTAAACAGATGTCCAACGACATTTAGTGTCCAACTCTTTAGTGTGATGCAATTCACCAGTATGTTTTGGGTCCTTATCTGCTTTCAACCTTTTGGCCTACTGAAGTTTGTTTATGGCTATTACCATCATCATAATCACACATTATCAGAATAAAACTTGTATAGTTGACTTCCCCCTATCTAATTAAGCACTCCAAACCCATATGAGCCAAGTGCAGACAATATAAGGCACTCTTATAATTTCTGCTTTAACATTCCTTTAACTATTATGAACTTGAAACAAAGTTAAGCAAAATCAAGCAAAATCCTCAGGGACCTGTGCTTTTTCTTAGACAAAACTTGCATTCCTTTGGGTTTTATCCTGTCATGGATTCATGCAATTAGATATGTGCCTTTGTCTCAAAGTTTTATCAAAAAAATTAATGATTGGTTTGATATGACAATGATTGGTGATTATTTAACAGGCTGAGAGAGTCGGGGCTGTTCAGTCTGGAGAAGGGAAGGCTCTCGGGAGACATTATAGTGGCCCTTCCAGTACCTAAAGGGGACCTACAGGGGAGATGGGGAGAGACTCTTTATCAGGAAATGTAATGACAGGACAAGAGGTAATGGTTTTAAACTGAAAGAGGGGACATTTAGATTAGATATTACAAAGAAATTCATTACTCCGAAGGTGATGAGACACTGGAACAGGTTGCTGAGAGTTGTGGATGTCCCATCCCTCAAAGTGTTCAAGGCCAGGCTGGATGGGGCTTTGAGCAACCTGGTCTATACAAGGTGCCCAGTTTCATGGCATGGAGGTTGGAACAATGTGTATTTACGGTCCCTTCCAACTCTAACCATCTATGCTGCTACGACTGCATGTAAATGCTATAAGCTCAGAAACTGGAAAGCAGGTAAAAAGACAAAGATTTTGGCAACTGTTTCAGGATCTTTGACTTCCTGAAGCTGTTAATTCTGACTGTATTTTGGAGACTATGAGGTACAAATTCCCCTTGTCCTGAGCAGCTGGGGTGAAAAAGAATTTTCCTCTTCCATCTAGTACTGAACAGCTAAGGCACAGCTTAAGAGAAAACACTAACACCAAATCTCACCGAAGTTTTAAGGAGTGTTTTACCTCAAAGATTCTTGCTAATGTTAATAACAGTATTGTAATTTTGACCAGTGGCTCAAGATTTGGGTTTCTGTCTTTGGAAATGTGACACACTGTGTCCTGAATGTCCTAATATAAGGCAATTTTTCTGATTTAACCATTGGAGAAGAAGTTCTAGAAAATGGCTTTCAGTCTGATCTGGGGGACTTTTCTTTAGAGATGACTCCAATTGTGAGGGCAAAGATGAAGAAACTGTGCTGCCTTGTCATATGGGATATTACTGCTCTAAAATGACTGGGAGGCAAAACTCAATTCATGGATCTTCAATTTCTTTCTTTTATGTTTAGAATCAGAAGAACATTCTGTGTTCAGTTTTTTTAAAACAGGTAACACAGCTGTCAAAATCAACCTCAGATGTTTAGAATGAGAAAAAAATGCATTTTTTCCCCTTTTATACTCAGAATTGATCACCCTTTAAAGAGAATATTAAAACCTATTTGCATGTTGTTCTCTCATTCTCACACTACAGAAAAGCAAAATAATTTATAATCCTTTCAGTGAGAAACAACAATTACAAGTTTGGTGAGTGAGCTTTCCTTTTCCTTTTTTTTTCTTATTTTTTAACAATATTCTTTAAACATACAGAAATTATCTTCTAGATTTCCCCAAGTGACCACAAACAGTGCCATTTCTGTTTGGGAGGTACTGCTCCTCTGTATGAATGCAGCAAGTGCACAATTACATCTATCTCTTCCCTTCTTCCTGCACTTTGGCAGCCCAGGAGATTTCATGTCTGTTCTGTGGCTGCTGCTCTGTCCAGGAAGGAAGAGGCCTCTAGGAAGAAATACCCAACTTCTCAGAAACTGAGTGTATGGCTTTGATCCAGAGCAATATCTGTGTTACACCTGTTATATCAAAACACAAGTCCTGTAAATGATGTCAAGAGGGCTCACAGACTTTAGGAAGAAAAAAGACTTCTACCTTATTTCCCAGAAAAGAAGTACAGTGATAGCATCTATGCCTGTTATACAGCTAAAACTTAGAGCCTAATTTTATCAGTGGAGGTATGTCTATTTAAACAAGTTTGGAAGTGTAAAAGTAAAACAAAACAAAAATATAAAAAGCCTCAAAAAAAGAGCCTGACTTAAATTTGTATATTTATATGTTATACTTCTTTGTACAGTATTGTGCAGAGAAAGACAGGAATTTCATTGGAGACTGTGGCTATTTTCTGGTTTTTAGACACAAAGTCTGATTTTTAGCATCAAAAATATCTCAATGGTCTTCCATTTACAAGATCTTGTTCTATTTATCCGTGATGACATAAATCCAGTTTGCAAAGGGTGCTAACCAGCAAAAGCTTCTTAGAAGAAAATCCACTGATGTTATCTCACTGAAATTCATCCAGCTGCTTGGGAGACAAAGGCTGTCCCCGCGGCAGCTCTGCACCCAGCATAACACACACATGCCAGGTCTGTACAACTACCGGTCAGCACACAGGAGCAAACTCAATGAATCCATCAATGCTGGACAAAACATGCACTGTAGTCTCTAAGATGTGAATTTTCTAGAAAAGTTGAAAGAGCTGAATTTACTATGCTGTTCTCACTTTCCAACTCCTTGCTGCGTTTTCCATTCTCTTTTTACAGTGCTGGCAAATAACATTTTTTGGACTGCTCTGATGTCCCATCTCTTACCCCTCCATAGACAGAGGAGCCACAGTGTGGTGCAAGCAGTTAAATGCATATATTATAACCATTCACCTCCTCTTGACAGTCTTGCAGAGCAGAGTTTCTCTCATGCAACTCAACCTGAGGGTGTAGTCCCACTATGTGACCCAACAGGACGGCCAGAGATGTACAGCAAAGGAGCTCAGCCCCATTTCTACCATAACATCGCAATTGTAGCTTTGCATACAGCAGCAGTAAGTTCAGCTTCTCCAGCACAAGCTGGATCAATTGTGCAAGAGCAATATAATTGCTCTATAGGATTTCTGGACATCCAGAAAACATCATTACCTCTTGACCAAGGCAGTAGGTCAAACATGTTACCACAATGAAAAATGCGGTAGGTTACTGCTAATGTGGTAGTTGATTGCCAAGGTCACCATGGCTGGCAGGATGCATCCTTAATCTGTCAACTAATCCCTCCTCTGCCTTTTTTCTGAGTTGCAACTTTAACCAAACAAACTTGCCTTTTCAGCTTCATCATTAGCTTTTGTCTACAGTACTGGTGGAATGCACATTTCACTAGCTGAGACAAAGCTTAACAAAAATAATGGATGATAAAATGGAACAACCCCACGCTGAGATGAACAAAGAAACGTAAGATTTACTAATCTGATTTTACAGCTTCTCATTTCTGTGATCTTTTTTCCCATTAAATATACCATTTCCAGAAAACCTTGCAGAAATTGCACAATTAAATGACTGGAGGGAAAAGAGGAAAATAATATTTTTAAAAATACTCCAAACTATCATTTTCTAAAGAAATCGAGTGTTTTAAGCACAGGAAAGAGCAACAGGAAGGTAAACATTCTTAAATTTTCTCTGTCATTGTAGCAAAAAGGTTTTCAAAATGTGATTTTTTTTTCAGCTGTGATTTTTCCACAAATTGTTACTGCAAGAAAAGACAGAAATAAAATTTGTGAAGCTGAATGTTATAACTGAGACCTCTTTGCACCCAATTTTTTATCTACCTCTTGTCACAGGACATGAGAATATATGAGGGAGAATTCTTTGTTCAACTCCATAGACATATGCTTCATACATTGTTAGGCAAAACCTACTTAGTAAAATTCATCGGGGTCTACACCCAAGCCATTTTATCCTCCATCAACACAAGCTGTCACATTAAACAGACCTATGCCTGTCTCTCAAGAGCTTTCTGGTATCTCCTATTTTTCTGAGAGCTGATAAGCTTCTGGTGCCAGGGTAACATTCATGTACACAACTTCAGGCATCTCATTTTGACCTGCCTTAACCAGCGATGTTTTAAAGCCAGCTGAGGGGAAATCAGATCCCATCTATTCACTGCTAGCTGTTTCTGCGGGTACATAACCAGTCCCAGACCTCCTGAGGTGCAGTTCCCTGGGAGAACATTGCTGGTGGGCAGCGGGTCTTCCTGTGTCCTACTATAAAAGGAGTGTACAAAAGCAATGCTTTCATCATCATTACAGATCAGTGCAAACAGATTCATAAAGTTATGCTATGCAAGCGAGGCAAAGAGCAGGATCTACATTCAGATTTATTCAACAAGAGCTCACTAGCCCCATGGAAGACTGGAGCAGCTCCTGCCAAATTACCTGATGTGCATTTACTGAGAGGTATTTTAGACAGCTGCAACATTGATCTAGCCAACAGCATAGGTTTGTAGTAGAGTGTATTGTTGTTATTTGTATTAACATATTTCCATACAGTAATTTTATTTCTTCCCTTATGATTACATGCATCATATTTCCTGGGTCAGGTCTTTTTTGTCAAGCAAGTCTCGGATGGTGTCTCTTCTGCTACATGCAGAATTGCTTGTATTCTTCCTAAACAATTCCAAACACACAGTGAGGATTTATGTTGTGCTGGGTGACAGGGAGAACAAGGATGTAAGGAAAAAGAGCACTCTAGTTATAAATAATCATTCTCAGCTTACATTTGTAGTTCCTTTTATGTGGGGACATCAAAGGATCTAACAATGGGGATTAAGAATATTCCTTAGCTCTGAAAAATTAGAACTGCATCGTGGCAAAGTGCTTATCTTACAAACATGAGGAAGTTATATGATGTCAATGATTTAAGTAAAACCAAAGATTTGGATATCCAACATAGAATTCTGGCCTACATCCCTTGCTATCTCCTTTTGCAACTTTTAGGGTTATTCTTCATGCTTTAAGTCAGAAAATGTTTGTGTTCTAGCCCTAAGAAAGATCCAAAATTTTAAGATTTACATACATCTTAAAGTGCAGAAAGAGAGGACTTCCTATACATATTTACAAAGATTATTGAACATGAGTTATTTTTATGTACTTCATCATGTATATTCTCTTCTGCTTGAAGCTTTTATTATATGCCATTAAATATTCTTCTCTTTCATTAAGAATAATTTTTATAGATAATTGACATCATAATATATTACATAACTAATATGCAAAATACAAGACAAGCATTTAAATTATTTGCATAACCTGAATAAGATGGGAACTTTGTTATCTCAGCTGAATGGTGTCTTTTTTTATCTAATATAATTTGAAAACGTATTTATGACTCATCAGTCCTTTAAAGTTAGACTGTGATTAGAGATTCCAAGCTGTACCTTGCAACTAACTGTGAAGTTCTTAAATTCCATTGTATTTCTGTATTCTGTCTTTTCTCCTCTGTCTTTTGCACTTACAGTTCATATACAGATTAGATAGATCATAGAGCAACTCACAAATGAGAGAAATGCATTTGCAAAAAATATTTTGCAAAATGTGCAGAAGATCTAATAAATCCTTTCAATTTTGTAGGAACCTAAACAGACTTAATCTTCTACTTGAACAATTCTGCAATTTATGTAAGTCAAAAATCAAAATCTTCATTCAGTGATTCAAACCTTTTAAAATTTAATATTTTGGAGAAGATTTAGTAAAAGAAAGTGGATTATACACTTACATAAGGAAGCTGACAATTTTTGTTATTTAAAGATTTTTTCATAGAACTTTAGTGGAAGAAACAAGCTGCCAGTTGACAGTCTTTATATCTGTATAGAAGATGATTATTTAGATATATGAGACTTTTTAAGGCCATATTCTTAAGATATTTATGCATATATATGTTTTCAAACTTCAAGTACAACAGAACACATGTACAAGTTTAATTATTAGCAGAGTATGTGGCTGCTTATTTTTACGCTGAACAAGTATTACATCTGGATGTAAAGAAGAAGCAGCACCATTCTCAATTCAGAGCTGAAATAACAGGAGGGTAGATGGTGAGAGCTGGTACTAAGCAGTAACAAAGTTGCCTAGAGATTTGGAAAAGCAGAAAGGGAAATGGGAATCCAGATTTAATGTTATCAATCCAGTTTACTTCCCTAGTGGGAATTCTACATTCATCTTTTCTTCCAACATTCAAATTTCATCAGCTAATCTTGATTAAGGGGATAATTTCACACCATTAGTGCAATTTGCACTTCTGTAGTGCTGCTAATTTTGTCCTTTTGGGTATGAGTTCTCTTTCTATAAAAAGGTTGTAAATCAGGGTTTCCTAAAGAGCCTCATAATGAATATGACCTCAGGCTGGGGCTGCCATCCACCCACAGTGCAAACCCAGTGGTGGGCTGCTCTGAATTCTGAAAAGAGTGACCGTGGTGGTGTTACCCCAGCATAAGGCTCTTGTCTCACATATCCCACAGATCTGAAAAAGCTGGTCTGCACATGACAACTCCAACTTGTAAATGGCTCTGCTGAGTATGGCCACAATTATAAAACCCCTTTACAAGAGACAAATACTTTGTGAGCTGCAAACATGCTCTGGACTTCTAGGAGCGCCTGCTGCACTGCTTTCAGTTCATAGAGTGCTGACATCTAGACAGTCCCCATTTATAAAAACCCAGACCCCTTCCTCATGAAGAAAATTGCAAAACCTGTGAAAAGACTAGAAATAGAATAATAGAAATTATGTGTCTGTGAAGAAGGTTAATTTTATCCCTTTAGATAACCATATAAATACCGTAACAGGAAAAATAAAAAGTCCACATGAACTGCTGGCAATGGCAAAATGAAAAAAACTATCAATTGGTATCTAGGTCCAGTAGACTTAAGTCTGTTTATGCTTTTTTGTTTAAATAACAACAGGGATGGTTGTTGAGTTGGCCAAATTTTCATTATCATAGAGAAAAGAAAGAAGAAACCACTTCTAGAGATTTTTTTGAGGGATAAGACATCAAGAGGTGACAGTAATGTGATATATATTCTATATATTCCATTCTGAAAGTATGGATTCTGAAAGAGCAAGTAGAAAGGTAAACTTGTAAATATGCTGGAACAGATGACCTCTTTCAGAAAGTTGCTCCTAGCTCTGTGCTTGTCAACATCCTTATTAGAGGTCTGTTGAGCTGCACAAAGTTGTGCAGAACCTTGAAGGTAACACAGAAGATTGAAGGTACATAAGAGTCAGGGCTAAATAATAAAGTAGGTCAGATGCACTGGATGATTCTGGTGAAGTTCACCTAAACATCATGTACCTAAACTCAAGATAATACAAATCTTGAAAAAACATAAGCAGTTCACCTGCAAAGAAAGATATTTTTAGGAGTGACTCAGAAAGTGAGTCAAGGTTCATACCTCAGAACCAAGTGAACAGACACTCCCAGGACAACATACAACATACAGGTTCCCATGTAAACAAGTTTATGTGAATACAATCACTACTCAACCTCTGAACCGACCAGTAGCTGTATAACCACGTCAGAGAGGTGATAAAATCCAGTTATTATATCTTGTATCTTGGTAATCAACAGAGAGAATTACACGCCTGCTGTCATTTTCTACTGGTTTTCAGTTCATCAATGTCTCATTTATGCTGGTGATCAGAAGCACGACCATGACCATGACCATGACCGCAACCATGACCACACACATTCACATGCACAAAGCTTCTATGGGATATGGTGATTTTGTAACTCTCCAGCTGCTTCCAGTTCTGTAAACACTTATTGACTTTGTTTCCGCTAATGAGCTGAGACTTACCAGGTGACACAAAACACCTGAGGGGCAACCTGCACAGACTGCAATTAACTCTTGGTTTCTGTTTCTGTTATTTAATTAGCAATATCAATTTTGAACACTATACATGCCGATCACAGAAAACACAGGCAATTACCAACAGTCATCAAACCTTATTTTCTAAATTACATGCCAAAGATAAATGATTGTAAAGTGCAAAAATACTGTAAGCAAAACATTTTTTATGCTGTCTCTGCTGGATAAGCTGAGCAGCGCCTAACATTAAATGATAATTCCTACTTCTGTCTAGGGTCAGCAGACACAAATAACAATCTAATAAAAACCATTCTCCTCTGTGGAAATCTCAGAACGTGTTTTCCTACAGAAGAATGTAAAGATGCAGAGTATACATAGAGAAATGAACTAGAAGTGAGTTAGGCCTCAGGAGCACCATTTATGGTTTTTGTTAGTCTTAAGTAGATGTACCCTGAAAGGGGTATCATGCACAATGGCTACTCATGACTTTAATGTCCCTGTTTTACTTCGGACTCTGTTTCACCCGCCTGCAGCTAAGGAGTGCTTCATAGTCCCTGGTGCAGAGCTTTCAGGCATAGTCCATAAATGCATAACCCTGGAGTGAATACCTATGTCAGAAAAAGCTCTCCTTTCAATCCTTTGGTCATGTAACACAGAAAGCCTAGGAGCCAGGTCTATGCTTACAGGACTATACTGCCTTCTATGTCATCAAAATGCGGAAAATTGAGTTTCTCAGGTTAGCTCCTGGCCTTACACTTTGCAGAGGCTAGAAAAGGTAAATCAGCAAGTGCTTCAGGTTTCTCTTGAGCCTGAAGCCGAAGCTGGGGGAGAGTTGAGTTGGGGATGGACTACACAGTCACCAGAGGCCCCTTCCAGTCTCAACCATTCTATAATGAGAAATCAAACATGACATAAAAAATTAACCAGAATGAGTGGGTTTTGTTTTGTGCATTGTACCTATACTGAAGACTTATAGGTACTTCTCTCCTAGAATAAAAATATGGAAGAAATTCTATAAGGGCAAACAACACAGACTTTTTCCAAAGGGAAAAAGTAAAATCAGTAAAGTAAGAAAGTTAAAAAAAATGTTTATTTCTTTCAGTAAGAAACTCTCTGGCTTGCTGTTTAAGCGTTTGATCCAGATCACTTTCCCAAAGCTACAGGGTTGATGACAATAAAACAATGAGAAACTTACTTTTGTATCTAATATTAAACAGCTGTGTTTATGAATAAGCACAGAGCACAGACCTGCCAAGAACAAGAGTGGCATTTTGCAATAATTTTCCAGAGCAGCTGCTATGATTGTTCAAGGAATTTGAGTGCTCCTATTAACTTCCACAAAATTATTCACATATTCAGCATTATGCTTCAGCATTTTGCTGCCTTGCTGCTTATTAGCCTTTGCATTTTCTAGAACATTTATAATAGGATCATGGATGGTGCATGGTACACAACGATGTCCCCCATCACTATTCACAAATCTGTTATGCATGTAACACTTTAAAGAAGAAGACACCTCCTTCACATCACCTCACAGCATGAAATTTTCTGAAATATGTATTCTATTTCATGCTTAGTTGTGCATAAATTGGCATAAAATCTTAAAATAGCTCTCATGAAATAAAATTAAAACATTACTTATACTGTGCCAGTGCTTACATTTTACAACAACTGAAGCATACAGCCCTACTAATCCCGACCAAGTGTCCGGCTCTCCCAGTACAGTGTCTCATGGATAACTATAAGTAGACATGAAGGCAAGTGTAAGAACAGGGCAAGTATATTAAATCTTTTCCCTGCTATTAATCCTGTGTCAAATCACTTTTGGTTTGGTGGATTTTCTGAGCCTACTGTAGCTTGCCATAACAATAACCATCAACAGATCTCTCTTCACAGTTCCTTCTGTAAACCTGAGCAAACTTCTCGCACCCACAGCAACACCCACAGAACCACCACCTCCATCTGATCTGGACCTAGCTGCTTCTGAGATGGATGAAGCTGTCATGCGGATTGGAGGCAATATCACAGTGCAGCCATTCCCATGATGTGAGGTGGGATACTGAGTGCACAGGTTAGGCTACAGAGTTGCTCTGGGGCTGTGCTAATGGTACAAAATTCTGATCCTCCCACAAAACCCACAGAACAAGCTCTGACATTATATGATCCACATGCTTTATTGTGCTTCAAGTAAGTTTTCTTCATCTGGTTTCAAAAAAAAAGCTTTTATAATTAACTAGTATTGCAATATTTCATATTACCCTTTCCATGTGCTTTCTTTTAGGATTGTTTCTCAACAACAAAAGCATTTTGTCGATGAATTAATTATTGTCATAAACAATTGCAAAATACTGACATTTGTTACAAACGAGAAATTTTGTCATGTCTAAGAGGTTCTAAACAGCTTGAAGAAAGCCACTTAAAATGCTCTTTCTCTTTAGAAAGTGGCAATAATTAAATAAATTATGTAAGCAGGAGTTTGCAGTTATTGAACTCAATAGCAATGCCCCAATAGCTTCTGTAATACAGACATCAGCCCTAGATTCTCCTTCATTCATTAGAAGCATAGCAGGAGAGCATATGGAAGCTGGAGGAAGGCTACATCCTTAAGTATTGATATTAAAACCCCCTCTTTTTTTCCCTATAGAACTTGCTGGAGACCAAAGCGGTCTGCATAAACCGTCACATTGGGATAAGTTTCTGAACCTGCCCAGTGTTTCAGATGCTGGACCATAAAGGTGCCAGGTAAGCACAGAGTTTCAGACAGATTTTCTGCTTGAACATTTCAGACTACAATCCTTTCCCTGTGTAGTTTATGGAATATGAGTCCCAGGTTGCCAAAGACAGTTGTTTAAGCTAGTGCTGGTTCGAATTCAATCATTACACTAGGATTAACTCTGTACTTTGTTACAGCAGAATTACTATCATTGCAAGGCTGAACATTGATATTTTTTTNTTTTTTTCCTTCTGGAAAGGGACACATTTAGGCATGCAGATCTTTTAGACAAAGGATGAAGAGTCGCATGGGATGTGCTTTGAAGACAAGAACTCTCTACATAATGGCATATGATAAAAGCTATTCCCTTTTTTGGGGAGCTACAGTTTACTCTTCCTCGCCTCCTCACCAGCTGTTATTCTTCTGTATGTGAAATGCATCCAAATCACTTCAGTTATAAAAAAACCCAACCAAAACCAACAATTCAAGTTAAGAATAGAGCAATTCCAACATATGACAGCCTGATATCCAGAAAAATAGTCACTTTAGTTATTCAACTGATCAAGTCAAACACCACATTGTTAGACTTGGATTGCAGAGATTAAAAAATGGCACTATGGAGTGGAAAATCTCAGCTAGGAGACAAAGACAGCTGTAGCTCGTGATGTTGCCTATCCTTCCCCTCCACATATACTATAGTCTCTAATGGCATAAGAAAAAGTTATCTTTCAAAAGTGCAATTCTGTATATTTAGAATGATTTGAAAATTACCCATGCACTGACTTTGAATGCACTAAATCATTAGAGAAGGATAGAAAGTTTTCATGCACAATTTAGTTATCCACATTTTCACACAACTGCAAACTATTTTGAGAGATAAAGGTGACAAAAGCCCCATGTCCACAATTCCACAAAGACATGTTGTCTTTGCAGTATCAGAGATTGATAAACATTTTGTCAATGAATTGATAAATAAATTTTAAACAATGTAAAATAAAATATAAGGCCATTAAATGACTTCAATTCACCAGGGCTGAGATGCATGGAGTACTTCACCTAGCATGAAACACAAGGAGTTTGCACCAGGAATATATCAGTGTAACATTGCTTTGATTCCTGTGGGATATCACTCTTGCTTTAGGCTCATAGAAGATTATTCATAACTATATCAACATCCTTGCAAAAATAGCACAGAAAGAGCTGGCTAAAATGTATATTATCTTGTTCCACATAAATAAAAATAAGGATAAAAATCTTTGTTTTGGTTGTGTACGATAACAGCTCTCCAGTGTTAATATGTATCTTTGCTACTGACTTATTATCACTTAACTCCTACTGCTCAGCTGTCTCTGTGTGTAACGTACACAGAACATATACTAACAAATTTATCTCCATAACAAATGTGTTTTTCCCATCTGTCAATATCTTGGTGGGAGAAAATCAAGGTTTCAGAGAGACAAGCTTCAGAAAATTAAGTCCAAGAACACTTAATCAATAGTTTGCCTCCAATCTGTGGCAATAATTAGGCAATATTCATTATTCAAAAGCCTTCATCCAGACAGTCAACACTAAATAGCAATTTAAAGTCTAAAAATGTAACCACCTTTCTAACCTGGACAGTATGTTTGTTTCCACTGCAAGACTCTGGCGATAACAGACACATTGTAGCTCTGGAAAAAAGGTTCAAAACACGGCATATGACACTGAAGGGCTCTGGCAAATGAGCTCTGGAGAACTTGAGGGCTGGGGTGGTGGGGTGGTATGCTTGTGACTTCACTATTCCACACAGTCTACTCTGCCCTTCTGCAGAAGATCTGATCTCCTGCCTAGGCTGGTGGAACAGGACTTACAGATCAGTCATGTATGATGCAAAGATGGACTTCTGGGCATCAAGAAAAAAGCACATAGGAAAGCAGGTTTGCAATAGGACGTTGCACAATAAATTCAGTAGCTTAAACACACAAGCTTGTCCTGTTCACTGCTTTCCATCAGGAGGGTTAAATACAGGTAGCCACGATAATATATTAATTTCAGCATTTAATCTGGCAAAGCCTGAAAAAAAGCAGCGATCAGTACTTTCTGGACCAAAATCACCATTCAAAAATCTTTAATATTAGCAAATAAATTAAACTTAGGCATATAAACAAAGTGTGTTCAAATAGGACATCAAAAGAGTATATTCAAGAACTGACTATCCTGATAGATTTGGATGCCCTTAAGCACGTCTGCAGTGGGATCTGCAGCTTGTTGCAAAACCCCTATATAGAGGCAGCAGATTTAGAAACGTGATGCTTTCTGACTGTTCCTGGGACTGACACACAAAAGCAGTCCAAAACTACTATACAGAAAACCACTGTAAACCACACATAGTGATTAGCCACCTGAATCTAAATAAAATCTATGTGTTACAATATTTCTTCCACCCAATGCAGGCTTTAAAATACTTAAGCCATTTACTGATGTAACATCACTTTTTTTGGGCAGCTTTCTATATGTAATGAATATCTGAACTACCAGTGAACTTTTAAAAAAGTCCAGGTATGATGTTCATGGGTGTCATTATTTTATTTTAACAATTAATACCTTGGGTAGCTGATTCCATCATAAAATAGGAATTGAACGGGGAGAGGAGTTGAGACACTCTTTTTTTAGCAATTGTATAGACCTTCCAATATTTAAATTAACAGAATTGATTCAGGATGAGGAAACAAAAGACAATGGAAATTATTAAGAGTGAGAGGTAAAGATTTGGTTCAATGATATAGAAATGAAACATGGAACTCCTGAGATGCCTTGTTTCTGTAAAACTTGCAAGGTGTGGGAGGAAAGTAATTTGTGGCACAAAGTTTATGCCTGACAGGAGCCTGTGATTCACAGAGATAACAGTGAGTACCTTTCATCTAAAAGGATGCCTAAGTACATTACAAACTGATTTACAAATTATACACAGTATTAATTACACACAATGCTGCCATTTATCACAGAAATTCAGCTATCAGTAGGAGAAATAAAACAAGTAACGAAGGCAGGAAATACAGAGTATGTGCTCTATCACCCCCACAGACCCATGCTGTGTGTTTTCCAGTGAATCTTCCCTTTTTCTAATGGTCATGGTGAATAATGACCTGCAATAAAGGCAAGCAGTTCAAGTTCTGCAAGATGCAGCCCAGCAGGACTGAGGCTGCCCTCTTTTCTGACACATTACATGTAATAAAGGACAAAATGTTTTGCCACATCCCCCCACTTTTCTTGTCTGCCACAAATCACGGATGCCTGTTGCTACTGATACCATGAGAGCAGTTATCCTTCCTGCTCAGGTGGAAAAGGTGAGCATTCTGGACCTCAATACTTCTGTTCCAGCCTTTGCTGACTGTAGGGCTGCAGAAATACTCAATTCTTTCATCTACCTGACAAACTGCACAAATGAAGCAAAACTACAGATTTTTACTTCCCACTGAAATGAAAAACTGAAAAAAGCATTTCCTACTACTGGACATTTTCCATTTAGCATGTCACTTTTGGGCACTTACAGAAAAAATAAAGACAATGAAAAGTTAGATGTGGTCAATGTTTCCACCTATGATGTAAAAGCAAAGTAGCCAGAAGTCTCCAATGGGAAAGGCAAGATGTAAAGTCTTCCACTCTGCTGCGTTTGTGGATGGGGGAGCTAATTGTCATCTCCAGGCTCCTAGAAGAAAGTGACACCCACAGGTTTGAAGATAGCACCCATGGTGGAGGAAATCCTGATTTCCCTTTCAGAAACGCCTCCATTTTATATAAAGCACATTCAGTCAGTAAACAGTAAGGAAAGACAGTCTAGCCTGGTGGTTAGGACACCAATACTGCTTGAATGCTACAGCTGCTGTTCTACTTAAAACCCTGAATGGCTCACATGGGTTAAAAGAATTGTCTAGAGAAGGTAATGAAAGAACGCTTCTAATGCAGAAAAGTAGAAAAGTCCAGAAACTAAGTTCAAAAATCCCCTGAAGATGAGGAAGGGTCTCCATACCATGGGAAGTATTCTAGAGACTCAGCTGCTGCATAGAGGGAATTCTCTGTTTTCTCTTCTTTGCCCTTCCCACCAGTTGTTTTTTTGTTTTTGTTTTTGTCAAAGCTACTTACTGAATGAGACCTGGATGGATTATGTTTTTGTGACAAAATTATTGCTCAGCAAAAATGTTTGAGTCAGCTTTACTGATTCTGATTCATTTTGGAGTGGGTTAAAAACAAATCTGTCCAAAAGAAGATTGATTTCTGATTATCCATATTTGCCTTAGCAATGCTGATATAGCTAAGAATTTATTCTCTTGTTACCATTTTGTCCTGTGAAATGTGAATTAGTCAGAAGAAACTGGGAACAAATATATTTTTTTCTCCACTAATCACTTCCTCAGGCTGAGGAGTTTTTCTGAAACCTGCTGGTAGAAGAATGTGTTTCCTTAAAAAAACCAGAATAACAGGCATCAAATTAAATACATTATTCTAGAACACAAACCCATTTTCTATGAACAGAACTGAACTTTTACCAAAAAAAAAAAAAAAAGAAAAGAAAAAAGAAAGATCTGCACTTAAAACTAGGTTTTGCTATGAACTTTCTACTTCACTTTAAGATAGTGCTGCTAACTTGTATAATCCCTGCGGGTGAAACCAGAGGATGAAAGTAAAATGTTTCTGAATAAAACCTGGAGCTGGAACGGATTGAGTTCTGCAGCGTTATTTGACTTCCACAGTAATTATTCCTCTTATTATCTCAGCAAGAAGTGTTCCTTTATATTTGCATGTGACTTTTATCTATTATCTTCAATTGCCTGGCTCACTTTAATTATTAGCCTGGGAAATTCTGGGGACGTCAAAGAAGAGTCTCTTAAAACAGTGACTGTACTAAAAAACTAAGATTTCCTTAGCTGTCGGCGCATTAAAACCACTTCCTGCAATTATTCCATTACTTTCAACTTTCTTTTAAAAAATATGCTTGCTGGACTTTCAAGGTCAAGAATAATTCTCCTCAAACATGAATGAACTTCATATCATGCAGAGTTGTTATCCTGAGCTGTGCAAACAGTCACTACTATTTCTTGTAGCATGAACTGCTACATGTGTCTTCCTAGGATACTGGCTGAAAATGTCACTGCTGAGATCATCAAGGACTGCTAAAATTTTTAAGTCCTTGCGAATCTACTTAAGCCAACAAGCCTATGCTCCTGCATGCATTTTAGATGTCAAAACCCATTCTGCTCCCTAGCTGACACATAACCTCCCAGAATAGTCACAGAATCATAGAATGATTAGAGTTGGAAGGGACCTTGAAGATCGAGTTCCAACCCCCCTGCCATGGGCAGGGACACCTCTCATTAGACCAGGTTGCTCAGAGTCCCATCCAGCCTGGCCTTCAACATTTCCAGGGAAGGTGCATCCACAACTTCTCTGGGCAACTTGTTCCAGTGCCTCACCACCCTCACAGGAAAGAAATTCTTCCTAATACCTAATCTAAATCTCCCCTCTTCCAATTTAAAACCATTACCCCTTGTCCTACCACTAGACTTCCTGACAAAGAGTCCCTCTCCAGCTCTCCTGTAGCTCCCTTCAGATACTGGAAGGCTGCAATAAGTTCTCCCTGGAGACTTCTCTACTCTAGGCTGAAAAGCCTCAGCTCTCTCAGCCTGTCTTCACAGGAGAGGTGTTCCATCCCTCTGATCATTTTGGTCACCTTCCGCTGGACCTGTTCCAACAGTTCAATGTCTTTTCTATGTTGAGGACTCCAGAACTGGACACAGGACTCCAGGTGGGGTCTCAAGGGGGAGAATCACCTCCTGTGACCTGCTGGTCACACTTCTTTTGATGCAACCCACGATACGGTTGGCTTTTTGGGCTGCCAGTGTGCACTGCCGGCTCATGGTGAGCTTCTCATCCACGAGCACTCCCAAGTCATTTTCCTCAGGGCTGCTCTCCAGACATTCTCTGCCCAACCTGTGTTTGTGCCTGGGATTGCCACATCCCAGGAGCAGGACTCTGCACTTGGCTTTGTTGAACTTCATGTTATTGGCACTAGCCCACCTCTCAAGCCTGTCCAAGTCTGGATGGCATCCCTTCCCTCCAGTGTTGTCGACTGCGCCACTTAGCTTCATGTCGTTGGCAAACTTACTAAGGGTGCACTCTATCCCACTGTCCATGTCTCCAACAAAGATGTTAAATAGCACTGGGCCCAATACCAACCCCTGAGGAACACCGCTCGTCACTGGCTGCCACTTGGACATTGAGCTGTTGACCACAATCCTTTGAGAGCGGCCATCCAGCCAGTTCCTTAGCCACTGAGTGGTCCGTCTATCAAATCCATAACTTTCCAATTTGAGTCTATACAACAGTCTTTAATTTCTCCACATAAAAATGAGAATGATTTAAACAAGAAGACGTGTTAAATGAAAACAACAGAGATGGCGCTGTAATGATCATTTCATCCTCATTCAAAAAAAAAAAAGAGCCCTAAAAAATCCAGAGGAACAGCTACAGAGTTGTCTGCTTGCTGGCGTAATGAAGTAATGCAGAACCTGGCCTTGCCACTGGCTTGCTGCACAGTATCTGCCACTTTGTCTATACTGTGTTTGAAAGATTAAAAAAAAAA
>VXBW01004782.1:555383-574509 GCA_013400375.1 Thinocorus orbignyianus
AAAAAAAAAGAAGGAAAAAAGACCAAGACTTGTTTAATCTGCTCATACCATCTGGCCAGATCCTTGGGTAGTGACAGTGGACACAGAACCATTGATCAAGGTCTGATGATTTACACTGCCAGGGGATTTATTGTTCTCCACTCATGCCAAAGCACAGATCATCTCAGTGCCCCACATTTCACCTAGCCTCTAAAAACTAGCTTTAGGTCAGTGAGTGAAGGCAGTTGTTTTATTTTGTTCTGAACATCATCATAATCAAATCTATTAGTGCTGATTTAATAAAAGGCATAAAAAAAGATCAGGCAGAGCTCCAAAGGAACAGGTGAAAGACTTGACAAGTATGTTAAGTTCAAATGTTGGTCCTTGGATAACTGATTTTCATGCTAATCTTTCTGACAACCAGACACAAGCTACAGATTTTCTAACTAGACTGTGCTAAGCTCAAGTATTCTCCTTATGAGAGGAGGACAGAGGAGCTGTGGTGTTCCTCCAGCAGCAATAAAGAGAAGATAATTGGGCAAACAAAGCAGAAAATACAGATCTGTTAAAAATCTGGAACCAAAGCTGCCTGAATTCAGTCAGAATCTTTCCTTTTACGCTGATGGATTTGGGGTAGGCTTGTACTAACTAAGCAAATGTGACAGTAGGAAAACTGCTATTTCTCTGTCAGAGAAAGAGCTAAAAAGCAATTCACAAGGTGTCATTTATTTCCATCAAAGCTCTTCACCGTGTGTCTCCTCTTTGGTCTGTTCCCAGTAACTCCTTTTTCAGATGCAAGCTCATGTTGCAACCCGACACTTCTGTGGACCCCTTCATGGGGATAGGGAGATTGTTTATAGACAGCTGTACTGTTAGGATTTAAATCACGTTTGCCTAAGCCTCCTAAAGTCTACTAGTTTATGAACTACAGACTAAGTAACACCCTGCTAGTGGATGATACTATGCTACATTTCCTCACACAGCCTAATGGGGTGAAATGTGCACATTTCATATGTGACTTCATATATAATATATAAATTGGATGTGTAACTTTTTAGATTATTTTATTTTAGACTATTTCTAGAGTCTTCTCTTTAATACCCTTGTGATCTAATAAAAACAGTTTCCCTAAGAACAAAAGGACGCTTTTACTTATAAGAGAGCAAGCAGAAACTCAGAACATCTTGCTAGAATGCAGATTTGATTAAAACCCCACAGAGGATGCTATTTATGAAAGGGACATACACCAGACGGGCTCAATTTCTTAATAAACTGAGAGGAAAAAACAGAAGAGTGATTTTTCAATTAGTTTCAGAATCAGTTTGGAACCTCTCAATTACACTGATATGACACAGAACTATACAGAAATGATAAACAGCTACAAGTAGCTGCCTGGAAATAGATGTACCTGTTAGGTCACTGGGCTAGATTTGTAGCTAGTGTAATTTCTCTGAAGTCAGCAGTGCTATACCAGCCATATATTTCATTCATCATGTTTTACCATCTACACTTCAATTTTTCGAATAACCAGACATATTGTGCGTGGTGGGCATATGGTGTAGTTGCAAACCAGAAGATCTGCCCTGAAACTATTTTTGGTTATTTCCCTCTCTCCTGACACAAACCCAGAAATCTGTAACAACAAATACTGCAACTGAATGGATGTGTCTTCTGTTATGCTATGCCGAAGTACTCAGGGATATTAATTCAGCACACGCAATAAAAATCCTGTTTAGCATTTTTCATGACACTAGATGGTAGTGTCGGTGCATGAAAAATTAGTTCTACAGTCCTGAATAGGAAGATATAAGACTGGAAAATGAACATAGGCACTCATCTAGCATTTACTTTCCACTGGCAAAAAGTCAGAAAGTGGACTTTTTTAGACTCTTTCTAACATAAACCAGTAAATTATCCCTGCTAATTAATTATTTACAAGCATCTGAAGTAAAAGCTTGCCATGAATCCTCCTTATATTCTTCAAAATGTTTGTATTTTAGAAGAAGGATAATATATCAAATCTTCTAAACATGACATTTAAACAAGTATATTATTGGCAGCTTCTCACTGGCAATAAGAGTTTCCAAAATTGAGTATCATAGCACTGCTCTTCTTCTTAAGACAGGGTATTTTTAATTTTTGAGATTGCCTTATGGAACATAAAACCTTGTCCTTGTATGGGAGAAATTTAACTGCTCCCTCTCCTCATCTCTAGTTACAACGATCCCTACTCTTCCAGATTTACCTAATATTTTAATGGCAGTAGAAAACATCATTGCCCTGTGTATTCCCTCTCCCTGTCTACTGCATAATTGTATCTTTTCCTGCAACTGGGAGACAAAAGTACCTCTGTGCCAATTAGCTTCTCAGACCTTTTCAGGTAAGGTGAATCAAGCCTAATTGAAACACAGTGTGACAGCTGGATTGCTTGCAAGTCCTGTCAACTATAAAGAGGATGTGAGGTAACTGATCAGTTATCCAGCGGGCATTGCCCATTATTGAACATGCAGAGAGAAACTCTAATCATAAATGTGTCTCCATGCAGCACCTCATCATAGCTTTTCAGAGCTTGGTGAAGAACTTGTTCTTTGCTGGCAATAGAAATGGGTGTTAGATCATTTATCCATACTATTTATTTTAGTAAAGAGCCCTAGGAAATAAACTATTCACATCCAAATAATTCCGTCACTGCTGGGAAGGGATCATTGTTAAAAGTTCCTTGCCTTAAAAACGTTTTCTCACAACTCCTGATTCATGCAAATTTAGAGAGTTCTTGGAAAGGCTTAAATCCTTCCTTTGTATTCTCAGTAGGAATCAGGTTTAGAAACTACTGCTATAATAAAAATCAAATCACTTTTTTAAGGAGAAACAGTTTAAGGCCACTCTCTCAGAGATGGAAGATGTTGAGAAGGGTAACCACAACCTCTGTTTTTCATCAACATATCATTTTTTGCTCACCATCATCTCAAACATAATATAATTACGGTTGAGAGCCAAATGTTCCCTTCTGCATGGGATCACCTTTCCCACTACTGACAGCAGCTTAACAGACAACTTATGGACACTACTTCATCTGTATTCTCTTCTGCTTTTTGAAGTTCTCGGAAAACCAGAATGCCACAAGCAAGTCAGGAAACAGGCATCCTCACTTAAAGGAAGGTTTCTTTCTGCCTAACGCTCTCAGACATAGCATGAATTATGTGCTAAAGCAGAAAAGCTGATGACATTTTGCTTCTCCACTTCCCATTTTATCCTGTATCATCAGAGATGTTCCTATTACTCATTTAAACATCAGGTCCACAATACTAGAATAACTGATACTTTTGCTGACAAGCAGAGCTCATTTAATTTATTTTAATCTCTGCTAATACCTGTGCCCTTCTCATTACCACCCACATTTTCTCTAGGCTGGTGGGAGGATCGCCCTAGTCCAATGGGAGATATTGACCTATATCTTGTCATGAATTCAGTTTCTCACCAGAGACTTGCTCTGCCATAAGAGAAAAGGGAATTCATTCACTAATGCAGGAAGCATTAGCATGTGCAGTCATATCATCTACAGAGAATGAACTTCATTAACACAACCAATACAGAACCACAAAACCTTTAAAAGGCATCTGAGCTCCTTTTTTTCCTTTTTTTTTTTTTTTTTGATGAAACATTACCATTTATTTACTTTCCCAGTTGTATCCCTTGTTAGACTCTGATGGGCAGCTTAAGTGTTTTATAAGAGGGGGAAAAATCTCAAAAGGTTTTATTTCTCTGAGGACCACATATATTTGCAGATTTTTTTCCATGATTTTTTCCTGTCTCTAATAATACCACAGCACTTGTAATAAAGAAGGATGTTTGTCCTTTATCACCTCATGAGTAAGACGCTATGCAGTTAACAATTAACTATTAATGGAAGTGAAGATTCAAGCTTTATTTGCTTCTCTCCTTTCTGTTTCTGTGCAGTTATGCTAAATTTAGTAACAAGTGAGAACAACTCAGCTTGTGCTGAGAGGCCAAGGCAACTTTTTAAATGTATGCAATACATATTTTCCTGCTAAAGCAGGCAGGTTCAAATAATAATGCTATGTCTCGCTTGGACTTCCTTTTCTTAGCAGGTAATACGACTCTTGCACCTTTCAATAGCTTCACAAAAAATTAAACTAATTTGCAGAAATACATTCCCCAGCTCATTGCAGAACGGAGGGGGAAGAAGAATAGAGAAACACACAGACATTGTTTCAAGGTGGTTCTTCATGTGGACTTCCGTGGCTGTCTGTTTTCACATAGCTTTAGGATATACACATGCTTATGTGGGAGCACTGAAATAATTCACCTGACAGACGGTTACCAAATTGCTACAAAAAAGGTATACCAGATAACAGCATAGGAAAACACTTTTGAATAGGATGATACACAACATCTGCTGGAACGGACACGCAGTCCACTCATGCCATGATTTGGGAGGATACGGGAAGATACGGCAAAAATGGAAAGGCAATACACAGTGGTATAACACAGCAGTGTAATATGAAAATGAAAAATACCTTGGAACCGAAACATAAATTAAATCCTTTATAGTTAAGCAGCTTTTCCACAGGGGTAAATGGGAAAGAGTGAATTTCTTTAACATGCTTCCTGTGGTGTTGGAGGAACAAGCAGATAATTTCCTCATAAAAGGACTTTGGAGAGAAGACAGGAAGGACCCAATGGAAAAGGATGATGTGATGGAGTGGCAACCTCTACTCATCTCTGTCAGCTCTCAGTTTGTGTGGTTAAGTGGCAGGTCGAGAAATTTAGTTTTAATCATAGGGAAGCAGTATAGTTGAGTCACATGAAAAAATCTGAAACGAGTAGTTAAGAGGAAGGAAATGAAGCAGTATAAAAACCATAATATAAAATGTAACATGGGACAGAGATGATAGAAAAGGACTAAAAAGAAGTGATAGTGATCTGTAGTCAACAATGAGTAACGAAAAACCAACTAAACTCATACCGCCTGATCTTCAGTAAAGAAGCCAAACAAGAAATCTCATGTTCCTGAAGTGATAATTCTGGTGCTTTGGGTTTGGATTTCTCCCTCTGTTACGCCCTACCCAGCACTACCCCATATCTTTCCTGCAGCAGCCTCCCCAACATCAGTTCTCACCTTACACATAACCTCTCATGCCAACCCTGTATCCCACTACTGAGACAACCCAGTGAGAGTTGTCCTCAAACATCAGCAGAAGGATTAATTGCTGAATAAAATCCTGAAGGTGCAAGAGATGAGCACAACTTGCAGGAAGGTAGCTGTACACCATTAATACCATCAGAACATTTACCACTGAATTCACAGAGTAAAGAAACAAGTCTTATAAAAATGAGATTTGCAAACGCACTTCTTTTACAGAACAGTTTGTCCCATATCAGGGGAAAGTTTCATCTCTGGCAGATTTACAGTAATGAAATTTTTCTGTGACCTTTTACTCTGTCTCTTTACATTACAAATAAATGTTAACATCCTACTAATTTGGATCCGTCTGCCCTTCCTAGCAAATATTCTCCTAATATATTTAAAAGTTTCTAGGATGACACAAGGTGGGTGGCTTTCTTTGCTCTGAAACAGTCTATTTTTCAAATAACTATTCACTCTGATTCATCATTTTGCAGCCTACCAATAAGATAAGCATATGTTGCCCGTAACTGTTTACTTAGCTTTATTGCAGGTAAGAAGGACAACAACCAGCAATAAGTGAACAAATATTTGCCAGCTATGGTTACTGTACAGGAGTTCGTGATCACAGCCAGGAAGATATATGAACTTTAAGCAGATAAAGGCACGGTAATGGAGATTATACATTAATAGAACTAATTTACTGACCAGGCTGTTAATTTCATTCAAAATACACTGGGAAATTCTATGTGTATCTTCCATAAAGATGTCTGAAATATACCCTATGTATTTTTTTAAAAATCCAAAGAAATTAATTGGCTTCCAATAAACATTTTCTTTAGAATTTTTAGTTTTTGCTAAACTTTCTGCAAGGAACAACTGATATTTCTCAGTAAGGTCACATTTAAAATAATAGTTTGACACATCCTGGAGGACGGAAACTGCTCATCTATGTTATTATATATATGTTTATCTATATGTATATATATAATTATGTATACGTATATTTTATATATATATTTAGAGCTAGTTTGTCCAAAAGATTTTGATATGGTTTTGTCCTAGTCTTGCAACCTAAACACTTTGTCAAAACTCCCTGACAAAATAAGTTATTATTAGGAAAGGCTCTTTTAGTAGAATACATCGCTTCAGTAGATTCACCCTCCTCCCCAAATTAACTAAACTCTGTAACATTATAAAGACATAATGCTTTATTCAGAATGAAAAGTTCATATTTCCAGCAACTTTAAGGCTGGAGAACACTAATAAATTTAGCTTTAATGACCTATTGAGAGATCTTAGTCATCAATTCTGTGTACTACATATACAACGATAAAAGGTCGCACTGAATGAGAAAACACTTAAAAAAAAGAAAATCTACAAAATTTCTTCCTGATGCCCAATAATTCACAATTTTTCCGCAACTTGCCAATGGTATGTACAAGAGCAGAGCAACCTTTTGTCCCTGGCTACCTTCCAGAAGACTAGAAAAATATCTGTATGCTTTTGGGGCATATCAGTCTATATGAGCTCTGTTGCTGCTGCTGGTTCTGGGGAATTAGTGCAGCAAGGATACTACAGTTCAATAGCCCTAGTTCAAAAGCCTTCATATTTTCAGATTATTCTGTTCTGCTCCACATGATTTAATGCATGGAGGATAACATAAAGGCCTGGGGAACTATTCTATCTCCTCAGTGCTTGTGTGATACTGTAATGCTAATGGGAGTTACATGTGTGCATCCAGGGAAGAATACACCATGTTTTTTAACAAGATAAACAAACAGCAACCTAGAAACAACTTAGTTTTTACTTAAATGAAAATCTGCTGTGTGATTTCTGCATTTGAAGCACAGAAACAGTAATGGATGTTTTAAAAATCACTATTCTCTGAGCATTGTGGCTGTAAAATTCTCTACCCCAAAATAAGTAGGGTGTTTGAAATCTGATTTGCTAGATTTGTTTTAGGAAAATTAATTTTATTAAACATTTTAGAGACTTGTACTATAACAACTACACCTAACTACAATACATATCATCGACTGTACACAAACATATATCTAGAGTATATATATATGTAAAAAATGTGTATAGCTACACATACATATTATGTGGGAAGTTGCAAAGGACAGGACAATAAGGTGCTATTTTGTGCAAGAAGACTTTGCACTACTTTGAGGAAAATGTGCTGGCAAACCATGTAAATGGGAAACTGCTTTGGAAAACAGTTTCAAAATGTATGATAACACTGAATGACGCCATGCACATACACACATGTACATATGCATGTGAACAAGAGAAAGAAGTAAATATTGGCTGTATGGCTTAGAATCATCACCTCTTTTCCCTGCAATGCTGAAAATTTTACTTTCATAACTCCAGCATGCTTGTAGATAGGAGGGGGTTCGTAAAAACTGATCTTTTCTAATTATTCTATTCCATCCTAAAATGACTATGTTGCAAATCAGATCCACAAACACATGCACAGTTAGAACTAGAAAGAAACTGCTTGCTTTGAAAGCCTTAAATAAATTTTGTATAATCTGCAAGCTAGAGAAACTCCAATGTAGAGAACATATTGTGTGAAGAATAGCTTTGATTCAAATTCTTTTATCCAGTTACCAAGGCAAGGCCGGGAGTTAAACAAGATAACGTGACTTCCTCTGCTTCTGAGGGAATTCCTTTCTCTGAAAGATACAATTATTTTTAATTGAATCCATTTTTAAGTTCTTACCATGCTGTTAAGAAAATTTGAAACAGGATCACAAGGCCATTGACAAAAAATTTCAAAATTAATAATGAGAAGGTCCACAAAACTGAAAAACGTAAGTATGGGTTTTTTTGTTGAATCACAAATGTCTTTTTACTGCAAACTTTTTGCTCAAGAGAAATTGACCTGAATCATTCATGTGAAGCCACCCTGCAGAGCAATTCCCCAAGTACACGATCTGCCAGTGCACATTCCTCAGAGGCCACACGCTAGTCTTTGACTGCAGCAGCAGAACATTGCCTTGTTGTCTGTAAAACCTCACACTTAGACTGGCCTTCTTCACATTGGTATTGCGGCTACAATGAGGTAGAGCTGACAGTATAGCAGATATAATTACCAGCTCTTGGGAAAGGCAGAAACTTGCAGGAGCAGTTGTGAGACCCAGAACTTCACTCATTTCTCTACCACAGACTCTGCAAGATGAGCTATAATTTAAAGTGTTTTTTCTTGTAGCCTGCTTGCAGTCTTACACGCGAGAAAGCACTCAACTTTAACATCTGAAAGGTTGGTACAGATGACAGTACTTTCTTCCTAGTGGAGACTAATTTTTCTTAACTAAGCATCATCCACACACAATATCATTGGAGCAGCTGAGGGAACTCGGGTTGTTCAGCCTGGAGAAAAGGAGGCTGAGAGGACACCTTATCACTTTCTACAACTACCTGAAAAGAAGCTGTAGTGAGGTGGGGTCTCCCCTCCCAAGTAACAAGCAATAGGACAAGAAGAAACAGCCTCAAGTTGCACCAGGGGAGGTTTAGATTGGATATTGGGAAAAATGTCTTCACCAAAAGGGTTGTCAAGCATTGGAACAGGCTGCCCAGGGAAGTGGTTCAGGCACCATCACTGGAGGTATTTAAAAGACATGTAGATGTGGTGCTGAGGGACATGGTTTAGTGGTGGACTTGGCAGTGCTAGGTTAACATTTGGACAAAAGGTCTTTTCCAAACTAAATGATTCTATCATTACATCAAATAAGGGACAACTCACGACAGTGCAAACGAAACCTAGAAATTCCTTTTGCCCAGCAGATTTGGCTGATGGATCTGGTGACCTACAGACTTGTTGGCACTGGCATTTACAAGCTCTTCAGCTTGGTGCCTGGCAGCTTGGGGATGCTTCTCAGATCACTGCAAACAGAACAACTCCTAAACTTTTCCATATCGTGATACTAATCTACAAGAGCAAAAAAGCTGTCAGCCCCAGAAGAGCTGGATAACATACTCTGTCTGAAATTTTTCCATTGAAAAATAACCTGGTCTTATTTTTTACCAAACAAAACAATATTTGAATGTTTCTAATGTGAAATTTATCAGTGAAAAACAAAACCAAGTCCCAAACAAATTGGCAAACTTGACCTTATTCCAGCTGGAATTCTACACTGATTTAGTTTTGGAAAACAGAAACTATGATACACCTCTTACTCCCTCTAATTCTTCATGCCCAGTCCAAGTTTTTTGCCATCAACTGGAATAGAAGAATTATTTCCAGCTTTGCTATTTATTTTCATTTCCTTTCCAGTTTTCCTATTTTTCTCTTTGTGCATTGTATTTTTTTCTTACTGTGTATTTAACTTTTCCAAATCACTTAAAGTTTTTAAAAATTACAGAATACAAAATGCAAGATGAATAAAAAGTAACCCTGAAAAAAGCACAGGTACAATTCTGCTGAACTACATAACAGTCAAAGACAAAATACAAAGAAATGGTAAAACTGGGGGGTAGTATCGTTGAAAACTAAGAGTAAGTTAATTTTGATCTAACAAACGTATATAATATTCTATAGAATATACAGAATGTTGGACAAAAAAAATAAAATTTCAAGGGTTTTCTTTCAAAAAAGAGGGGAAAAAAAAAGAAAAATGGAAATCGATACAGGATTTTAAAAGCATGCCCCATTACCTTTATAATTAATATCCTCTGTGAGAGAATTTTTACAATTTATCAGCACTATTGCTTACAGAAATTCTCTGGTTTGGCATGATTATCTGTGGTGTTAACTACCAACCTCTGCAAAATACTGAAAGACCGGTAATCACATGAATAGGGTCTTGCCAATCATCTCTTTCTCATAGTCTTCTCATTTCCAAGAAAATATATTGAACACGATGTGAGCTCTCTGAAATCAAGATGCTAAGGATGAGGAGAAGGATTTCCTTGCCTGTGTAAGACTACAAGAAATATGCTTTGACCTCCCTGATCTGCCTTGTTAGCTGTAGTAGAATTCAATACTGAACAGTCTGTTCCTCCAACAGCTTTAACTGAGCACCATGCATTAATCATGAATTTTAAATTTTGTCTGGCAGAACCGAAAAATTAATTTGTTAAAAGCAGATGGCAGCCTGTAATTTCATGCCCTGCTTTTGCCTTACCTGCAACATCTGCACGCAGCACACCCTCTGCAAATTAAGCCTTTCACTCAAAAAAATAATAAACATATTTATACTCTGATTCAGTTTTACCAATAGTTTCACTAAAATGTTTTTCTTAAATTGTCACAAAGGCAGATGTAGATTTTTTTTTATTACATGAGGCATATCTCATAACATCAGATTTTTATGGTTATATTAATGCTACATTTTTTGTAAGAGATGGATTCATAACAAAGGATCTATCTTCATAAAGCCGAGCCAGGTTCAACCTACTGAATGGATTACCCATGACATAATGCCAACAAATCTGCATTGTAATTTTCATCTTTAAGGGGGCTTTAAGTGGATATCTTGCATATAAAATTTCTGTTTTTCAAATCTCCTACAGTACTCAGTGTTACATGAAATGAGTTTCCTAGAACTCTAATTTTAATGTAAACTGTGTGCATTTTCATTCAAATCTAAACACGTTGAATTAATTTCCAAAAATTTACAGTGAAAACCAACCTACGCTTTTAGCTGTGGACTAAGAATTATCTGACTTCAGATAATACAGAACTAGGAAACGCATACCATATTTTTTGGTCAACTTTCTTGTTATTGAACTCAGCCATGTAATAGAAATCCATTTTAAACTGAAACTATAAGAACCCAGAAGACTAGGCAATTCAGTCAATATCTTTCCTCTGTGAAACCCAGGGAATACAGATATTTCTTGCTGCTAGTATGAGAAAATTCACTCTGGAAGCAGCTTTTCAGATATATCTGTATACTGTTTTTAATTTTTTGAAGGCTTTTTCCTTTCTAAAGTCATTACTGTCGTCTTTAAGAAACTCACAAATTGTTAATGAATGTATTTTTGCAGCTACCTCTGTATGTGGCAAAATCAAATAATACCCTGACTGAGTGGAGGGGAAACCAAGGCATAGAAAGTCAAGTCATGCATAAACTCTGTGCTGGAGCTGGTGACCAAACTAAGATCACTGTGGGCAGTGGCATGGTCTAAAACCTATTCCACATCAGAAGGAATGCTGGGGTAGGACTCTGCTTGCTTGTTTGTTTATGCTTATCCCATTTCTACACCCAATACAAAGTGGGAGCTATTGCATCATTATTACTTCCTTCTAGTAACTTGGGGATTAGGGATGTCATCCAAAGAAAAAAGACGTGGGCCTAATATTCTTCTTTTTTATAAGGAGACTTTCAAGCCACATTTCCCAAGAATGAGTGCTGTCTTAATAAGCCTGAGGTTATTCTAGGACTTCCACCATTCTCCATCCATCCTTTTGAAGCCACTTCAGAGTATAGATAGGAAGCCTAGATTTTTGAAGGAAGAGATATAGAACAAATGTGACTGACTCTGCAATTTAGTGACTGCTTTAGGCAGAGAAGGAGGCAAGTCCTAGATTCTGATCCATGTTTTTTATCCAGTAAATATTTATCCATACCAGTATTTGGTATATTTTACTTAGTTACTAACAATTAGCAATTCTTTCATAGAAAATAATAACCAAACACATACAGAAAGTACTCATTTTTAATTTATGAGCAATAAAGCAACATCTCCCACTGGATACCACATCTCATTTTATGCTGAAGCTCCTGCATGGAATTTCATTCCATCTTTTAATGTTTAATACATTTCAGAGAATTAAAAATGAATTTTCCTCTTATTCATGATTATTAATAAACATATACCATTTAGCAACAACTTTGATATCCTGTTTATGACAGAGGTCTTATTTTATTATTTTATTCTCTTGTGTCTCAGAGGATATTTGGTGGCACTATTCATGTTTGTGCTGAAGCACCAAATAAAAAGAGGTTTTATGGCCACATAGTCCCTTCCTGTGCATCAAATATCTGCAGATGCCACCTGCTGAGTCATGGCATGATTTTAAGGTCCAGTGTAGACAAACCCAAATAGCTTTCTGAAACATACAAGTTCACCACAGCCATGGCTACTACATTATGATGGTCACACTGCTTCCAGCACCTGATTTGGCTCATTTACAGTTAGTTCTTTGCAATACGCATCATAAATGTGTCCTTACTTGTTACTTTGGCTTCTAAGGGGGTTATGTGATCAAACCAGCAAGCGAATGCTGAGAAAAATAATATTTATAGAGGTTGAAAACGTGTAGGTGCTTGGCTAAAATATCTAAGAGTGTGGTAGCCTCTTAAACATGAGCGTACCTTGACAGATTCATGGCTGTAGTCAGAAAAAATGCATGTTGGGAAGCCTCCCTGTTTTAAAGGCAGCAGGCTCCTGGGCAGAGCTTCTTCCACTCTCCTCCCCAAAACTAAATCAAACATTTTACACGGCCATGGTTACCCAAGTAAACTAATGTTCTCCCATGTGCAACCCTCTCCGGTACCATTTCTGTCACAGGTATTTCACCTCTATTATTGTAGCAAAACCAATAGGCAGAGGTTGAAATGGAAGTATGTGGGAGTTAAGTTGGAATGAGTGCTACAAGATTAGGTAGATACACTTTTGTTTCATGTTATTATGTAATATGGCAAGTCATAGAAAGAAAAGCAATTAAAGAACCAGGAACATTTTGTTCATTTCAGCTACTCTGCTGAAGGAAAGGTTTTTTTCCTGGAGCTTTGCCTTTGTGAATCTATTACATCTATCCTGGACTGCGATCCAAATGTTATGAGAAATAACTAATACACCAAGTTAGGACAATTGCCTTTTTCATTGTGTAAACAACCTTCAAACACTGTTTTGCAAAACTTATGCACAAATGCTCTAAAATACCAAGATGCTATTTAATAGACTTCATATTGTTTGTCGTTGATGGAGCAAAGCCAAATGTAAACAGATTAGTTCACTGGAAATCAGGCGTTAGGTTTGTCTCTGAAAAAGCCTATCATGAGTGCTGTTAGCCCTTATGGAAAGGAAGAAAGGACAAAACAAGAAATGAAAGCTAGCTGCATTCTGGGCAGCTCTAGTGGTCTGAAGACACTGGCAGGGAGTTCTCAGGCAGAGCTCAGTGTCACACTGACCAACAACCATAGCTATCAGAAAGATATTCTGGCACCATACATGTAATCCTCACCAGCTATCTAAACAAAATAAATGTAGTTATCCATCCTCACTGAAATCTGAGCGCTTCAGTATGATGCACTCATAGTCATATTCATAAGACTTAAAATGACAGTGTATAAGCAGACAGGGCTCATTCAGTCCCTTCTATGTTCCTTGTTAATCAGCTGTGCTGCAATATTGTGCTTATGCTGGTCTGTAGCTTTCATTTCCGTGTGTACTGAGGTTTCAGTCTTGTCTAGGCAGAAATTACCAATGAACACGAGACACACCAGAAATGAGCATATAGTATATTATCCAAGATCTTTTTTCCATTGTAAAGGCATCATACAGATAATACTCAGAGTTGCTGAATTGTTCCAGTTTTTCTAGACATATTTTGACTTTTCAATAGCATATAAGCTACTGTTCACTAAATGTATATGGTTAATAGTTATTTAAAACTATTCCTCTATTGCCTATATTTTACCCTGACTTCAGAAATCCACTATCAGTTGTCTTCACAAAGCTCTACCAGATTAAAGACAGGTGTTAGACACACTGTCAATAAACACAATTCTAAGAAGTCACAGTAAGAGGATTTTAACTCCTCTAAAAAGAGTGTTATGGAAGCAATTTTATTAAAAAATGGCATTGCAGACCAAAACTTACCCATGTTTGTATGATGCACACTTTATATAAGACTAGCAGAAGTATTATAATATTTCATAATTACCATCGTTGTAGAATCAACCAGTGCTAGATTGGTCTGTAAACTGAACTTTAGTTCATTAAAAGCACAAGGCATTATGAGCATTTTCAAGCAACTACAGAAAAGAGCCCTTTTATTGCAGCATTAGCAACTTACTGCTATAACAGAGTTAAGTCACAACTTGGTTACTGTTACAAATCTTTGCCTATTTTATACCATTCCATCTAGGTTTAAGCAAAAAGTCTATTTAGAAATTACAAGTACTTACATAATCAGACTTCATAACTGCATTTACAGTAGGTGGTGTACACTCCTACATTCAAATCAAGGAAGCTGTGCAAGAAATTTTGTGGTCTCTATTTCTTCTTCATGCAATGCCTTTCCCCAACACATGCAAGCAGTTTAAGAAACATGGTACTTTGTGAGATTAAAGAGCTAGAGATAATCCAGGAAACTGCAAATAAAGTAACAGGATTAAGTTATATAGTTAGCTCAGTTGACTGAAATAAATTTGACTCTGTTGGGCTAAAATGCACATAAAACATTTACTTCCACTAAAACTTCTTGCTGAAAGCTTCTTTACATTAATATCACAGTATATCACAAACTGAAAATACTCAATAAAAATAAATATATTTAGGAGAGAAAAAAGATTTTAAAAATAAATTACTTCTGTATTGGTCTGTGGATTTCAAAATGTGAGTTGCATTTTCTAACACTCAGTCTTGGAATAATCTTTCATGCCCTGTTTACTAGGCTGTGGCAGTAAACATTTTTTGTTATTATTTGGTTTGATAGCTGTTTAAAGACAATAATGCCTCATGGAAACAGAAAATCTTGCAATCAAAAAGTCAAAAGAAAACAACTTTCTGTGCAATATGCCATTTTGAAATATATACACACAAATATACATAAATACAAGATATATTTTTTTATGTACTAAATATAAAGAGTTAGTTGATCTCTTTATTTAGGAAAGGCAAACTCTTAGCACATCCTCCAAGATAGGGATGTCTGCTGCTTTCAAAAGTAGCTTATTTCTTTCACATTAGTTAAGAAATTTGTTTTTTCTGACTCCCTTCCTGCCTCTTTTAGCTCCCACTGATTTCCCCTGACTTAAGCTTCCAGTGCTTAGACACCAGAAGGCAGTCATCTTATTAAGACAGAATTCCTACTGATGAATCAATCTCTGTATCTATTATGAAAACTTACATAACTGCTCACCAGTCAGGACAGTCACATGCATACACTAACAGACAGAATCACAAACACATTGAAATACAACAGTTAAAAGGCAACAGAATGGTTACAAAACCACAATTAAAATCAAAGATTCTGATCAAGTAACACATTGCCAAACATAGAAACATCTACAGAGTCACAACTACAACTATAAAATTATAATTATGTCCACACTTTCAAGAAAACTTATCAGGACTAAACACAGGATGCGTTCTTGTGAGTATACATCAGCATAACTCCACGAAACAGGACTACTCTTGAGAATAAATGGAAGACTTTTGTTTGAGGTGGGATTTCCACAGGTGTGTATTGCTTAGCAGATGCACAAGATTTGGCTCTGTAAACCTGCAGTTCACAGATGCTAAACTGTTCGGATTCTTGCAAGAATACCTCAGACCCAAAGCAAGGTCTAAGTGACAGCTCCCAAGACACCACATATCAGCTCACGGATGTCAAGACTGCAGAGTACTTGGGTCTGTTGAGTGTCTCTCCCAGGCCCTTGCAACACAAATGTCTTGTGCCCTTCCCACACTGCCTTACCCAGGAAGTCCTCTTTGATTCCTGTCATTGTCCACTAGCTCCTTGTAGCAAAAGGGAGAGGAAGTGACCCATGTCAGCCATTGGAGCACTAGGTAGGTGGCTTTTCCCAAGAGATGCACCTCCTTTGTACCCCAAAGGAGGCCACTCCAAGCCAAAAGTGCTGCTCCCTGCCTATGGATGTCTGTACCTCAGTGTGCCAGCTGTCGGTGTATAGCCCCTCAGCAGAGAGAAGGTAAGAGGCCAGGTAGTCTCTGTGGTCAGCTGGGTCTTGACCACCTGTAGTAGCTGTCAAGATACACACACAGGTAGAGAAGGTCTGCAGAGCTTGTCAGGACCGCACATCACCTACCTGGGCTATTGCCATAGTGACAGTGACACCAAAAACAAAAGGAAGGCTTGGACATGGATCCTCTGACCAGGTAGTCTGCCACCACTTATTGCTGGCTTTCTCTCCAAGGATAGACAACAATAAAGACCTGTCAGGGTAAATGCCTGAAATGAGATCTCTCAGATAGGCCAGGGCCGTGCTTCCAGCAGGGATTCAGAGGTTATTCTGGCAGCTTAGTCACCCCAGGGAAAAGGATGACAAGGTGTCTTGCCTGTGTTGTGGCATCACTAAAAAGTCAGGTTATGCCTTCAAATCGGCTGCGATGCTTAGGGACACACAGGTCGGCAGACTAGCCCAATTCCCACCGTGGGTATAGTCAAGCAGATGGTTATCTACAGATTTGAGGGCAGTAGCTTATCCCCACCCTAGAAGAAATACAGTCCTGTTGTAGTAAACAGACATGGACAGCTGATAGCGTGCTGCGTGAGAAGCTAATAGGGCAGCTGGCAGAAATGATGCACCCTGAAAGAATACAGACACCATGACTAGATGTCTGGTGCTTTAGGAGCTCCAATAGCTCCTAAAGTTTAAAGCAATCTGCACAAAAGCCACATTACTTCACCTCACTAGTTATGTCGGTTCTAGTAACTTGTCTTTTATAGATAGAACTTATTGATTGGTAATATTTACACAACTAAATATACTTACATATGATTATGTAAGTATAATTATATATATACATATATATATTTACATAAATTTATATAAATGAAAAATACAAGACATCAATATTTATCATTTCTGCCATGCAAAGCATGATATAGTCGGTTTCCCAAAGGAAGGAAAAGCTCACAAGACTGAGATGGCAAGTAGAAACTGAAAAGTGAATTCCTGTAATTAATTTTCATAACTACAGCTCTCAAACACTGTTAATGTAATTGCCATTTATCCATGATCTTATTACACAGTGGTTAACAGAGACTTGGGAAATACATACACCGTGTGTAAATTACCTTTAATAAAAGCAATTAGACAGTTGAACGAATATTGTTCATTACCACCTATGAGAACAGGGACATCTGGTGGACAATATCGTTACTTGATCTTTTTCTACATATTTTCTGTGTATTAGACATTTTCCACCAAATCTCCACAGAGTATAAATTCAATCTATTTAACGGACTACACTTAAGAAATACCGCACATTTTTATATGGTAAGAGACCTTTAACATGTACACCTTACAATAAATCAAACTTAAATGAATATCTACTTCAATTGTGGTAACATTTTTATCATCTTTGAGCAGACATTAATTTAGTTTCTTTTAGTCACAGCTCATGTGGTAAACATGAACCTTTTCCAAGTGAAAATATGTTTTCTACAAAACTTTATCAAAAACATCAACATTTAATATTGAGATTATATTTTGGTCCCAAGTTTAAATGAGATTTTCAGAAATCACTTATATCATCATTTAACTCCAGGTCTCAGTTACATGAGTGTAGATGCTTCACAATCATCCCCACAGCACCTGGAATCCAGAATTCCATGGAGCACTGCAAAAGCAGGACAACCCTACACCAACAGCAGGAATGCTCTCTACTTGGTTATTCCCAGCTAAACAAAAGCAGATTTAGAAATATTCACAGTGAGCCACAGCAGTTATTTGCCATGACTAAAATAAATAATAGTACTAAATAAACACTCTGACCAAAACATCTGACTAAAACCAGAGTTGAGAACACTTGTCACACTGTCACAATATATGGTAGAGATGACGTACATTACAGTTCAAGAAAATGGCTGCATATCTACTATGTTGTCAGAGATCTGGTAATGCAAAGGCCTTGGGCAAAAAAGGAGCATGTACAGCAGAAGGGAAGACTATCAAGGGAAGCAAAGAGAAGGGTGGACTAAGAAATATGTAAAAATGGAGAGGGGAAAGATCAGTAAAATGGTTTGAGGCTACAAGACTAAAGGAAGGAGCAAAAGACAAAGCGGAAAATCACGACAAAGGTGAAGATGACTGAAAAAACAAAGGCAAGCCAAGACCCTGATAGTAGCCTGGGGTAAGGGGAACCACTGAAGAGATGCAAAATGAGCATAGAACAGTAGAGCACAAAAATGAGAAGGTATGAGAAGAAGAGATGACACCAAGGTGGGAGGAAGTGTTGATCTGCTAGAGGGTAGGAAGGATCTACAGAGGAAACAATGGGCCAAGGCTAAATGTATGAAGTTCAACAAGGCCAAGTGATAGGTCCTGTACTTGGGTCATAATAACCCCATGTAGTGCTACAGGCTTGGGGAAGAGTGGCTGGAAAGCTGCCTGGCAAAAAAGGACCTGGTGGTGTTGGTGGACAGTCAGCTGAATATGAGCCAGCAGTGTGCCCAGGTGGCCAAGAAGGCCAACAGCATCCTGGCCTGTATCAGAAACAGTCTGGCCAGCAGAAATAGGGAAGCGGTTTTCCCCCTATACTCAGCACTGGTGAGGATGCATCTTGAGTATTGTGTTCAGTTTTTGGCCCTTCACTGTTAGACAGATATTGAAGTGCTGGAGCGCATTCAAAGAAGGACAACAAAGCTGCAGAGCAGTCAAGAGCACAAATGTTATGAGGAGCAGCTGAGGAAATTGGGGTTGTTCAGCCTGGAGAAAAGGAAGCTGAGGGGACACCTTATCACTTTCTACAACTACCTGAAAAGAGGTTGTAGTGAGGTGGGGGTTGGTCTTTTTTCCCAAGTAACAAGTGATAGGACAAGAAGAAACAGCCTCAAGTTGCACCAGGGGAGGTTTAGACTGGATATTAGGAAAAATGTCTTCACCAGAAGGGTTGTCAAGCATTGGAATAGACTGCCCATGGAAGTGGTTGAGTCATCATCCCTGGAGGTATTTAAAAGACATGTAGATGTGGTGCTGAGGGACATGGTTTAGTGGTATACTTGACAGTGCTAGGNTACTTGACAGTGCTAGGTTAAGAGTTGGTCTTGATGGTCCTAAAGGTCTTTTCCAA
>VXBW01004783.1:0-10467 GCA_013400375.1 Thinocorus orbignyianus
TTTTTTTTTTTTTTCATTATATCTGCCTCTGCACACCCCCCTGTTCTCACCATCAGCCATTTATTTTAAGAGAGTGATTTCCTGTTACTGACCAGAAATTAATAGTGTTCCTGTAGCAGGGGAGAGGTGCTGTTGATGCAGGCATGTGGCTACTAATACTGGGAAGCAGGGGGATTTGCATCCATTATTAGCTCCTTCACAGGAGATGGTGAGGCTATGGGTTTTTTCATCTCCTTTGGGATCCCTTATGTGTCCTAGACCATCCTGGCCTAGGGAAACTCATATTATGTTTTACCGAAGAGTTTTACACCTCAGTGGTGTTCTTCCTTCCCATCTTTTACATCATCTATAGTCTGTCACTGTTGTTATGTCCCATCTGGGTCATGGGAATGACATCCAGATCCAGAGATATTCCTCAGTTTTCAGTTACTGATCAAAGTTAAGATCTCAGTGTCACTGCAAAATTACGGCTAGTCAATAAATTTTAGTTAGGGAGAATTCTCTGCATGGGCAGCGTCCAAAATGCTGCACTGCAGTATGTGATAATCGGAGAGTAATGTGACCCACAGTAAGTCGGTGTAAAATTGAACTTGGCGAAGTGTCAGGAGAACAGGAGATGGGAGCTGTTTGGGGTGAGAAGGATGTGTGTAGGTTGGACTCAGCCCTCCCATTGCTAGCCTCAGAAACAGCTAAACTGCTTCATATGAAATCTCACTCTGCCTCCAAATTTATCTATATACACGCTTATACATATGTGTGAGTGTATGTATAAGCCAGGGGAAACATCTGACATGAGAAATTTCATCCCAATCGCTTCAAATTTGGTGGAGATCTAGGAAACGAGACAGAGTCTTGTAATAGAAAATAGAGTGCTCCTAGCACAGCTTACAGAGTCCCGTGAATTGAGTAAAAAGCCTCTTGAGCTGTATTGAATGGGTCGTGTATTGAACTGTGCCAAGTGTATCACCGAGGGCATCATTTCCAGGTGATGAGTGTCACTAGTTGGTGTTTTCCGAGAAGCTGAGCAGAGGGATGTGTAATTGTGTAGAGAGGTACAGTAAGCACCCATGGCTGGATTTTACCATATGTAAATCAGCTTAATTCTACAGGACTTCAGAGTGGTGTTGGTGATTACTTTGGCTTAGGCTGAAGCCTGTGCTAGTGGAGTTAATGGGGAGTACCAGGCTCCTGCCCTTTTCAGTCTCTGTCTGTCATCATCCCCTGGGCTGCCTGCTCAAAGCTCATGACTGGAGTATTAGAAAGTCAAGAAACAGGATTAAAAATGCAGGGATTTAAAGAAAAAACCCAAGACTTTCTCTATCTTTTTATTTTAAAAGTAATTTTGCAATTTTTCAATGTGCTTGTGTTACCTTTTTGAGAGAGCCTCTAGTTTTGCAAAACTAGAGGCTATCTTGTGCTCACACAAATTTAGGACCAAAGAGAAAATGGGATAAAATTGGACTGACAACACTGAGCTGCTAACTCCTTACTGGTCTAAGTTGTCATTATTTGGATTTGCTGGAGTCCAGCGAAGGCTTAGCTCATGTTTTGAGCAAAGCCAGCAGTCACATCCTGCTTTCTTGATTGCTATTTGATATGAACCATGATAATTTCCATTATGAAGCCAGTTTTAATTAAGCAAATAAAACCCCTCTGTTCTTCTTTCTGGCTAGCTTTTGATGGCTCATTCTGAGTTATGACAGATAGATTTTGATGTGCTCTTCAAAACTTAGCAAAGTTTAGAAGCTGTGATAGAGCGGAGAGCCATGTGCATGGCCTTAAGCAGTAGCTTTGCATGGGACAGAGGCCATCGGTGCTTGCCACTGGCTACTGGCTAGGATTTTAGCTGACAGTAGACAGTAAGTGCTGTGTTGCCTGGGGGTCTGTAAGGTGGTATGTAGCTGAATGCAGTAATTTAGGGTCTCTAGGGAGCTTAGACTAGCAGTGAGGTGCTTTGTCCTGGGTGTTGCAGCTTCTGCCCAAGACTGAAACTTCCAAATTAGTGATATATTCTATCTGATGGAGGGAGATTTAGTCCTGGTGCTTGTTGCAGAGGAGCAGTTATAAAACACTAAGATATGGCCGGAGTCTGGCAGATGTTTGAGATGTTTTCTGCAGGGTGTGTACATGGATTTCTGTGCTCGGGTTAGGACTCCTCAGCATCTTCCATGGGCTTTGAACAAAAGATACAGGAAACAAATGACACCCTGCCTCTAGGTATCCGAGCAGGCTTGTGGTTCTGCTTGTGCCATGTGTGACCTGAGAGCCCCAAAAGATGACTCCAGGAAAAGTAGGAACCCCATCCAGATATCACTCACTGGGGCGTGTAGGGACTGTGGGCTGAGAAAATTACTGGGGATCTGATTGATTGCAGTAGCAACATGGAAACATCACTCACTGCCAAAGGGCAAGGAGATGGTTTAACATAGGCAGATAGATGTAGACAGCAGGTAATTTATTTCTACCCATCACTAGTAAATATTAATGCTACATAAATAATATATAACAGATAACCTTGTCCCTGAATAATGGCCAAGGTAGAGTTTGAGTAGGCATGTGGCTTGTTTTGCTTTTTGCTACCCTCTGGAGTAGCAAGATAGGTAATTGAGCATGGCCACGGGAATCCTAAAATTTAAAAAGTTTTTAGGCCTTCAGGTTGTGCCAGTGTTTTGCAGCAGGGTGGAGAGGATGGTGGCTTCATGAGTACAGCCTGGAGGACGAGGCTGTACGGGGACAGGTAGGGGAAGATTGGATCTGCTTGTGTTTTTCTGTATGGTCTCACTGTATCTGTGTGAGGAGGAGGAAGAAAAATGTGCATTTGTCAAATGTTAGTTCTTTCACTGACAACTAAAGCAGTATTTTATTGTACATTTTAAGATCATGGTACTTTCCCCCCACAGTTCCTTGTGAAAAATTTGAGCTAAAGACAAAATTATAGAGAATTCCAATTTAACCAGTTAGGATAATTTACAACTGACTGTAAGACTCTGCTGCTTGAGGCCTCCTTCATCCTTTGACTTGTCTGGTGACATTTAGCCATGAGTAGTCTTCTCCTGAACCGCTTTTACAATCCTTATATTAACTGGGTTCCTTCCTATGCGGGTGGTGCCAACAGCTGCTTTAAATACTAATACCCTTTAATCATATTGGTAATTTATCTGGGGCTGCTTAGTTGTGGTCCAGCTGCCCTAGTGGAATGAAATGCATTAAGTATCATTCCCCAGTGAGACTGTAATTCATAAAAGTACAATGGACAGTATGTTGTGCCTGTCTTATGTGTTTTAGAGGATATCTCTGCTGATGACTATACTTCGGGAAATTGGAAGAACATTTCCCCAGGACATACAAAGTGGCTGTCTATTAGGGACACACAGAGGATGTGTCAGGCTTTTGAGAAATGTACTAGAAGGAGAAATTATATTTGAAAAAGCTGATGCACTGAGGAAGGCAGGCAACCCCCCTTCTCTTTCCCCCTCCAGAGGTGGACAAATCTGAATTCTGTTTGGACATGTGTATGATTTTAGGGCTTCATGTACAGGCTCAGGAGGGATCAAAATAACATTTGAAGAGGCTGGCAGAACTTGTGAACAGTGGTACCTCATTAGCAAATACTGATCCTATCAGGAAAAAAAGTAAATGGTGTCTTTTTCTTCACTGAAAAAAATGTTGCCTTAATGTTGTTGTTTCTAGGCAGCTTAGATTGAGGGTTGGAGCAGAGCGATTCTGGAGGCGGGAACACCAAGGCTTCAGGCAAGCCTGGCAGACACTACAGGACTGTTAATCTTGTTTGCTTTCTTAATGGGCCACATTTCAGGAAAAGGATGTGTTTGGAGTCTTTATACTCTCAGTGTTCTTCCTGGGGCGCAAGCTGGACATGCCTGGTACCACATGTGAAGTCTTGCTTTTAAATATTAGTTGGGTGTGTGTGAGCTGGTTTCTGTGGAAGAGGGACAGTGTCACTGATGCTGAGAGAGGGGTACAAGGTGCATTGGACGCAGCTTGTAAAATCATGGAGAGAAGCAGCAGGCTGCAGTTTTTATACCCTAAACCTTGCAGTGATGAAACTGGTACTGAAACTGGGAAGTTGTTTTGAGTTTTAATTTTCCTTTTTGCTATATGATTAGTGCAGTTTTCAGCCCAGTGAAGGGGGAACAGGTAGATGGGAGGAGGAAAAGGAGGACAATTAAAGTGGAAGTCAGGGTCCTGGAGTTGGTCTTTCATTCCTCAGGTATATGGATCAATCCAGGTCCTGGTGCTTGCAAATTGTCCTAGCTAATAATCCTTCTAGTCACTTGTGGGTTTTGGGTTTGCTTTCTGTTTTCGTTTCTTAAAAAAAAAAAAAAGCTAAAAAAGAAAAAGTAAATGCATCCTTTGTTGTAAGGACTGTGGCTCTGATTTGCAGTGCTGAAGGACTCAAGGGTGCAAATGCAGGATAATGAAAAAATGGCTGAGGTCTGCTTGGTCTATAGAGGAATCTTTTAGCCAATCCTTCTACCACCAGCAGCCAGCAAGTGTAGGGGGGAGGAGTAACAGAAAAAGCCAGGTTGTATTCACGATTACCTGTTGTGTGGTATATACCTGTGAGGTGATTCTACTTGCATCTTCATTCCCTCTCATCTTAAATGATTTCATTAACATCTAATTGCTGCTTGTTTTTCTTATTCAGAGCATTCAGGTGTTGTACAATGCTCTTACTCAAATGTGAAAAGACCATTTGTCAAAAAAGATCCTGCTCCTTCAGCAAGATTTTTCTGAAAACGTTTGACCTTTGTCTGTGGTTATCTAGGGGGAAAAATAAGTGGCAAGAGTCTTGAACTTGACTGAGATATTGGCTTGATCTTACCAACCTTGCCTTTGTGCTTACATGTCACAGTAGTGTAGCAATGAAGGCTTCATCTGAAGGAACTGGATCTAGTTTAATGGGATGATACTCGTGTTGACCTCTATCTATAGCTTGCTTAGCAACCTCTGGGGGAAACGGGTCACTCATTGTGAACTGTTACTAGAAGCATAAATCATTTGCAGTGTAAGATTGGGGCAGTGCAACTTTTGAGCCCAGGTGGGAGGTGGTAATTAGAACAGAAGTTATATGGGTTCTCTTTGGCCTCCTGCATCTTGGTTCAGTAGAAAAGGGTAAAATGAGAGAGATGTTCTTGTACTGGCAAAGCAAGGGAATAGCTCTTGTTGATGTCAGGAGTCTTAGGTTCAGGTCTCCCTTTTATCTTGCACCCTATTGTTCCTGTTCAGCGATACCTCAGATAACCAGAGCGATGGTGGCAGCAAACTGTCCTCCCACTGGCAACATGCAAGGCTTGAGGACACAGATGTGTTCGCCCACACAATAACCACCGACATTGGGGAGATCGAAGGGTTGGTGAGGTTATAAGAATACCATCTCTAGAGAGAAGGCACACATGTTCTTCCCTGCCTGATTGAAACTGACTATAGAAAATACTAAAAGCATTTCTCCCTCTCTACCTTACAGAATTAATCCAGTGGAAACAATCTGGAATTAAGCTAGCATAGCTGGAATCAGAGTAAATACTTTATTTTTCTGGGCTATTAGGATATTTGCTAGCTATTGGCCAAAATCTTTGCTGATATGACTTCACTAAATTCAGTGAAGCTTAGATCAAGGTCTCCACTGGCATATTTTTCATCCAGTTTGTTAAGCAGCAAGCAGTTGGATCCGATAGGAAACAGAAAGCACAAAACACTTGCTGAGAATGTAATATCCTTCATTAGTCAACTGGGCTTGCAAAAGAGGAGGGAGAAAGCTGTACCTGCATCATCAAAGTCATGTCAGCCCCCAGTGGGTGTCTCAGTATGCATCCCCTGTGTGAGGGGTACTGCACAAGAGCTGTGCAGATACAGCTGAATTGATCAATGGTCTGAGATGGTCTGCAGCTTGCTGAACTGAAATGGCATATAGAGGAAAAACTTCTGATAAAAGAAGCAGCAAGGGACAAAAAGAATACAAAGAGATGAGAAAATGTATCTATTCCTGCAGCAATCCTGTTGATGCCATGTAGCTCCTAGGCATTGCTGATAGCAAAGGGGAGCAGCTGGAATGGCTTCTGCAGACTGGCAGCTGTAGCACCCAGCAGTCAGTCTGCGACTAAGAAAATGGTTATGATGCTTTTAAAATGAAGATCCATTTAATGGAACTTATAGGGAGCCTCAGCATTTTTGAGAGAGGTTGACAGTGAATGTAGCCATGTGCTAAACATACCTGTGGGCTTGCAGTGAACTGTAGCAAGTGTGCTGGAAAGGGTAGACATCCCACGTGTCCCTCTGAGAGAGCTGTGCCAGTCACTCTGAGCCCTTCAGCACTGGCATCTGTGGCTGTGGGAGGAGGGGGAAAGGCAGGGGTGCAGAAGAGAGATTGCAGTTCCTTAGAACTGTGGAAAGGAGGATTACATATACGGCGTTTGATACGAGAGAGCAAGGATTACTGCCTGTGTGTGACATCGTGTGGGAGAGATTAAAGTCACCCCAGGAAGGCAAGAATTGGATGTGAAGCAGAAAAAGAAAGAGGGATTAGGCTGGAGGTGGGTGGGGGGATGTGGTAGGGTTGGAAGGATGACTGAAACACAGAGTATAAGTCATGACTTGGATGATGGTGGGTAGCCGGTGAGGTTGCAGCAGAGGTACGAGGACTGAAGGGTCTGCAGGATGGGGTTGGTGCCACTTCCAGATCTTGAACTCCTCCTGGAGATTCCTATCCTTCTAGCTCTCTGAGGCAGGTGGTATGAGGCTTACCAGAAGGCTCTGATGTTCAGCTCCTGAGACATCTTGAGGTGATGCAGGATTCTTCAGATTTGGGTGAACTGCAGAACATCAGGACCCTCTTATTCTCCAGGAAATGGTGGTTGCCCTTAGCTGAGACGTCAGAGGCTTTCTCCTTTTGTGATGGGTTCCTGGGTTTCCTGGATGTCACTTCTTATCAGCTCTATAGAAAGTCTGCTGCCACTGTGAAGGAATCTCTAGCCCATTCTCTTCATAGTTGAGATGCCTAGAAATTTCAAACAAATTAAGTCTCTGCATGTGTCAAGTGCCACATTAAAATGTGGTAAGGGATAGATTTTTCCCCGAGGAAACTTTCTGCTGTGCCTGGAAAAGAAAAATGTGTGGTATAAACTAGCCCCAAAATGGAGGGATTGTTTGACTTGTTAGTGCATTGTCTCACGGATATGAACATCAGCATGTTTGGTACAAGGGAAGACTCTGGAGGTGGGATTTAGACCTGACTGGAGAGCTTTACAGCCAGTGTTAGTACTAAGCGTAGAAGTACAGAGAAGACAATCTGCTGAGCCTGGAAAAGGGGCAATGGGCACAAGCTGGTACATAGGAAGTTTCATTCAAGTAGGAGAAAAAACTTTACGGTGAGGGTGGCAGAGCACTGGGACAGGCTGCCCAGGGAAGTTGCGGAGTCCCCTTCTCTGCAGACCTTCAAGACTCACCTGGATGTAGTCCTGAGTAATGTGCTCTAGGCAGTCCTTTAGCAGGGGAGTTGGACTAGATGATCTCTAGAGGTCCCTTCCAACTCTGACAGTGCTATGATTCTGAGTGTCTGAGGCTGATGCTCCAGTTTTGTTGTCTGTAGGGTGTCTATATTTTTTACATATACTTAAAATCCAACCATAAAAATGTATTTGGAGTGGCTGTTACACATTTCCTGCTCCAGGAGCAGACGTTCAAAGCCCACAAGAAATATTCACTTACAATTAGGTCTGATTTAAAGGGAAAAGATCTGTAGCTTTGTACCCTTAATAATTTGCTCAAACAGCTGTAGATTAATGAAAGTGTTGCTCAAGGCATGTTTCCAGAAATAGCATGTAACTTGGCCCTCTGAAGTCACATTGGGTTAGGAAATGTGTGGTTTTAGTGCTGGGAGCGTACGCAGGCAGTGACACACTTAGAGCACCATGGTCTCATGGTCTGACTGGTTCAGCGATACCTGGAAGAGATTGGAAACAGTTTCTTTATGGAGGTTTTTGGTCTGTTGTGTTGAACAGTATTGAATTCCACAGGCTGTGTCTGCTTTGTCTTCACTGGAAAAGAGCTCTTCTTGATGTGTGTTCGTTTTCTCAGTCCATTGTCTTTTAATCTGATCGAGGACAGAATGACTAGGGAGAGGACCATATTTGATAAGAAAACCTCAGTCATCAAGTGGAACCAGTTCTTATTCCTCTCATCATCCATCTTGAATGCAGTGTCACAGGGACCTCGCTCTGTAATGAGCTGTGTGCTTTCCATAGAGATGCAGTCTGAGAATCGCTTTAGTCTGCTCTGTCCTAGCCTGTGGTGGAGTAACCGCAGGGGTTGCGCAGGTGCAGTGGTGGCCATTGTACTGCAGTTGTTACTTCTGTCATGGTAGTCTCTGGTGGCTCCTGATGGGTCAGTCATGTTACAGGTATTGAATTGTATGCATATGGATCCCTGGTCAGATGGCCTTATGGTTTTTATGAAGTGCTGTGGGACCACACAGCCCTCCTGTGCAACTTGTAGTGTTAGCCTTGCTTTACTGAAGGAGACCTGGAACACAAAGGGAGCAAATGTCCTCCTTGTTCTTGCTGAAGTCTCTGGTTCACAGCCTTTGATGTGGGACTGTTCCTCCCCTGTCAGCCATGAAGATTTCTGAGGGCTGTGGCCATTCCTGGATCAGCAGTGGATATGCTTTGGTGTGGGAAGGTAAATATGGATTTTGTGTTGCTAGTCTGTGTGGCTGCAGGTGGATGATCTCTAGTGCCTCTTAGAGGACTTCTGTTGGGACTGACCAGTTTACTCTAGTTCAGTCAAGTGTTAGCGTGGTATGAGAACAGGGCTAAATAGGACTTGCTCCTGTGTGAAGATATGAAGATTCACGGAGTCGTGCCCAGCAGTGGGGCTGGCAAATTGTTCCTGCATTTGTTGCTGCTGATTGCCATGGTGGAAAGCTGAAGATCTCTTTGCCTTGATAAGATGCCCCACTGCTCCCACTTCAATAAAGAAACATCTACAGCTCTGTGTAAGAAGCAAGAAACCTACTAATCTGTTCAAACACTTACTGCCCTGTGATAACATACTCCTTTCTTTTTAGACGCTTGCTTGATTGGGATTTTTCCATTGATGTCTGACCTGATTTATCTGTTTCAAACATGACTGCAAATAAGTGGCGCTCATTGAGCTGATCCAATTTGACCTGACAGGAACAAAATGACTAGAGCTGGATGGAAATTCTCTTTTCCAACAGAAAATGACAGTGGAAGATGGGGGGGAGATATGGTTTGGTTGATATTTTCCAAAGACATGGTTCGCTTTATTTCTTTCATGAGCCTGAATATAAGTTTGATATTTCATTTTTCTTTCCAGTGAAAACAACTTTTTGCTCATTGGTGGTAGATAGCTTCTTGTTGGGGAAAATGATTTTCTATATCTAGGAAAAAAAAAAAATAATTGATGGTGCTGGAAAATTTTTGACCATCCTTAAGAAGGCCTGACTTTGTGATACATGCTTGTGCTGAGTGCATTGGCTGTTAGCCATGGATGCCTCAGAGCAGAAGGCTTCATTCATCCAGTGTGGAGAAATACCAGCTGAAAATATCAACTGACTCTGGCTGCCATAAATCGCTGGACCCAAATGTAAGAAGATCTGCAGGGGTGGTTACGGTGGAGCTCATGCATGTTGCATTTTTCTCTGTAAAGCAAAGTGAAGGTGACCCTTGACCCCAGAACTGTTAAGTTGCCTCCAGATTGGATGATGTGAGAAAATCCTCAGTTATGGAGAAAAGAGGTGGCGGGGTCAGAGAAGCAAAGTGTCTTCAGATTGCAGAGAGGAATTGGCTACTGAGAAGCAGAAAGATTGTTTCATTTCTCTGCCTGCTCCTCCATTTCTCTAGGATTTATTGCTATGAAGATTGCAACCATTCTCATTAGCATCCCTCTCTTCTGCACTGCCATAGGTCACTATTAACCTCTTTGCTGATTTGTGCACAGGTAGATATGGCAGCTGTTGACACTGTCTTAGCTCTACTTAGTTTACAGAAACACCAAAAGGAAAATCACCCAAACTGCACTGAATCTGCCACATTTATTGCAAAATGCTCTCCTTCCCTGGGGATGCTGAAGACCATGGTGTGGGGCTGCAGGCACTNAAAATATTTAAAAAGACCCAACCAAACACTAGCTTTAGTCTTTCTTTGGAGAAATTGTCAACAAAATGAATTCTGGAACTTCTTCAAGAAAAGAGCATGTTTTACGTAAAACAAATAGCTTTTCTGTGCAGCTTTCTGAGAGAAGATTTGTCTCCTGGGGAAGCGGGAAAGGCTTCTGCTGCCCACAGTCACTGCAGCCTTTCAGGGCATTACCTTTTGTTGCAGTTACCTTCTGATGCCAATGCTTGTCCTGCAGACGTCCCTCATCTGTTACCAGGCCTCCAGGTCCATGTGTTTGTCTATCTCTTTTTTTTTTTTTTTTTAATTTTTT
>VXBW01004783.1:11267-89269 GCA_013400375.1 Thinocorus orbignyianus
TAAATTATTTTGTGGTTAAAGCACATCGAGGAAAAGTGAAGTTGGTTCCTTTTGACTAGAGTCCCCTGTGCTCGTTTTCTCAGACTGAAATGAAACTGGTGGAAATCTTCTGCATCCCAGCAGGCTGGGGGCGGCTGCCAGGAATAAAGATTGTAAGTCAGCAAGTTTTTGGGGTTCCATGGCAGGAACACAGTTCCTTGTACATTAGTGTGATTTAGGGCCTCGTTACTGGAGGTACTGAGTTACCTTGCGTTCTGTGGATGTTCAGATACTTGGAGTCTTCTCCAGCAACTTCGTCAGTGTTTCTTTACTCCAGGCAGCCCTGCTATGACTGCAGCTCTGAACGACAGTAAAAAAAAGCAGGGAGAAGTTATTAAGAACTGTTAAAAAAATCAGATAGCCTCTTCCTTTCAGGCAGCTTCATAATTTCTTGCTTGTGTCTGCAGAGAGCTCATCAGCTCTAAGGGAGCTTGGCTGCTCTGTGCAGCCATTGGGTGGTCTCACTCCCAAATCCATCATCATCCCACGCAGAAGGTCTCTGAGCACCCACTTTTTCTTTGGTGATCACCAATCATGAAACTTAACACATCTCTTGGAGGCACTCCCATCTCCTCCTTCCCCTGTGCTGGAAGCACATTTTGCAAGCCCTCTCCTACATGTCAAGCAGAGGTGAGTGGAGTTGCTTCTGTGGTCTGGCTTCTTTGATATCTGAGATAAAATCTCTCTGCTATGAAGGCACTGAAAGGAGCCTTTGACAGCGTAGGGCCTTAGTGCTTCTCTCTGCAGGGTGAGCTGGTACCATGCTCCAGTGGAGCTGCCTGCTCTGGTATTTCTAATGGCATCATTTGTCTTCTGAGTTTTTCCCACTGTGTTCTCAGGCCAGGTCTCCCTCTTCTTGTCAAGGGCCACAGCTGGATTTCTGAGCTATTAGACCTGCACCTTGGTCTCTCACAGATGTTCTCTGGAGCTTGGAAGATTTACTTTTAAAAAAAAAATTAAAAACAATTGTATGATACCCTGAAGTGTGCATCTCCCCATTCCTAGCACCTGCTGACTCCTGTGGTTATAATATAACCACCATATGACCTGGAAGGTTAGGGGAGAAAATTTTGGGGGTGCTTCTAGGCATATCTGATTATATAAAGTAAGAGAGGACATTGAACTGTATCTTCTTGTAGGTAAGGCAAGAAGGCTGGTAGCCAGTAAAGCAATTGCTGCAAGTTTGGAAGTATCAAGGATTGCTAAGTGAGCACTGAAGGTTAAGTGAGGAGTTGTTGCTGTGCTACGGTGCAGCACAAGACAGTAGTTCAATGAGTTCACTAATGCCTGGAGGGTGAGCAGGAGTTGGAATGAGGAAGTTTCCTGTTTCCTTCCTTTATTAGGCTGTTTTGCAAATAATTGAGCTAGGATGCTCATGGCTGGCTGGGATGGTTTGTCCCTCCACTGAGGGACCATTCGGCACAATTTAAAGCTGTGGGTGGCAACTGGTCTTTTCCAAGGGGAAACCTGTAGGATAGTGTCTTTGCTTGTGCCCAGCTTAAGGAGAAATCTTTCTTGGTTTCAAGGACATTGATGACCTTGGAGAGGAGTCTACAGTTTCAAGACCAGGTAACACTAAAAGATTAACTTTCTTTGTAGAATTAATGCCAAAAGGACTCGATATCTTTCCCATGCACGGGTCACCAGGGAGAGGAGAGGGGTGGAGATGGCAGAAAGCTTGCAGAGTTTCCGTGTTGCACATTTGGTTTTCCTTAATGAGAGATTTAATTGCAGGTTTCCTGCTTGCCGCTAGATGACAGCCTTATTCTGTGCACCCGGGAGTTGGTTATCATTATTAGGGGGCAGGGAAATGACACTCTTAAAGCCAAATCCTACCTTGCCTTGCTTCTAACTGCCTTCTTGCAAGGCAGGGAGCTGGGCACAGAAGACCAGATGGAGCAGGTACATTCACTGAATGGAGAACATGGTACTTGAATTTTGGCCACACTTCAGGTGTGAGCAAATCAAAAGGTAAAAGCAAGAAACTGCATTTCTTTCAAGAAGGAAAGAATGAATTTGGTTTTAGGAGCAGGGCCATAATCTTTGGATTGCTTCTGCCAGCCTGACCCAGTGTGGTCTTCAGGCTGGCAAGCTCTGAGCTCTGCATCTGGGCTCTAGGCTGGCTTTCATGGATGTTCGTGGTGAGCTTCCCAGTAGAGGGAAAGACAGAGCACCTTCCTTCCCCTTGAGCAGAGGGAATTAGATGCAGGTCTCTTCCTTGGTGACACACTTGAAAGCAAAAGTCAAACACTTTCCTGTTGTAATTCCTGATTGTTTCACCTCTGCAGGTACAGGAACCCAAGTTGCAAAGGGCTATTTTTGGGCAGAGGATCCCCTCCCCTTCCTTCTACAGGCTTTTTAGATCTGGATGCTGCACAAGTGCTAGTGAGAAGAAATGTGAATTCCCCAGATTAACATGACTTTACTATGTTTTTGTTAGTGTGGATGTAGTACAAAAGGTGATAAAGAGATCAGTAGGACACGTTTAATGGCATGAAAGCTTTCACGCTGCCACTGTAATAGTATCAAATCTGACTATAAGTGTTTTATGTCTGGGTTGGCTTTGGGACTCTGGAGCTGCATCTGAATGAAATGCAAAGTGGAGGAGGTGAAAGTGAGAGTAATGAGGGAGATTTTAATGTTGGCAATGTGACCCATCTCAGCCCTTCTCAAGCGGGGGCTTTTGGAGAGACACCCTTGCTGAGGTCTTGAGTTTTTAGTCAAGCATTAAATCATATTGGTGCCACACTGTGCCCTGCCTCAATGGATTTTTTTTCATTGCAGTCCCAAGGGCCTTGAGCCCACCTTGCTTGGTGGCAGGTGGGACTTCTTACCTGAACATGGCTTTCTACATCTTCAGAACTGAGGATGTTTTGTTGGGCTACTCTATCTGGCCCTGCCTAAATAGAGCAGAATTGTGCTTTGGGCTATGTTTTGTCTAATGTGTTGTCTGTTCCAAGGGCCTTGTCTTTGGCCAGGGAAGCTAAAGGTCTTGGAGACCAGAAGTGTGATGCTGTCAGGCTGATGTTGAAGAAGCTGAGGGGTGCAATCATTATTGATCAGGATCTTCTGAAATCTTGAGCCGCTGACCTTAAGTCTTATTGAATTCTCTTTGTCTCCCTCTCTTTTGTTTTGTCTTTTTCCATTATGAAATTTGCATACAGATTTATTGCTTGTGAAAGGTGTCAGATTATGGATATTGTAATAGGACCTGTGGTTAGAAATTTCCTTCAGGAGTGGACAGTGTGCTCTGATCTCTGGACAGGTCACAGTGTATGTTTATACCTGCAGTGTGTATGTGGGAGAGAATAAATACGCTTAAATTTGAATTATTTGAATCTACTCCTTAATAGCTAGAATTTTGCTGTTCATTTTTTAATTGCTGAGTGTGAATACCCATGTGTCTTGGATCTTGTTAAACTACCTTGCAAACATGTCAAATAACTTTTCTAATTTTTGTACCTTATACTGAAGTTTGTGTGTTTGCATTTTGCAAACATTCATCACAACTTCTTGACTTGAAAAGGATGAGATTGGTGACACCAAGCCCAGGGAGTGGTCTCCTTCTCTGATGTTTTTAAATGTTTCTGTATAGGTTTCACAGCTTGTGCTGTTGAGAAATTGAGGCAGGAAACATGCAAAGCAGTGTTTGAAGAGCTTAGAAGAGATCCCAGGCTTCTTGGGCATTTCTCCTGTGACGATCACCATTTCTTGTGTGGATGCAGGATGGTTTTGTAAGTAAAGCAATGAGCTGGACCTCAGGAAGCATGGGATGTGGTATGCGGAGGTTAGGTTTGCTGTTTCCTTTTAGGTAACATCCTTCCTGATCTCTGAGAACACCTGCCTGTGTGTTGGAGCCAATGCAGACTGCAAGAGTGAATTCCTCTCTCTCTCTTAGGCACTGTCTCTTTCTCCAGAACTGTGAGAGTTGGAAAATCTCTGTTTCTGCCAGGTGGTCCAGGAAGGCTTGTGCCTGACAGCATCTCTGGTGTTACTGAGTTAATGTCCTCAGACTGATCCTGGGTACTGGGATCTGAACAAGTGCTGATAAGGAGTAGATCTGTGGGTGCTCAGTTTGGCTCTTGAAAACCTGGTAGCAGCTGGGTGGTGTTTTAGTGCATGTTGACTCAGCCTGGAAGGAGGCAGGGATGGATGCACCAGAACGCAGGGAGGGAAGGATGAGCAGACACTGAGCCAGTTCATCAGGGCAGGAGCCTGCACGTAACACCAACAAGCACCAACCGACTGCTGTGCCTCACTGCAGACTTGGATACAGCCTCTTGCATGCAGCGCAGATCCTGCCCCAGGCAAGATGTGCAAGGAAAAGATGAAAAATAACATATAGGTCCTTTGTACAGTACATTATACATCCATACAACAGCAGTGATCTTGTGGCTCGTACAGCTGCTGGATAACCCCTCTGAAACAGCCTTTTCCTGGAAGTGAGCATCGCTATCATCTGTGTTTCGATTAGGGTGCTAATACATATTTATGTTTTACTGCTTTCCACCTATCAGCTGAAGAAGGGAAGTGCTTTACAAGTGCTTAGTTATCTGGTTTTAATGGGCATAACATATAAATAATAATAATGAGAGGGGAAGGAGGTAATACATGGAGTGGAACTCATTAATTACTATTTATTAGTCATTAAGGAGTGAACCAAGTGCTAATTGAAGTGTATGAGCTTGACTTAGCCCAACCATGAGTGTTTTCATATGGCTGTAAAAAAGTTACTTCTTTTCAAAACAGCATTAGGGCATTTTGAATTTAATGAAATATTTTTTCCATCCTTGATCTTTGCTGAAGGTTTTCAGGCTATGATATTGCATGAAGATATCTGCTAGTAATTTTCAGTGGAACTTCTAGCCTCTAAAAATTTGTTGGAGGCTCATCTTTATATTTGAAGTACTGTTTTATTTTGTAATTTTTTTCACTATATAGAACATGTCTGTCTCAACAAAGAAAACACCTTTTTGCATTCACCTGAGCATCATGTTCTTTCTGGGCCAGACTCTAATTTTACTCCCACCTTTCTATATTTGCAAATATACTTTAGATCTATGGACAGAGCTGGGTTCTGTCCCCAGGTGTCTCTGTGCTGCTGGCATCTGTCTATTCATTAGGAATGGTGGTTGTAGATGACATGTTTGGCTGTTTATTTACAGTTTGTTACCCATCTTCATTCTGTTGGAGGGAATTGCTCAGTAATGCTGATCATTGCTCTGCTTTGTTCTTTGCAGATGCCTTTTTCTCTCCTGTGTCTTCTTTTTTTCCCCTTCTTTTTTTTTTTTTTATTTTTTTTTTTGTTTTTTAACCGTCCTTTCCACTATTTGTATGCTGAATTAGGATTCTCCTTGCTTGTGAGAGTGACTTTCCAGGCACTAGAAATGTGGCAGTACATCTTGGAGCTTAGCAGACCCTGCAGGCTTGCCTGCCAGGGCTGCACTCCCCCCGTGAAGGGGCACGTTGCAAGATGCCCCTGGCCTCAATACCCTCCTGCTCTGATGCTTCTTTGGCAGCTGCACATCTCAACCCTTTGCTCTCATTTCTAGCCCTGTTGTGAAGAATGAAGCTTTCCAGCACTTTAAATATGCTTTTGGAAAGCACGAATGGAAAGTGCCAACTTCCATCTGCGCATCCAGTTGCTGTGGCTAAGCCTAGGGCAAGCCTTTGCCTTGTCCTGAGGGCTGATGTGTGGGGCAGTTGCTCCTGGGTGCCCTCAAGGAAAGTGTGGGTACTGTGGGAAACGGTTTTGTTAATACCAGGAGTGGTTTTCCAGCTCCCTGCGCTGGTGATTCAGTGTCTCCACAGGCTGTGCCTTCCTGCTCTCACTGAGTCAAACGACCATGGCTGTTTGTCCTGGCTTTGGAGAATGGTCAAGGCTTTTAAAGTCCTCGTCTTGTAAGTGGACACAGGGATATCCAGAGCTTTCACTGGGGAACCCAGTGGTGGCACTGTGTAGAGCATGAGACACTAACACTGGGGACTTACTCTCCTTTTCCCAATGGAGAAATAAGGAATTGGATGAAAAATCCTGACTGCCCTAGAAGAGAAAGCTCCAAAGCCATGAGCTCTTCTCTTCTCCATCCTGCTTTGGTCCCTTGCAGATACTTAGGGGAGGAGGATAAGCCTGTCTGTTAGTGAAGATAATTTGTAGCGTAGAATAATGTGTAGCATGCATGATCCTGTCTAGGAGGAGGATCCCTGGATACACTATCAGAGTTTTATGTGGTTGTATGTTGGTCCACTCTAGCAGAGAAGCAGGAGAATGCAGCGAGCCGGCATGGTGCGGGTTTCACTGTGTCCATTGATGCTCCAAACCCATCTGGCTGCAGCCAATGAGCATGGTCATTCTCACACTGCACCCATGGTGTGGATTCAGTAGTTCCCATCTTTTGGTCTGGACGAACAGCATCACAGGATTTCTGAGCATGGACAGCTCTTCTTGGAGGAACATCTCCATCTATATTGAAATTTGCAGCTGGACTTTGTTTGTTCCTTTTGTTTGTTTGTTTTAATATTAGCTTGTTAGTTATCCTAAAAAAGAAATCTGTGTTTGTTCTTCTAAAAATAACAAGTCCTTAAATGCTTTTGTGCCTGAATAATCTCAATTTGGCGACCCACAAACCATAGGCAGAAGCATAGAAGAAATAATTTTCTTCTTCTCTTAGGATCCAGATGGCTTAGTTCAGTCTCTGTGACGTTCTCTAAATGAAATTGTGTTGTAGAGGTTCAGTGGGAAACTAATTTCAGGAGTTTGGGAGAACTCTGAAATGGTGGAGGGACAAAACCACAAATTATGTATCTTAACAGGGGACAGGAGAAAAGATGTGGGAGGGAGAAAGAAAATAATTATAGCCCAGAATTTATTATAAGCTTTTTCCTTTTTTTTTTTTTCCTATGCAAAAAAATTGCGAAATTCACATATTTATTCAGCACCCACATTTAACAGCAAACTTGTCAGTCTGTAATTCTTGGCCTGAAGTTGTTAATTGAACAACTCCTTAAAGCTGTTTGCAATTCATGTTGTGGCAACTCACTACGTACATCAGCTGGCGATGCTGCACTTCCCCATATGTGACCACAGCAGCGTGAATTTGGAACAGCATATTTGAAGATACTGCTTGCAGATGGATAGCTGTATGGCTGGAAGTGTGTAGCACCCAAATATTTGAGTGGCTGAGTGTAAAATTTGCTTTTGCCTGAGTGTTCACACCTGTAAAGCTTAAGTATTAAAATTGGTACTGTGAGAAAGACTTAAGTTTGAAAAATGGACAGGGAGGAGGAAGAGGATGGTTCATTCAGTCATTGGGAATATCTAGAGCTGAGAGCATTGATGTACTTGAAAGCAAGAGGGGAAGAGTGCGGATTTTGTAGAGGAAATGAAAGTGTAGGAAGAGGAGAATGGACTTTATCCTGATCAGCCATTGCTGAGGGCTGATGTAGGAGAAGGAAATGGGTGACCCCACAAGGTAGGTAGAGGATCTGGACATGATGGAGAGGCATGGGGTTCCTGCAGCCTTCCAGCTGGCTGGGTTTCCGCTCACTCCCCATGCTGGGAGGTGGATTTGGTGGGTGAAAAAGGTGTGTGAGATCAGCAGAACTGTGGGAATTGTCAGCTGTAAACTATAGTAGCCTTTTGCTGTTAGTCATGTGCATCATATTTTAGCTGAGAACAAAATTGCTGTCTGTAGTAGGTAAGTGCTGTGGGAACAGCTTGGGTTTAGCTGTTCCAGAAGTGTTGGGCTGGAAAGCAGAAGATGGAAGGAAAAGGCCAGAAAGGCCTCAAGGACTGATACATTTTATAATGTACAAAACCACTGAGTGGGACCTCTGGCACTTATGTCCACTCATCAGTCGTAGTTTCCATCCACTTTGTAAGGATATGAAACTATGATGTCAGCTCACTATGAAACTATGATCACAGCTCACTGTGATGTCTGTGCTAGTGCGTCATGAAAGCAGGGGCAACCTCCATTGTCTTGGGCATTCTTAGATCTGTTAGCAATCCCATGCCTCAGTTTCCTTATGATGGATAGGAATGTTGATTCTTCTTCTAGGATGTGTTTTGGCTTCATCTATTACAATACTTGTGAAGGTAATAAATATGGCCCTGCTGCTGTGGGGTCTCTGGAGGTCAGAGGGTATATGGAGTCATTGCAGGAGGATGTTTAGTCAGAGAATAAAACACAAGCAGTAGAACAGAAAGCTGAAGAGTAAAAGGGGAAAGAAAGTGTATTCTTGTTTATTCTCTAAATGCATAATTCTTTTTTTTTTCTTTCCTTCCCCAGGGCAAAGGAAGGTACAATTAATATAACAAAGTCTGACACGTTAACAGAGAGGTGTAAAGGTTGGTGAAGCTGTGGAAGTAATTGCTTTGACTCTTGCACTGGAGTAGCTGAAGGATAGTTGAAGAGTGGGATTATATTTTTTTTTTTCTGCCTTTGTCATTGTCTCCTTGTTCCTGTGCATCACCTAACACAAAACATCATCCCTGCAGGCTTTGGAAACTGTTGCAAATTCTCATATTGCCGTTACTGGCATTTCCTTTAACAGCCACTTTGTATTTCCATGGCCTGCAGCTGTCATCACTGACTTCCCAAAGAAAGTAAGGAGTGTTTTTTCCATTTGCTCCTCAATTTCTAGATTATTTTATACCTTTTACTCTGTGTGTATGTGAGTGGTTGTGCGTGTGCTTCCATGACAGGAGGAGGACCTTACTGAGATCTTTGTCACTCATTTTGCTGTAGGCTGAAATAAGTTCTGTGCTCTTTCCTTCCTCCGCTACGGGCTGTGCTTCCAGCCCACTTAGTTGGGCAGTCTCTGGAGTACCCCCCTAGTCCTTGGCAGCACAGGGTTGACCTCATCTGGTCTATCTTTCCAAGTCCATCTTCCTAAGGGTAACAAAAGCAAAATATCCCCTCTTTGCCGGGAAGGGTGTTGAGGCAAGGAGGGGTTCAGGGGCATAGTGGAGGTTGAGGCAAAGAATGTATTTCAGGCTAAGGAAGGAAAATTCTGTTACTGGCTGTCCTTTGTTATCTGGACTTTCTTCCCTCCTGTGATGAAAGATCATAAATTTTGACCCTCTTCAAGTAAAGTTTACTCTCTTGGGGAATTTTTGGATGATAAAATGATCACAGTTCTGGAATCCCCCTGCTCACAGCTGGAAAAAGGGCACCAATGAAGGTGATCTATGATTAGGTGTGAAAAGGTAGCTCTGTGGTTAAGCCTGTTAAACCTTGGCTGAAATGTGCCTAAAAAGAGTTGGGCTGAAGGTATAGTATGCAAACTTGGGTAGTTTTGTTAGGTGTTGTGATCAGTGACACCAAAATATTGCACACCCCTTTTGCAAGTTCTCTGCCAAAACCAGGTATTTCATAGGTTTAGCTGTCCCTCTGTAACATCCAGCACACCAAGTTGAGAAGTCCTACGTGATGAATCTTAACCTCAAGAGAAAGGTTTCTTTGGATTGTAAATAAAGCTTACAAATGGGGTGGTAGGGATGACCTGGAGGTTTAAATCTAGCTCTTATCCTTTGAAATGGTTTAGATCCAAAGTTACTTTTTTATTATATATGGCCATTAGAGTCATATATGCCAGCAGCTTCCATGACGGAGATGTGCCCTTGAGAAACTGAGATCATGTGGCCTGTAGGCCCATGACACAAGCTGCTATTACTTAGGAAGAGTCATTGCTGTTTACTCTTAGACAGAGTTGGGTTTTAACCTGCTCCAGAGGTGAGGGACCTTGTGTCACCTTGTCCCTTCTCTGAGTGTCCCATCATACTCGGAGAGGAGCATAAGATTGCTTTTCTCTAATAGTCACTGTTCTTTGAAGATAGGTGAAGTATGTGAGCTTTAATCTTATTTTATTTATCTCTGCCCAGGAGGATTTGGACACTTCTGTTCAACAGAATTGATTTTTTTTTTGTCTGATACTCAGCTGATAGCTGTGAAGCATCTCTCCTTGCCGACCTCTCTGAACAGCCCTGCAGTGCCACGTGGTGGAGCTGTCTTTGTATGGATGATTGGTTTTGAGTCTTTGTGCCAGGGAGGAAATGTAGAGTGGAAAACCGATCCTGCTGAGCAGTAAAGGATTAGCTAGGGAGATTGCAACTGTAAATTTGCATTTCTTTTCCTAGATAGTCCCAGGAAATGCAGAGAAAGAGGAAGCATAGACATCAACAATAAAACCAATAGTCTAAGCTGATTTTGAACTTCAAAGAAACATCCAACTAGTGTTTAAGACAAAATTACAGTCTTTGTTATCCAAGCTCATCAGTGCTGTGGGGCTGGTGTCTTGGAGCTATCGAAGAATAGATTGTCTTCTCTTTGCTGTATATACCATTAATGTCAAAGCAAAGTAGTTCTGATTTTACTTTATTTTGTTTGTTGTTTTTTTTTTTTTAAAAAAAAAACAAAGTTCAGCAGTGATGCATGAAGCAGAAGGGAAGTTGTTTGATTTCCCCTTCTCCCCTCCACTCTGATAATCAGCCTTAGCTTTTTTGCATGTTGTCAGCTCAGGAAAAGTCACGTTGAGACTTTAAGTGGAGCAAATAGGATGAGAGGATCAGTAGGAGCTGTTTAAGTTTGTTTTTAGAGTTGTACAGAGGTGATGTCTTGTCAGATACAGTCAGTACTGGATAGGAGACACTGCAGGAGCTGGAGATAGCAACCGTAGTGATGTTGGTGTGGTTACCAGTCGCTTCAAAGTGTGACTGAACTGTTAGCTGCAGGAGCAAGGAGGCTTTTCTTCTTGGCCTGAAAATCTGAGGAGCCAACTGCAGGCTAAAGACCACTTACTGGCACGTTCTGTCTCTCAGTCCCTCCTAAACTGGTTAAGGGTTAGTAGAGTTCAAACCAGTCTTGGGATCTCTGTTATTGTCCAAGAGAAAAGTAGTTCCTGAATAGCAAGGACCCAAGCTCTTAAGGGTTTGAGGCTCAAACTCGTAACTTCTGCTTGGGGAAACAGCTAGTGAAGCTCACCCAGAACTGAAGCATCTAGAAACAGGAGGCCTGGAAGATGTCCTGGGGGATCAGTTAAATGCTTGACATATGACACACCATGGCTAGCAATGTTTTGCAGTTTTCCCCATAGCTTTCTTGCTGTTGTGAGTGGGAGTACATAGAAACCAGCTGGTTCTCGTCCAAACTTGTGGCTTTCAGGAACACAGGGTGGTTGGCAGCATGGTGTAAGCCACCAATGCAAATAAGTTGAATTTTCATCTATTATTAAATCATCAGTCACTGAAATGAATGTGGCTTCTGTTGCAGTCCCACTGTACACTGTGGGGCCATTCAAAACTTGTAACAGATATTCAGAATTTCTTTCCTTAGCTTCTCATGGAGGTCATACCTGTAACTGAACTGAACCTTCATCATTCAATCATTTTGTGCTCCATCGAAAGCTTGCAGAGGTCAGTGGAGAAACTCACAGTGACTTTGAGTTGTAGATCATGCTCCAGACTGCGGTCTTCACTGCCTCTTCATTTGGAATGTTTCTACTCCAGATGCTGTGCTCAGTGCTGTGTTTTCTGGATGGTCTCACTTGCAGTGTGCAGGGCGCTTGGGCTGTTTGTGTTGTACCAGAGAGATTAGAAGTTTTGATGAGTTCAGTCAAGTTTCTGACGTGGAAGACTTTTTTTTTTTTTTTTTTTTAAATTAAAAGGATATAGGGAGCAGGGGTATCAGTTCATTCTTCTACCAGTTCATTAACTTGGTTTAACTCATCCATTTATTTGGCAAGGCATGTTTTGGCAGCTGAAAAAGGCCTTAACCTATTATAACTGTGCTTCCTACTCCTCGCCTGCATTGATTGCCCTTTTGACATTGTCATTGGGGATGGGGAATAGGGTGGTAATGTGGTAATGCCACGTGAAATGTCAAGCACACACATGCTCTGTTAGTCTGTACAAGCAAAGGGAGATTGCATAGAGCACCTTTTCTTAAGGGCTAAACTGAAAGCAAAATCCACAATGAAATAATGGCAGGGCTGTGGTGTAAAGCTACGCTGGGCAAGAAGTTCAAAGCTGTTGCTGTGACAGGTACATCCTTTGCAGAGCATGTTTCTTTCAGTGGCTGGACATTCAGGCTTCGCTCTCTCAGGAGGGAATGAGGGATAAGGTTGTGTTTGCCTATTTCAGATTTCTTTTTTTTTTTCCTTTTTTTTCTTTTTTTTCCAGGTAGCCATATTTTTTCCTTTTGAACAAAGGCTTAGCTCCTTTTGAGCTGACACCAACTGGTTTGGATGTGGGTCAGTGCAGGCTGCAGGCCAAGTGGCTTCTTGGGGTGATAGAAGTCCAACCCAAGCTACTGACTCTTATGATAGTGCCATTACCTCCTTCTGGGGCACCTTACCCATCATGTTTGACCAGGAGAGATGATATGGAGACAGGGACTGCCAACACAGCATGGTCCACTGGGGAAATAGTGTCATTTCCCCAGGAGCCTTTTGTGGAAGATGGCAGCTGGCCATGGAGTGTGTTTTAGTGGTAATGGAAACCATTATCTTCTTGTTTTATCAGGAAGTCTGACCTAAGGAGAGCCCTGCATTTTCTGGTCCTCCTCTAAAGTCAGTGATGGTCAGTCTCTTGAGCTTTTGTAAGCTCTTCCGAACTTCCATGTTCAACTTTATTTTTGCTCGTGTAATACTAATCTAGTTTTGTGTTTAACCAAACTTTGTCACCGCAAAGGGAAAGCAGAGAACTTGTTAAACTTTAAGATGTGCTTACTAGTAATTTAAAATAAACTGAAAAAGCTCATTATTTTATTGAGGAGCAGTGGGCCTTGTTAACTGAAGGCACTAGTAATGAGATAGTCTTTCATCTACAGGTTGCCAGGCTTAATTTAGGCAGACTGTATGAAAGTAAGTCCCAACTAACAGTTCATCTTTTCTCGTTGCCACCTGAAGCCAAAATAAATCCTCTGTTGACATCCCAGTTGTTGTGATGATAATCAGGATGCTATTGATGGTCAGAGAGGTTATCAAGAAGAATAAGTAGTAGGGGAAGAGCTTGTGACTTCTTCTGCAATGATGACTATATTTACATAGGAACCCCTTAAGGAATACTTGATAGGTGAAGCAATTGAGCTGATAGTATGATGCACCAGGGAAATGGGGGTAGCAATATGTAGGTGCCCCCACTGACCTTTGGAGTTCAAAACAGTGGTGGGGGGATATGGTTTTTCTGCCTGCAGGCTTCTCTGGAAGTGACGGATGAATACCTGGGTGTAGGTTTAGATCTACTTTTCCTATACCACACTTAAGACTGATGCATTTATTCATGGTGGTGGAACCCTGGGGAACCTTATGCATTTAACATTAGCCAGAGTCTAATCTCCATAGAATCCACTGAAGGTCTGACCCATTTTTAACATCAGGTGGTGTTGACGCCTTCTACAAAGAATCTTACAATTTTGCTTGAAGCTACCAATAGCTTCAGGAAAAAGTCAGTGTAAGATGAACACTAGCTTCATTTCTTTCCCATTTTAACTTTCTAGGTATTTGGAGCTTGAGTGTGAGGACTGAGCGCTTCTAAGTGTTGGGACCTGGGCACCTGTGGTTTCTGAACTGGCTGTTTTGGGCATGAACGTGAAAAGAGACTCCTTAAGGAGAGCACAATCCCTTTGCTTTGAGTAATGACACTGCAAGAAGGTTGTCTCTGCTGGAATGTTGTAGCAACTATAGCTCCTGGTTGAGTGAAGCACTTAGGGGAGAAAAGCAAAACTGAAGAATGAATAACCATTTCTGAATCTTTTGGGTGGACATGCTCAGTTTTTGGCCTCAAAGTGGGCCAGTATCTTAGCATCCAGTGTAGGTTGGAGGGCACTGAGTGAAGTTGTTACAATTGCTATAGTGAAGATGTAACAAAGTTCTTGGATTGGTTAGATGACTGTTTGGTTTAGCTTTTAAATTTGCGAAATAAAGGCATGACCACTTTGCCCTTTTAGTAACTGGATGCTCTAGTCACTTCATATAGCTCCTCCTTACAGCACAGGTGAGATTCCATCTTCTCCAGAACTGCAAGGATGTGCCCATTGAACTAAAATAGGAGAGGGTATATGGCAAAGGAGCAATCTTGAATTGCTCCACTGGAGGGAAGTGTTTGACATACGGTGTCGAAAGAATCAACATTTTTTTTTTCCTTAAATCTAGATTTATTTTTTTATTCAAGTGTATATCATGGGAAACTGTGCAGCAAAAAAGCAAGAAATACCCTTGTCTGCAGGCTTTTTCAGCAAATCCTGTGCCCCTGCTTTCAGATCAAAATAGATACTCTAGTTTTCCAAGACCACCTCTGTTTGAGATGTTTAAACTTCTGGGAGAGGAAAAAAAAGTTAAAATAATAGGTTTTAGCAATCTGTTGCTTTTCAGAGCTGATTGAATTACTGTCATTATCTCTTTTGACCTAGACCTTTGACATTTGAGTGAGTCTATGACATTTTCTTTCAAGAGATGGTGAAAACATCGGTTATGTCTTTCTAATGTCAGAATAATCGCTTTTAGAGACTGAAAGGACACGTTTCAGCTCTTACTCATAATTGTTCTCTGCCTACTAATGAAGTCCTGTTCCCAAACGTTTTCTCAAGCTGTATTAGCTGGTACTAACATTTCTGTTATTAAAAAGCTTAAATCAGGAGAAAAAAAAAATGTAGACAGTAGCCCTGGAAAGTGTGCATATACCTGATGACAAATGGCAGAGTGTGGCTCAATGGTTGTGGTGCTGCTGACTGTGATTTTGGCTGAACCTTTTCAGGAATGAAACATGTGATTTGCTGATTTGACACAGGTTTTCCCAGGTCAGTGGGGTGGTGCTCTGCTGCATATTTCCTTTGCAGGCAGGACTAATCCCTGGGCAAAACTAACATCACCAGACACTAGAAAAAATAATTTTAGGAGGTTCCAGTCCTAGCACAGCTGTGTGCAGTGGTAAAACAAGTGTTTTCCACCAGGAAGTGTTTGATTTCTGAGTGGTAATAAAGGATCGAGCTGGGCCTAGGCTCTGTTAGTATATCTTGTGCTGTCAGGAGACATGAGTACAGTAGTGGTCGCTGTTACATTAAAGAAGCATCAACTGTATGAAATATAATAATATGGGTCAATTAGAGAGATTGCTTCCATGGTATTTGACAGATGCGGGCTTAATTGCCTCCTTTTTCACATGTTCTCTCTGACCTTGGATAAATCACCAAGGAAAGCCACAGCCTTACCTGAGATTTTGCACCTAGAAGCAGTTCCTGGCTGGGTCTTCATTTTTGTGGCTGTACAGCCAACAGGAACGCGAGATGTGGGAACCCATAGGGCTGAATACAGCTCTTAGTCTCTGTGTTGCGATTACCTGTTCTCAACATATGGATGGCAGCTAATGGCACTCCTTTGGGAATGCTGTGAGGATAAATTAGTTGAAGATGGTGAGTGGAGTGAGCTGATGCTGCAGAGAACAGAGAGTTAATAAGGGTGAAGTAGGGGAATGCCAGAAATTAAGACACAAGTTAAAAATTTGGGACACATATTAATGCAGACATTTTCTTGTTTATCTCTTCTCGCCTCTACTGAGCAGGCAGTCCAGCTCTCCTTTGCTCATAACTGCAGAATTATCTTCTCCGGTCACTGCACATGAAGTGACTCAGTGGCAATTTTTGATTCTGAGGCAGGAAAGTGCTGGAGATAGTTTTAGCAGTGGCTGAAAAATCGACATCGTGTGGGCTGGTGTGGTGTGTGGGGCTGGCAGCTCTGGCTGTGGAAGCACTGCTCTTCTTTTCTTGTGTTCAAGCTTCAGCGAATTTTTCTCCCTCATGACCTCTTTTTTATCATTTTGCAATCCTAATCAAGAGCATGGAGGACATAAATGCAACCAGTCGGTTTGAATAGCCTTCTTTTCCTGCCTAGGCCATGTCTAGATGCTTTACTTCAGCGGGTGTGCTTTGCATGGCTTTGTAGGGTGCTTTTAAATCATACAATCAGAGGACACTGCAATGGATCCTGATAGTTTTCTGCTCCCAGCCGTGTCTACTAGAGGACCGCCAGTCTCTTCTGCGCTCTGATGTGAACTTGTGCCTTAGTCTCCTGTCTAAAATGAGGCTGACATTGCTTCTCTTTGGTGGGGGACTGACAGCTTAGTAATCAAGGTGCCTTAAGGTCCTTCCTATAGTGAAAAGTGCTGGATTTGGGCAAATTCTGTTATAAGAATATATAAATGCTTTATATATATATATATAAGGAAATAAATATATATATATATATAATAAAAATAATAAGGAAGAGCAATAGTTTAGATAAATCTGGGCTCTTTGAAGAGGGTAGGAGGCTTTTCCTGCAAACGGTCTGTGTTTGGCTGCAAGGAGCTATGCTCCCCTGGGCATCAGTGAGCTTTTAAGGTGATGGAGGAAGAAGAGGTTGCAGCTTGGGCTGACTTTTTCTGGCCATCCTGGCTACATGCCACATGGGATAGAGAGTCCAGACATTGTTTACTGTGTGGTTGATGCATGGTGTGCCTTGCTATTGGTGCCAGTATTACCTGGTGTTAGGCTATTCTTATAACCTTATTAAGGTTTACGTTTTGGTAACTGCGGAGCTCTGAGTACCAAAAAATCCCAGGAAGGCCTCTCTGAGGGAAATCTTCTCTGAAGGTTGCTTTTGTGTTGGCAACCGCAGAATATTACCATGTAGGAAATGTGCTTGTTCAGCCAGAGGGCAAGAGGCAATGTGCCCTTTCCTCTCTGAACTGTGAAGTTTTCAAGACAGAGCTGATCCAAAAAGACCCAGGAGAAAAATCTTGCTTTAGTTTTCACCCTCTAGATGCAGCAAGGGAAAAATTCTACTCTGTACTGAACTCTGCAAGCCTGAGTGGATCTCAGGCATCACTTTAGCAGTGTGATGGTTCCAGATCTTTGGGGTATTGTGGGGTTATCTCAGGAGTGATATAAGTGTGCCTGAGCTGTGCTTCAGCTTCAGCCAGTTCACAGATGTTGCCTGTGCCCTGGGAACCAGCAGAAACATTTTGCGTGCTGTGCTTTTCAAAAGGGGATGATTTTTGTCATTTTTGTCTCATGAAGTGGGAAGGCTTTCATCTTTACATCAGTGACTCAAACAAAGCTTGAGTCACTGGGAGAGAAGTCTTTACCATCTGATAGCTCCTCTGTAATCTGGGAAGAATAATTTGGTGAGTGTTGGTTTAGTCCCTACTGGGACAGATGTCTGCATCACAAAAAATCGATTTGCAGTTTGAATAGAAAGGTTAAATGGACTGTGAAGACTGCTCTCTTGTCAGCTCTAGAGGCAATGATGTCTTGCAATTTCATGTTATCAAATGTAAGGCACCTTGATAGGACAGAGAGGGAAAAGATTGCATATCCAGGCTGCAGACCGCAGCTACTTCAGGGTCAAAATACTCTTTTTTTTTCTTTTTTTTTTTTTCTTGGTATAACTGTGGAGTATGACAAGAATACATGGATACATTTGTGTAAATGTGTGCTTGGGCATGTGCACCTTTGCACGCACACATACACATGAAAGGGTACCTAGTGCATATGGGAAGAAGACAAAGAGTGAGTCGGATCCAAATGTCAACAGATGACAAGAAAATTCCTATTTAGTCAAAACATCTAAGGAACCTCCAGGAAACTGACAGCTTGACTCTCAGACTTGAAATGTTTATTGGTGACCTGAATAAAATCATAATGCAGACCTGTCTCTCTCTTTATCCCCCCTTTTTACAGGCTTTTATTTGCCTGCCTCATTTTCATGCCCTCATCACAGTTCAAATCATTTTAGCAAGACGGCCATGCTTAATCTGACTCCCTGTGCCACGTGTATCTCGTTGATTACAGACCCTCTTAAGATGCCATTATGAGTGACTCTTTGCATGCCCTCCTGTCAGCAGCTTTTTCCTTGCTTAAGCCTCTTGAATGTCTTTGCTCACAGGATTATAAGCCTTTCAATAAATATAGTATGATTACTGAATTAGTGTAAACTTTGCTCTGGTCTTGCCAGTCACTTAGTATTTGGAAAGCAACAGCAATGAGAGGCAGCTGTAGATGGGCTGTGCTACGGTTTGATGGAAACCAGAAAAGTAGCATAAAGATGTCTCTTTATTTCCCTGCAGATCATGTCAGGAGTCGGTGTTAAAGGAGATTTTGTTCTTGGTTGATGTCTGCTTTCATACCCCAGGTAATTTGGGAATAGGCGGAGCAACACCTGGATGTACAGGGGTCCTTCCTGCTCTCTGGTGCAAGCCAGGCTGGGGGTGTGATGGGAAGAAGAGAGATGGGCTGGTGGATAAGAGAGGCAAATAATTCATTAAGGTCTGCTCATTTCTGCATCTCTTGTCAAGACCTCAAATCTTGCAAAGCCTTGCCTGCAGCAGCAAGTATCAGGATATGCAGAGATGTACATGGTTTACAAAAAAAAAAAAGAAGCGCTGGTGGAAAAACCCACTTTAAACATACTTGAGGTACATGGTGTGACTGCTGCCTTCCAGTAGGAACCATAGAAAACCAGGTGAGATTAATCTGAGTGGGCATTTATCCCATGTTCATTTCAGACTGTGCTGTGAAGAAATCAACAAGACAATAAGAGAAACTTCTATAGATATGTCAGAGAGAAAGGTAAGACTAGGGAAGTTGTGGGGCCCTCTCCAGAAGGAAGCTGGAGACCTGGCCCCCCAGGATATGGATAAGGCTGAGGTACTGAATGAATTTTTTGCCTCAGTCCTCACCAGCAAGGGCTCTAACCACACTGCCCAAGTCATGGAAGGTAAAAGCAGGGCCTCTGAGAATGAAGAACTGCCCACAGTAGGAGAAGATCAGGTTTGAGACCACCTGAGGAACCTGAAGATGCGTAAGTCCATGGGACCGGAAGAAATTCATCCACGGGTCCTGAGGGAGCTGGCGGACCAAGCTGTGAAGCCATCATATTTGAGAAATCATGGCAATATGGTGAAATTCCTGCAGACTGGAAAAAGGGGAACGTAACCCCGATATTCAATAAAGGAAAAAAGAGGACCCAGGGAACTATAGGCCAGTCAGTCTCACCTCTGTGCCTGGCAAGATTGTGGAGCAGATCCACCTGAAATCTCTGCTAAGGCACATGGAAAATAGGGAGGTGATTGGAGACAGCCAACATGGCTTCACCAAGGGCAAATCCTGCCTGACAAATTTGGTGGCCTTTTACGATACTGCCACAGACTTGGTGGACAAGGGCAAAGCAATGGATGTCATCTACCTGAACTTAATCAAAGCATTTGATGCTGTCCCGCATGACATCCTAGTCTCAAAATTGGAAAGATGGATTTGGTAGACGGACCACTTGGTGGATAAGGAACTGGCTGGATGGCCACGCTCAAAGGGTTGTGGTCAATGGCTCAATTCCAAGTGGTGGCCAGGGATGAGTGGTGTGTGTGCATGGACTGGGGGTTGTCTGTGTGCAACAGGAGTGCATCCTGGAGGGTTGTGAGGAGGCCCCAAAGACTTGTCATCTCTGCAGACCCAAATTCTAGTGATGCCTTGAAGGAATTATTTTTGCATCTGTTCTGGTCCAACCATTTTGTGGATAAGGCAGGCTGCAGCAGGTCAGGTTAAACTCTAGAGGACAAGCAAAAGATGAGTAATCCAGGGACAGCATGGATGGAAGTGAAGTTGCACATAGCTATTGGACGCACTGAAACTGCGGATGGAAATACTGGTGTGTGCTTTCCCTTTCATGTTAGTGATCCTGGTATGGACGAGTCTTGGCGCACATTGACGTTTAACTATTACAGTGAAGTTAGTAGCATTCTGCTTGGAGCGTACACGCAGAGAAATGTTTGTGAGGATGACAGTCAGTTTTATGCCTCAGGCACTGATTTGCTAAAAGCAACTGGTGCAACAAGAAGTGTGCTATTCTCATAGATACTAGGTTTTTTTGAAAGATAATATCAGGATTTTTTAGAATGGGAATCTGTATTTTTTTTGGAGTTATTCCCATTTAATAATGTTTTTTCCAAATTTGAATGGAAACTAAGTGTTTCAAAGAAATATACCACCCCCCACCGCCCCAATTTGGAAATTGTGAAACTTTGGGGGATTATTACTGCTCTTATTCCACAACAGAGCAAGCACAAACTCCTGAAGCTTTCATTGTGAGTGGGTAATGAGGAAAAGCAGGCACAGGTGAAGCTATCTCTGTTTGGATGCTCTGACTGTGAGTAAATTTCTTACTACTCCTTAGCTGAGTGTTAGGATTGTGCCATTCCACTTTGGTAACTTTTGGTGGTGTGAAATCATGTGTCTCTACCAATTATGAATTGGACATAACTATTTTTTCTTCTCTCTTCCTTTGCTGGCTGACTTTTGGGATAATCATGGGAGGTCACGTGGGACAGAAGGACAGCTGAATGGATGGAGGTTGTCAGGGTGGTGAGGATGGGTGAGGCATTCCAGCTCCTGCAGGAGACAGTAGCTTGTTTTGGAAATGGCAATTACGAGACACTTGACTGTGTCTGATTAACTCCTTCACCTGTGTTATATGTGCCTGTAACAGTAATACAAGTGCGCTTGTCCAGGCGTGCTCTCTGAATATTGCAGTGACTTTGTTAATGTAGCAAATACTTTCTATTATTGAGTACTTCTAAGTGTTTTTTTTTTTCTTGTTCTGTATCCTGTATAGTGCCTGCACATCTGTAGTGGCTATGGCTGTGTCTGTATCATATACGTGTACAAATATACTTTCATTTTTAGATCAAAACACGGGGCAGGTAAAGACTGTAGCCTTATGCAAACTGATTTAGTGCGATGTGTCCCTTGAGGTCCCTGCCTGCTGTAGAAATGAGAGGGAATAAATCTTCCATGTGATGTCATGGGAGGTGGCTGGTGGAAAAGGTTGAGGCAAGACCTTATTAATGTTTGCAAGTATCTGAAGAGTGGGTTGAAGGAGGATGGAGACGGACTCTTTTCAGTGGTTCCCAGTGACAGGACAGGGGGCAATGTGCACAAGCTGAAACATAGGAAATTCCATTCAAAGGTGAGAAAAATACTCCTTTACGGTGAGGGTGTCAGAGCACTGGAACAGGCTGCCCAGGGAGGTTGCGGTCTCCCCCTTGTGGAGACCTTCAAGACCCACCTGGATGCAGTCCTGAGTGATGTGCTCTGGGCAGGTGAGTTGAAATAGAGAATCTCTAGAGCTCCCTTCCAATTCTGACAATTCCACGATTCTCCCTCTCTGCAGAATTCCTCAGGGGTTTTTCCCTGGTGCTGCAGGTTGGGTCCTGTATCCACAGGAGGCTGATTTGGGGTCAAACACCAGCAATCAAGTCTGTTCTTAGGTTTCTTTTTTTTTATCCTCTCCTTCCAGGCAGAGGAGATTCTTCACGAACTATGTATAACCTGCCTGGTCCCTCCTTCCTGTGTCTGTCCCACAGCCCCTTTGCTCTTGGTTTCCTTCAAGGCTTCCCCCTGAGCTTTGGCTAACTCTATTGATTGATGCTTCTTCTGTAGTTGAAGGGAATGGCAGCACGCCTTCACAGAGCAAAAAGCAACCCTGCTGTGGCAGTAAGAGAGGAGGTTTGAGAAAACTCCTCTTGCTAGTTCTTTTTCAAGATCATCTAATGAAACAGTGCAGTTCAAGTGTTCCTGTGAAGCAGAGCTCAGTGACATCCAGCTTGGTCTGAGCGCAGAGCAAGAACGAGATTGAATGCACGGCTGAGCCATACTGATTTATTTTTTTCAATTATTGTTTAAGGTCAATATTGCAACAAAATAAGCCAGAGCATAACTAAGCTGGACGTGGAGGAACCTGGGAGGTAAAATTTATGGTCTAGCTCTGTACTCCTACACTTTGAGCAGATTTTAATGGGAACTGTGTGTGCTTAGCACCTGGGAAAAATCGAAAGCCATCTGCTTAAGTGTTCATGGGAGCGGATTTTTCCTTCTGTCCAGGCAACTTGGAATTGGACTAGAGGACTGGATAATGGAGCTCCTTCAGAAGCTAACCACAAATCAACTCAAGGACACTTCTGCTTCGCTAGCACAGGTTTTGGAGGAGTTTATTTTGTGGTCTTTGGTTAAAAGAGCCCCAGTTGCTAGCTGGGTTTGGGGAACTGATCAGGTACCTGGCACCGATTTTTTGTTGTTGTTTGTTTTGTTTTGTGTTTTTTTTTTTTGTTATATTTTTGTTGTTGTTGTTTTGTTCTGTCAATTGTTTGTTAGCCCAATGGTAAGAGAAATAAGTTGAAAGATCTGGGCTCTGTGTTCCCTTCATGGCCCTTGAGTTTCTAAGAGCTTCAATTCAACTAATGGGCTGATGCTTTTGTAATTGTTGTTTGCAGGGAACGAGGCAGAAATGGTAGAACATGGACTGGGAGAATTGCAAATAATACATTTCAGTGTGGAAGGTAATAGGACAACATTGATTTTTGTTTTCTTATTGCCAGCAAACTGATTACAGCATTTTTGCTTTTATCCTCCCATGGTATCTGTCTACTGTCTGTAACAGGGACACCACTTACTGTCTGTGGGAACTGTACGTGGCACTTGGCAGGGGAAAACCAACTCCTGCCTTGCAAATTACAAAGAGGTACAGCTCAACACTGGGATGCTTGAGGAGCATCGTGCAGCTTTAAATTACAGGCTGCAGCATCCTTGTGTAACAGACCTGTTCATTCACATGCTCCTAAGTTGTTTCTGGAGTTCTTTGCCTACCTGCTAGTTTTCAGTGTAATTTATTCCGAAGTGTTCCCGTTTCAGCATTTTGTTTGTGAAGTCAGTGCACAGTTAATGTGTTTCAATCTTTGTGGGGAAAAAGAGAGGTGAAAGCAGGCTGAATTCACAGAAGGACATGAGTAGCAGTGGACTGCCTGACTTGAAAGGCTACTTATTTCTTCAGTACTGCTGATTCCTGGATAATGACAGATGCATTTTATTTTAAGGTAAGAAAGAGCAGGAGAAAAGAGATTATTAGCTGTGCAGGGGGCTAGTGTGCTTCTGTAAGGAGTTGCAGGCCAAGGCATTGAGGTTCAGTTGTCTGAAATGAAAGATCTGGAATAAAAAGAAGAAAATCTGAGCTGAACCGGCACCGCGATTTATGCAGTTGAATTCTTTTTTTTTTTTTTAAAAAAAAAAAACAAAAAAAAAAAAAAACCAAAACTTGAAGGTATTTGCTTTCCCAATTCTTTTTGCCGTCCAACAAGCTGAAATGCTTTAAAGACAGTGTTGAAGAAACACTAAGCCTCACCAGCCAGAAATTGGGAGAGATTTAAGAGGAAGCAGTATGTGAAGCTCAGCAAAGCAATGAGCAGTTAGGGCTGCTTTTTCTCCAGGTCTACTGGACCTCCCCTGACTGCTTGGGGAATCTTTTTGAGAATGAAGGATTTCAGCATTAAAAGTTCCAAATTTAACATCCATAATAAATGAAAGGCACCTAATGTTTTATTCTGTCCTGTGATAAAAAACCAAGATCTTATTTATAAAGGTGCAGTTTTATGAATGTTCCTCCGGTGATGTTTGTGTTTGCTGGTGTGATCATGGCAGGTGCTTTCTCTGGCTGGGGAACAGCCCTTGTTACAGTTAGAAGAGAGCAGTATAGATTTTATTTGCTTTTCTCTATGTGCACTTTGATGCTTTTACTTAGTAATGGATAAGACATCTATATTCACTAGATGATGACGTGTCCCTTTATATATGCATTTTTAGAGTGGAACAGTGCTGTTATAAGCACATAGAAAATTAAATTTTCCAGTTAAATTTTGAAGTTGCCTCCAGTTTGTGGCTGCATAATCTTTCAGACACATTAGATCTGGCTTGCAGATGGCAACTGAAGGCTCAGGGCATATCCTGTGTCCATAGTGAATAGGTCAAGAAGGAACAGGCTTAAAACAGCAGACAGGGAGGTGCAGGTTAGGATGGAATTTTAGGGTTAGGATAAAAGCCAAAACTTTATCAATAGAGATAGCTGGTTTTTTTTTATCCTTGTGGCAGCCAGGGCAGGTTCACAAATGGGTGGGCATCCAGCCTCCAGCGAGACAGGCAAAGGACTGATCCTTATTTCTGGTGTTTCTGATTTATGTCATGTCCCCACATCCTCACAGAAGATTCACTCCAAAAAGTGCCGGTGTGGTCTGAGGTTAGAGTGGGAGGAGAATAAACGTGTAGCAGCTTCCAACATCAATTATTATGGGAGTCAGCCTGCAAAAGAGCCAAGCAACTGTCCCTGCCAGCTTCTGAGAGGTCCCTTTTCACCTAGAGGCAGCCAAGGGCTAATTAAAATTGTTCCCTCCAAGACTTGAATTTAATGAGCTGTTTAGTGACAGGAAGGAATAAATAAATTAAAAAAAACAACAACCACCACCCCTTCAGTAGGAGGGCAATTAAAACAATTTTCCAATGGTTTTAAGATGCATGCAAGTAAAAGTAAGAAGAGTTAGGATCCCATCCTTATGGGCTCAGATCTGAAGGCATCTCTGAGGATTTCTCCATGCTGTTCCCTCCCTAGGTGGATGAACAGAGTACTGTCGGAGTGGGAAGCCGGACTCAGAGTAACGATGAGTCTCAATATGAGTATGATCGTTCTCCTTTATTCAAGTTTTTTTACAGAGTTTATATAGACAGTTTAAAGAAGCACATGCTATCAACAGCTACGTGAACGTCTCTGTTCAAACACGTAGAGCGCTCACACAATTGGTGTAAAGTTCTTGTCTGCGCGCAGCAATGTTTTTCCCCTTTTCCAAGCTGCGTCTCCGCTCATCGTTTCCCATGTAGCTGCTTCTTCATACTTCTACTTTTCAAGGACAGTTCACAGCAACCTCTAAGCTTTTATCTACATCAAAGACTGGACTGCTCATTGCAATCAAGTCGTGCCCCTTTTCACTCAGCCATTCCTCCACAGAGTACCATGATGAGGATGGGCTTTGCTGCAGTGTTATATCCTCTGTGTTGGCACTTTTCGTAAAGATGCATTCAAAATGCTGGCAGCACAGGGACCCCAAGTACTCTCATTTCTATCCACTGTTTTCATAGTTGCACAGATTAGATGGTGTGACCCCCAGGTCTGTGCATCTGATTTACTGAGGCTTTGCTTTGCCTTCCCTGGGTTTCAGCAGTGAGAACGGGAGAAAACACTGTGTGTAGCCCAAAAGCACCTATATTCTGTGTCTGTTCCCCTTAATGTCAAAATGAAGGTGTGATCAAACTTTCTGAAGGTCAGAAGAAAGTAGAATGGCACTTCTGGGGATTTTGGTTTTGATTGAGATGCCCAAATATTACTTTGGCAGGCAAAGCTCCCTGTTGACTTCTTTTTACTTTCCATGCCTTTATATCCTTTCCCTGTGTAATAGCTAAAACAAGATATGAATTCCCCTTCCGCCTCCATCCTCTGATATGTTAACATCTTGCTGGGGCAAACTTGCATTGCATCTGGTTTTATGTATAAACTAAAGCAACTCAGGGATACGTTTTGCTGCTGATCAGTTGAGCAACTCAGTGTATTGGTGGTGCTGTTTTGTCTGGGTCCCCCTTTCCTCCTTGTACCCTGGCTACACCAGTGTCCTCTTTTTACCAGCAAAGCCTATATTCCATGAAGTGTGGAGGGCCGTTTACTCATCTAATACAAAATGACCCAGGGCAAAATAGTGTTTTATGAGAGATGAGGCTCTGACCTCTTGGTTTCTGGAAGGAGGGAGGTGTGGAGCTATTGCCTGTTCAGAAGAGCTGCATGGGAGCCCTGGGCACAATGCCACCCGCTTTGGACTAAGTCCAGGCTATTTTCCCCTAAAGAACTTCCTTTGCACTATATATATTGCATTATTTTTATGTGTTATGATTGCTTAGAGGGCTGCGAGTTAAACCTTAGTGAGTTTCTGTCCAAGAGATATTGTGTAAATAAATGCAATTCTGCCTCCTTGCTCTCCTCCCCATGCTTAGCTCCCCCTGCCCTCCCTGCGTCAGAGCAATCACATAATCATATGTTGCTGAATAAACAAAACAGCCTAATGTTCTAAATGTGGTGTAAGCAGACCAGTAATGGCAAATGACAGAGACTTTAATTCTTTGATAAACAAATGTGCTCAGGGAGTGGGTTTCACAGGCTAAAGGGACATGGTGGCACTCTTGTCTCCGTTCTGATCTGATAGTGGTGTGGATGGGAAGGACCAAAGAAACAAGAGCAGAGGGGCTTAGCTGACCCCACAGCTCTTGTGCCAGCTGAGTTTTTGCTGTCCAGGTCCACACTGTTGTCCTCTTTCTTGGGATTGTATTTGTTGTGGGCATCTTCCCAGCTGCCCAAAGTCTCTCTCAGCTGCTTTTAATTTTCAGGATGCTTCTTTAATGTTTGTTGCCAGAAGGATAAAGAGGAACCTGGAAAGCAGCAACTGTCATGTGAGAGCTGTGGTAGATCAGATAAAAAGGTATTTATTTCATCATTCTCTTTGCAATTTTTTCACAATTTCATGGTCTTGGGTAGGGCAGCAGGAAAGCTGATGCGTACCTGTCAGTCACAGTGTTTGCTGAAGGACAATCAGGAGTGACAGAGAAAGTGAAAAAGAAGATAAAGCAACATAATCATCTGGGTTTCAGCAGGATTTATCATGCCTCTCATGCTTCCTCACCTATTCCTGCCATTGCTGCAGCCAGTGTGATCAAGGGCTGGCCAAGGATTGGAGACTTGACTGACCCAGGGGCAGCTTCTCTCTCTGGGCAAGTTTTTGCAGCTCAGGAGATGGTGGCTGTGCTCCCAATTACTGCTCTTGCCCTGTTGCAGGGAGCTTTTTATTAACTTCTTAGCCTTTATTTACTTTTGGCAACCATCTCTAACATTCAGATCGGCAAGTATTGTTCCAAACACCTGCCTGGGAAAGCTGACCCTGGAGGTTGTGTAAACTATTGGGATTTTGGATCCTATGGAAACTGAAGTGCACTCTGATTGTGTTGCAGATGTTCGTGTTACTACCTCTGGCTCCTTGTGAACTTACAGTGTGAAATAGGGGCTCACAGATAGAAACGTGCTAATTATTATAGCTGGATCAAGTGTGGAAGGGCCTCAGATCTGAATGGGACTTGATACCGTAATTTTGCCCTTAACTTCTCACCTTGAAAAGTAACTAATGAAGCAGTTTTACTTCTATTACTCTGTGTGTGTGTTTTAAATTCTTCAGGGGAGAAAGGAAAGCCTAGGAGACTAAACCTCATTTTTTTGTGACAAGTGAGTGGGCCTGGGTAATGGCTAAGTGTTTGTGTGTAGAATGTACAATAAAGAAATACAGAATTTCCTTAACTACATAAAGATATAAACCCCTCAGTACCCCACTGTAAAATGGCTATGAATTGCGCAGGTGCCTCCATGCATTGCGTAGCTGTGGGGAACCCATACATTACGCTGTCAGGATGAGTGATACCCTGTTTTGGTAGGAATAACAGGAGTCATTCATTACTTCAAGAGCTCTTTTCAAGCTGACAAGGTGGCAGCCTGCACTCACAATAGCATTTTTTAAAACTGAAAATACCTTCCTTGAGCTATCAGGAGAGGGCAGACACTTAAAGAGCTGCTTCTGTGGATTTGGCACTGGTGCTGCCTGTGGGGTGAGCACCTTGCTGGCTCTCCCACAGGCTGCTGTAGGAGAAGTAGTGGATGGTTTTAAGGGTTAGTGCTGTATTTGCAACCTCACCACAAATCCTGATTTAAACGTAATATTTGCAGAAGTGATTTATGAATTTAGGTGGCACAGAGTGGCAAAAGGCTGCAGGCACCGAAGGTATTTTAGAGTTTTTGATGTGTTTTATCCCCTGACTATAAGTGAAAATGTACTTGAAGATCTCAGCTGGGGCACCATGACCAATAATTATGGAAGGGGTAAGGACTTTTGGATGTTGAGCTTGACAAATTCTTCTCAAAACATTCTGCATTGCAGGAATTGGATCTTTGGCCTGTTGAACTGGGGATCCAGAAAATAGCAATGTCTGAGGTCAGTGGTAGCTCGTGAAGGCTCTCTAACACTGTAGACCTGTAAGCCGGGTGGAGCCATCTGCCAGCTAAGAAGCAGAACTGTTTGAGAGGCAGGGATTGAAGCTGTGTGCTCAAAAGTGAGAAAGCACCTCATCTTCAGTCTGTGCTAATTAGTCCCTTGCTTGCAAGAAGACCAAAGTAGTAAATAATTAAATCCTATCAACATTCTGGACATGTAGTTGCTGAAGCCCCGGGGTAGTTTTTTTTTCTGGCTCTCATAGCTCTAGTGTCAAATGCACAAATGCTTTACAAACATATTTGTGTGTTCGCTTCTGGAACAATAATCCTTATGGGCTGTATAGTCTTGAACTGGAGTAAGAGGGACGTGGTGTGTCTAAATGCCTCTCCTCTGCATTTACTGATGTTCTGTACTGCCTTTGTCTCCCTAATACTTTTCTGTGTTTATTATTATCTTTATTGCTGGGGAAATACTTTAAATTATGCATTTTGAGGGTATCCACTCACATGCAAAATAGAGCTGTCTATTACTCTTCCACTTTTCATTTTCTAGTACTGAAACATTCTCATGAATTAATTCTTTTCAGCCAGATTTGCTGTCCCTAACGCCTCAAAATGTGAGTTTAGATGTTGAATTATTATTTTTCTTTATAAATAATACATTTAGAGTCCTTGATGTGCATTATGATTCCTTAGCCTTTAAGCCACAATCAGTTTATGTTTTCAGAGCCTTTTTCATTGGTATTTGTGAAGTTTAAAAGCGTGACTTTTTCAAAAATGAAAACTGAGATTCTCACATAATTACTTGCCTTCAGGAATTGCAGATTTAAAAGAAACACCAAATGTTGTGAGACTCACAGTAAAATCATAAGGCTTGGCTGCTCTGGGAATACCCTCAGACTTTTAATTTGACAGGTTAAGTGCTTACAGTCTTCAGAGCGATGCATTTCATCCAACAGGAATGAATTTTAAGAGGCTTGCAGGGATTTTTTTCCAAAAGTGATTGCTGAGGCTTGCGAATATCAACTCTCACATGGGAAAACCACGTCCAGTCAGCAACAGAGAAACAAAGCCAAGCTGGGAAGCAACCTGTGAATTCGCTCAGAGCTGGCCTGCAGCATCTGAATATTGAGAAGTTCCTTGCAATAATTTTCACTTCTGGGGGCAACTGTTGTTCCGTCTTAGTCAGCGTAAGAATTCCTTCAGGCATTGCTGGAGCACAGATGTCAGCCTTATCTGCCTCCTCTGCATTTCTTATGTAAGGGTGTTCAAGTTCTGTGTCAGGAGCTGTTTTCCTTGCTGTTAAACAAAAAGACCCCATTTTCAGTGCCTTTTTAAAAACAGGATTTCCCCCCCAGATAACTAGATTCAATTGCAAGGTTTCAGTAGGAAGGACCTTAATGCAGAGTTTGTGTTGATAGCTTCCCCTGTACTTGTTTATTTTCAGTTGCCTGACATTAGGTCATTTGTCAGCATCTGCTGCGTTCATCCCATGTGGCATCACATTTCTCACGCTGTCATGTACTATCAGAAGTGGCAATGGCTGCGCTGTGTGTGGACCAAGAGCCTTTGTGTGTTTGAACTGAATGCTCAGTGTGCAACCAAACTACCATGGTTTAAGTGAGAATCTCTTCAATACCTTTGGGAGCTCTGTGTGCTCTGGGATTTGTCCAGGACTTCTGGCCCATCCACAAAAGACAACCTTTGTGCTGTGGAGCTTGACCAACACTGACACTGATCTCATGTCTGAGCACTGGACCTCCATCACGGGAGTTTAATTTTGTATGAGCTGTACCTTTGTTCTCCCAGACTGAAGAAGTTTTTATGATGCTGCTATTCTTACTCCTTAAAGCAGTAATTTCTGTTTCATAAAAGATGGTATATAGAAAATAAATCTCATTGTGTTATATTCCTGATCATTAATCCTATGGACTGAAGTGTCGAACCATGCTGTGACAGTTTGGGTATGGAAGTCTGAAAGTGAAGTATACCCAATGCCCTAGAGAAACTGTGTACCAAATGACCAGTTTTATCCCATCACTAGTGTTTACAAGAGAGAAAAAGCATCAGCAGTAATTATTTCTTCCTAGCAACAGATTGCATAGAAGTAGGAAAATAGCTGATAGCTCATGGATGATACAATAAAATTGCCGAAACAATTGCCATAAGTTGGAGTAGGATTTGGCGTTGGATTTTTTTTTCCTGATGTCAGCTTCATAGTGTGAGTTAAATTGACTGAATTGAAAGGGAAATACTGAAGAACAGAGGAATAAATAAGAAAACTGTTATTGCCATGTGAAGATGACGGGAGGACACAAAGCAAGTTATTCTTAAACATGGTGTCTAGAGTGTGTGCGCTACAACTTGTGTTTCTTGCATGTGTGGTCTTAATGAGAGAGGCCAGGGTTTGGGCTGAAGCTAATAGAAGATGAATATAAACCTGAGAAATCTATGCAGGCCAGCACATGTTAGAGCTGCACACCTGGCCAGAGTTGGGTATCAGCCGAAATGCCCAGAATAATTACAGAGGAGAAAAATGACCTGTAGCAAGCCATTTTTTTTTTTCTCTTTCTAACAGGGCATGTATAAGGTTTATAGCAAGTTATTACAATCAGTATCAGGTTGCGTTATCATCTACTTAAAGCTGTAGCCAGATCTCCTCAAAACATATTGCTTCTGTGTTAGATGGAAAGAGATCCTTTCCCCCTTCCCACATAATTTTGCTAAATCTGCCATCCCAGTGTTTAGCTCCATGACATTTATCATCTTCGCCCAATTCAGGTTGTGCAAAATCCGCCACTTAACAGGACTGCACTCAGCACAAGTGATTTTTAGCAGCATGTGGACACTATGGTGATTGACAATGCAAGAGGCAACCCTGGGGCTCCCAGGAGAGACTCACCAATCCCACATTGCTCTCTACTGGACTGGGCTTAAGAAGTGGACCTTGCTCTGTGGCTGGCAAGGTTAATATCTCAGTTGGCAGATAAGCATATTTAACTGGTTAACTGAGGGGGCTGCAGGTATCTTTTATATGGCCTAGCAGGCTATAGGGTTTTGGGGGTATAGATGGGAAGGAAAGAAACTTATACCACCTATTTTACAATGGCCATTGAAGAAGTTTTGGCTGTGAAGTCTATTGATACATTCTATGCATCAAAGATCAGACTAGCATTTAATACTGAAGTTTTGTTCAGTCTCTGTGTTTATCATGCCTCAAATATACAGTGATTATCTTCTGTCCTGAAAGTTGTGGGTCTGGTGATTCATCAAATTGTCGAAGTGATTGGCCCCATGAGTTGTGCTGCCTTGTAAGGACAGAGACCTGGGAGAACAGTGTCTCTCAATTGCTATTGTAGCTTTTAGGCATAAGGTTGTTTTCTAAAAAAAATACATTTTATTTCCAGAAAGAAATATTTGATTTCTATTAGATGTACAGTGAGACTGATCCAGCTGTTTATCTAAGCATCACAAGATCTATAGGCATAAAAACATTTATCTGATTTTTAAGATGGATGTGGTCTAACACATTTGTGCAACATTCAGTTTGCATCCGAGGGTATTAATCTAATTAGTCCTCTTGACAGGACAAGAGAATGCCAGGTATGCCTCTGTGAAAGAAGAGAAGGTCACTTTGTTTGAAGGATCCAGGACTAACTCTTTCTTCATATAGAGGTAGATCTCTCATCTGGCCATTTGTCACAAACATGTAAGAGAGGAGAGATTTTAGATGGGTCGTATTAGCCAGTAGCTTAGCCTGCAGCAGATGTACAAGAAAAATCCTCTTTTTCTTTTTTCTTCCTCTCTTTCCCTCTTAATGATGGCTGAGCTTCAAACTTTGCTTTACCAAAGGCAGAAAAGCATTGAAACGCTTGGGTACACCTTCAAGTATTTATCTGAGTCTGTTTGGTTTGCTTATCAAAATGATTTTGCGGTGGCTGTTACAGGATATAAATAAGTACTCTTACTATGGGAGAATACTGGATATATATTAAAAAGCTCTTCAATCTAGCAGAGAAATGCATCACAGGAACTAATGGCTGAAAGATGGAGCCAGATGAATCTACAGCAGAAGGGCAATGAATGTTTTAAAGAGTAATTTTAAATAATCATTGAGACTAAGAAGGTAAAGAATAGAGTGGAGTTACCATCACTCAATACCCTCAGATCATGATTGAATGCTTTTCTGAATGATATTTTTCAGGAAATTACATGCCACTGAGCTCAGTGTAAAGATAACCCAGCAAAAAGTAATGGTCTGTGGTAGAAGAGACTTTTCCACCAGTTGGATATGGTACCTTGGCTGTTATGATTTGAAGTAGCAGAAGGCTATGTACAGAGTGGCTGCAGTTCAGTTTGCTGTGAAAGGCATTTTCTTCTAATGTTTCCAGCACTTCTGTATGGGCTGAAAGTAGAGGTACAAACTAGCTCTGAAGAGGGGTAACTTTTTCACAGTTTAAAAAAAAAANGTGGATGGAATTTCCATTCACCTTTTTCTTCTTTCTGGCTCTAATTCCTTAGTCAGATTTTGAGGGTACAGTGTGACAGGTGAAGAGGAACACTTGAACTGTTCCTTAAGACTTAGACATGTCTTTTCTGCTAATAACACAGTAACCCCCCTTGTTTAGTGCTCAAAATTAAATACTGGAGCTATAGTTAATCTGAGGTTTGAATTAAACCTGATGAGCCTGGACTAATCACATTGATGTTGCTCAAACGTAAAGGGTGTCATAATTTCTCACTATTTTGTAATTTGACATTTTGAGATGCTCTGTTTTACAGACACTTAATTTTGTAATTTTATTTAATATTATAAAGGTTTGTTACTTTGCTTTGAGATCCTCTAGTAGAAAATATACAGGCAGAAGGTATCAGAAAAGGGAGATCCTGCGCGGTAAAAAAAAATAATAATAAAAATCTCATCTGCTACAGTATGTAGGATCTGTCCCTGGGGATGTTTCAGTGGAAAGACACAGTGAAACTGTAAGTAAAAGAATGTTAGATACTTGGTTAGTACCTGAATTTTACAGTTGTACATAAGTGATGGGTTTTTCTTACTCATATTGCTATTTGGAGAAGGATTCTCTTTTACCCTTGCGCGGAAGGGTTGCAAATACTTCTCCCAGATGCCAAGTTACCCCACTGGTAGCTTCATGAAGGTGGAATTGAACCCTTTTGTAGGCTGATAGAGAGTCTCTTCCTACTTCTGCGCCAAGGACGCCACCTCCAAAATGTTTCATGTGTAATTAAGTGAAATGTTGAAGTCTCTCTCTCTCCTGAGAGCTATGACATTGAACTCCTGTATGTTTTTCACTCAGATGCTCCCTTGAGGAGCTTCCCTGTCAAACTATCAAATCTCTGCAGATATGCTGGCTTTGCTTATTGTAGTAATCCCTTCTGCCAATTCTTGGGACACACATGGATCTGAACATTGTCAGAAAGGACAGTGATATGTATTAATGGAAAATGTTTCTGACAGAGCAGCAGGTGTTGCTCAATATAATCTTCCCCATGGAAGTCAAGAAGAGCTTGCTGCCTACAGGAAATAACAGTTGCTGGTGGAGGCCAGCGCTGTCCTCCTATCCCCAGGCATCTATGCAAGTACAGCTCCCTCCTACAACCTTGCAAAGCAGATGCTAATTGAGGTGGATTTATGAATATGTGCTGTGGAAGAAGGACTGGGGCTGAAGGCAGAGACAGAGAAGACTAGTTTGTCCAGTTTTCATCTTTTTTTTTTTTTTTAATGTAATGATGTATGGTTACTGTATAAAAAAGGATGATGAGCTAGGTGGACCTTTGATCTCATCTGCTGTGTGTTAACCTGTAACATCAACATAATTTTTGTTGGTGAATTGTTAATGCAGTAGCGGTGAAAATCCTCATCCTTCAGGGTGGTAGTGTTGGTTGGCTGTCACGCTGTACCTCATTGCCTCTAGTTAGGCCTGTGTTTTAGTGGGTTTTGTCTTATGAGACTTGACATCGAGATATTGCAGTGATGGAAGTAGTACAAGTCCTTTAGGCAGATGCAGCAGTTCACCTGGAAAATTTTGATACTGAATAAACTAAGAAATTTTGTGTCTGGAAAATGAAATTTTGAGAAATTTTGAGCTCTAAAGTCAATGCATCTCTTGTGGAAGTGCATGCACAGGGTTCTGTTTTCTGCTGTCTCCCATCTCCACACTGTGCTGTACTCTGATGTAGGAGTTGTGTTATCCAGAGCCACCTTTCCACCAATTATTTATACATAGAGCAACGTAACTCAGCCTGAGTGAGGCATTTATACCGGTGGGATCCTAGTGCTGTTAAATAATTGCAGCATTGCAAGTGCTGCCTGCTGACTGTATGGCATAGCCACGCTATTTATATGAATCCGACAATGTAACTATAGCTATGGAAGACAATACAGCTGGTGAAGTAAGTATACCCTTAGGAAGGTATAACTAACTACACAGATAATAGTATCAGGTAACTATACCCACAGGAAAACATAAACATGCAAATAATAGCTGCAATGGATGTATAATATAGAAGTGAGAGGGTCTCAATGTTGGTATAATAGCAGTAGGGTAACTTTACTCAAAGGAGAGGAATGTAACTGTCTGAGTAAGTGCAGTGATGGGAGCGGGTACCTCAGAGTTGTAGCTGTGGTCTATAAGCTCTCCCATTAACAGGAGATCATCTGCATGTGGCCAGAGCAGTGTTTGAATTTGAATCTTTAATGAAGGGGAATGTGAAGGGTGGACAGTTAACTGCAGAGGGGGTATATCCCCAGGAAGCTGGGCACTTGGGAGGAACTGTATTTTAGCTCAGGGGGATGATGGATGGAGGAGTGCAGTGGACTGGGCATGTAAGCTGCTGCTTTCCTGGTTGCTTTCCTGGTCACTTCCCCAGAAATTCAATTGGAACACATTTTTAAGGTTAAATAGGCATCCTCGAAGAGAAAAGGTTTCCCAACATGTGAAGCAGTGGTGGGTGTACCTGTGTGCAGAGCAGCGGCATTGTGTGGCATATGCTGGGTGTAGGGTCAGTAACTTTTGCTGGGAAGGAGAGGAGAGAGAGAGACTCAAAAGCAGGGATTTGCCCAGTGACAAACCGCTAAAGTAAAGGGAAACTGCCAAAAATAATGTTTCAATTTGATATTTTTTTTTCTTTTTCACGTTGGTTTAATTGACCCTCTAAAACATAATGGGTACTGTCTTTTTACTCCTATGCTTCCTGAAACTAAAAAAAGAAATAAAAATAATTGCTAATTACCCTTTATTTGTATACCAAGCAACAACTTGTCTGAAGAGACAGCCAAAGCACCACTCTTTCTTGTTGCCTGCCTTGTTAGACTGAGACTGTGTTCTTTGAGATGTGTTCAGATAGAAATTGGATTGAGTAAAATGATATGACTGCTGTCTCTTCTAGACCTTCACATGGGCTTTATGTATTTCATAAGATGGGTATTTGACAGTGGAAGGGGAATGGCTTAGTTTTAAAAATAAAATCGGTTTAAAGTTTCCATGCAGCACTGATCTGTGTATTGTTTAAGACAGGAAACTGGGTGGTTTTGGAGTGTTTCGGGTTTTTTGTGTGTGTTTTTTTTTTAAGGTTTCTTTTATCTTTTTTTTTAGTTAATTTCTTAATGAATTGTTTGGAAAGTGCTAATTATCAAACCCCAGAATTTAAAACCCAGGGAGCTGTGTTGAGGATGAGCATTGAAACGCTATGAAGTGCTGGGCACTCTTTCTGAAGTTGGAAAATCACCTGGTTTATTTTTGAAAGTTGCTCTGATCGGTTCTGGTTTTTAGAATCAGGGAGCAAAATAATTTCCTTGGCATCTCTTTGGAAATGTAGTATAAATACATAATAATTAGGCTGGTTTTCCTTTGTCCTTGGTGCAATGACAGCTGTCTGAATGCTAAAACAGCTCCATAGGAATTGCTGCCTGGAACAGACCAGTGGTCATCCAAGGGAGCATTGTATCTTACAAATGGCTCATTGAGAATCTAAGAATAACCTCCGTTATAGAGGTGAGCTGCAGCATCTGGCTATTTTACCTTAATATGTGCCAAGAATATTCTTTACAACAAGCAAGATGATTAGGAAACCCTTGAGGCTCAGTATTAAATTCCTACAGGATGCAGGCACAAAGCGCAAAGACCAAATGAGATAAGAATTAGATTTTCTGGTTGAAACTTTGCACTTACAGGAAGAAGGATGTGCACTATTGCCTGAAGGAAGCTCCTTTGGGGGGGTGTCACATGAGTAACATGTATTCCCCTTTGTAAAGTTCAACCTAGGAATCTTTTCTGATTCAAAGTGACTGGAAAGTGGTGGGGCAGCATGCTGATGGGCTGGGCATGGGCAGCAAAAAGCCCTACAGGTGGAAGGAAAGGCCATCAAGAAGGGGAGAGAGGAGGGAAGTGATGCTAAGCACTGAGAGATGTCAGTGACATTATTTACTGATTTTCTTCAGACCAGCTGTGAGACTCACGTTCTGCTCTGCTGCATTCAAAAATCACTGTGGAGAGTGCTCTGCACAATCTCCCAGCCGATTTAACACCACCAATGTATAGATTTACGAGATGGTATCAGACACAAGTAGCAATGTCTGATAGGCCCCCATAATCACAGTTTATATTGATTGAAACCAAGGTTTCTGGAATGACACAAAGTGTTTATATATTGTTTACACAATCTAGCTGGGTCTAGTCCTAGTCGGAGTCCTAAAAAAGTCAGTAGCTGCAGAAATGGGGCAGACTTGAGGACATGTCTACTGTAAGAGCTAGTAGAGGACTTTTAGAAACTTTCTCAGTTTTGGCCCTTCCTACAGAAGGTACCTATCTAGCTCCTGCATTTTAATAAAGAATAATCATTGATGATGGTCAAAGAGACTTTTTGAGAAAGGACTAATTGTTCCAAATCTCTGTGAGAATAGCGAACAAACAAACCAAAGTAAAACCAAACTACTCCTGATAAATAGGGCCATAATTACCAACCTGTTGGAAAGTCTCCCAGAGCAGGCAATGTTTATTTCATCCAGCCTCTCTTGTTTGTGTAAGTAACTTGGTACTGTGTTACTCTGGAATTGCTCTCACATTAATGAAAGGGAGTGTCATCTTTGGGAGAGTGATTTTAAGGCATGTGAGCAGATGCCTAATTCTGGTGGTTTGAACTTTCTGCCATTTCTTCTGTTGGCTTTTCCTTGGGGATTGGCGAAAGCATGGGAAGATTGACCCATAATGAAAACAGAAGAACTGAAGCTGAAAAAAGTGTGAACACAAAAGGGGAATAAGTGATGGAGAGGTGCTGCTTTCAGCAAGTTAGCCTATGTAATTAAATCTTGGTAGGCCCAGGAACCTCTGTGTTGTAACAGACCATACACGTCCTATTTGCCAATGAAGCCCCTGGTGTCACTGTGTCACTGGTGATACATAACTCGTGGCATTGGCAAGGCTGTTCATCATGACTTGTGCTGGAATGAGTGCCTTCACTTAAAGGATGCTGTCTTGGCAGCTTATCTGACAACCTTAGCTCAGTTTTAAGTAGATTGGGACAGTTGCTAGATCTCTTATTGACAGTCCTAGCAGGCTGAGCATGAGAGACTTTACATGGAATGTAAGCTCCCTTTTTTCACCTAGATAAATCTCTTTCAGGGCAGATAGAGGTACAAAGGCAAGCTGGTGCCATGTTGTTCGGGAAACTATACTGGCACTGCTGTGATCTGTAGATGGACTTGTCAGCTTTTCTTTGAGCACAGGTAGAAAATTAATAAAACAGTTCCTTGTCTTTCACAGGTTCTGGAACTAATGAGGTGAGCGCTCCTCTGTTTTTGCAACGTGAGAGGAGTGCAGAGTGTTGATGCGCTCTGATGGTTCTTCCAATCTGGAAAGGTTGATGTGCTCAACTACTGCTACAGATGTCCCATTAACCTCATTCTCTGTGGTGGGGCTGTGCATGTGCTTCATATTCCACTTCAGTGGCTGCTATAATCCTGAAAAAGGAGAGGAACAACATACTTTCTTTTTACTGATTTGAAAAGTTACTGCTCTGAGAAACTGAAGTTTTTGGGGTGTTTCAGCCTTGGCCACACAGCAGTGAAGTGTGTTACTCTTGGTGCAATCCTGCCAAGTTGCTGGTTTCCCTCTGAATCCTGAGGTATCACAGAAGAACATTAAAATTTGACTTGTATTTTCATCATCACAAACAAATGGTGTACTGAGAAGATCTACTTGTGAACAGGAGTAAACAGATTGTGGTTGCTCTGTGTGGAGTGCTTGGTAGCAAGTATGTGGTTAAGATTAGGGTAGAGATGATGTAAGAAAGTTCTGAGAATGTGTGCTTTATTAATTTTTTTTAATAGTTTCTTTCTGTGCCTATTAAAGTAAGTGGAAGTTCTTATTGTGACCTGTGCCTCCAAGCTACTTGCCATTCTAATATTATTTGTTTAGCTCCCCACAGTAGCCGCCACTCCAGACTTACTAGGTTCAGTTTATTGTATTTTGTTTGGATCCAACTGACAAGATCTGTTGCAATTTGTCTTTATTGTACTTATTCTTAGTGATTAAGGGTTTCAATATGCTTCCATTTAGCTAATGACCTGAAATTGTGCACTATAAGGTTTCAGTCCCAAAATTCCATCGTATGGTACTTTTTTCCGCAGCAGTCAGCTGCTTTATGTCAGCCTAACTTTCAAAGAAATATAATGACAATTTAATGGTAATAGTAAGACAGCTGTACTTCATTAAATGCAGTCATCTTTTCCTTTAGAATTTCAGCATTGCAAGTTTTACTTGACTCTGACTACTGTTTCATAACCACTCTTGCTTAAGGTCATTTCAGAATATCCCACCTCAATTGGTGTATACTTTATGATGGTGATGGCCAAATTATATAAACAAAAAGAGGTGGTTCATAGTAAACCTACAGAGCTCCTTTCCAAAGGATGTCATAAATGGAGGTTTGTATAGACCTCCACAGACTTCCTCTCCATATATGTAGAAGTGCCAGGTAGAGAGATGTGTTGATCGAGACCAGGCTTGGAAGAACCCAGAGCAGAAGGCATTTGAAGCCTGGGAGACTGCTTGAAGGTGTTCTATACACCTGCCCTGTTCTTGGACTTTGCTGGATGTCCTCTTGTGCCCACTGCTGAAGACAGCATGGCAAGCGAGATGGAGCCTGAGTCTGGGTCAGTGTGGCCGATGCTATATGACCTTTGTTGGCCACCGTGAAGAATGAATTGGTTTTGGAATAAGTCACTGAACTTAGGATTTCTTGAAATTTTTGGGTTTTGTTTTGTTACTTTTACCACTGAACAACAATGAACCTCTCCACCTCGGCCAGCCTCCTGGCAGTGGTCACAGCCATGCCTCCCTCTCACTGCCAGTGAGAAGAAAGGGTAAAGTTCAGTTAATTTCAAAGTGTTAGAGATTTGCTGAATTACTCCATAGAGGCTTAAGGTTAGTGTGTGAAGTCTGTTGTTTGGATGTCAAATTCTTCTTAGTTGGTGACTTTTCTTAGGAGGAACTGGAGAAAAGTGGGAATTCGTGTCAAGTTAATAGCAGTTTCCATCAGTACCTTAGGGAAAAAAAAACCCCACACTAGACTTGTCTGGGAAAAAAAGCAGATGCATTTTCCCCCCGTGTAAATTGTGTTCATCCAGTATTGTCTTTCCTTTCTGTTATTAAATTTTCTTTCTGTTATGAGGCTTTCCAGCTGGTACAAATACAGCAGTGCTCAGCACATCAGCCTCTTTTTGACTGAGACCTTTCTAGCATTAATTCTCCTGTATTCTTTTCATTAGAAATATGGCTGTTGCTATCCAAAGTTAGTCTAAAAATTATCCTGTGACCCAGAGGTTGTCCTTTGTGAAGGCAAACTGACATGCTAAAGATATATCTATGCAAGAAGAGAAAATATACATCTGTCCTGGTTTCCAACAGGGACGGGGTTAATTCTCCCCTGTCTCTATCCGGCACAGCTATTCCACCCCATGTGTGCCATGCCCAGGGGCAGCACAGAGCTAGCCGGGGAGGGGAGGGGCCACAACCGGAAGTGGGCGTGGCGACCTCATGGCGTAGGCATATATATGGGCGGGCGGCACTGCGGTGCATCTCAGTGGTGTCGGTGGCGGTCGGGGCGGGGTGGCGCGGCGCGGGGTGCGGTTGGTATTGTACTCATGTTTGTTTCCTCCATCTGTGTTACTGTTTCCCTGCAATACCTGTTGCTCTGGTAAACAGTTTTTATCTCAACCCATGGGTCTGCCTTTTCTTTCTCATCCTCTCCACACTGCTGGGGGGCGGAGCCAAGGGACTGTCACCTGGCGCTTTTGTTGCTGCCGAGGCTAAACCGTGACAACATCATAAATTGGCAATGGTCTAACATGTGAAAATAATTAAATGCAGTAATCATTGTTTCAACGGATTTTCTAGGTCACTAGCTTATTTGCAGGAAAAAGATCCTCATAATAATATGTCTGTTGGGTGGTTTGTGTGAAGTGACGAGCTGGTCTCCATTTGTTCCTTCATTGAAAAATCCGTATGTGATAACTTGGCATATTGTTAGGAGAGGCAATGGGTGGAGTGGGAGCAGGATTTTGGTGCTGGAGATCAGTGTTTGCTATGGCAAGCAATGCACCAAGGGTTCATCTTGCTGCTGCCTCCACCACATGTTCTGTAGAATAAAGTTTATCTGCCCATGTTGCCAGCCCAGTAGAGTTTTTGCATGCTGAAATTTAGTTTAGTGTTAAAAGAAAGAAAAATGAGAGATCAGGGAAGGATGTTTTTAATGTAATTTAGCATGCCATGTATGAAGGGAAAACACTATCTCCTATGCTTTGGCTTTGAGAAGAGTGGGGGGAGCTTAGCACCACTTGGGAAGAGGAAAACATTGAAGAGGTGGGGCTTCACTCACTGGTTGGTCTCCTTTCTCAGTTCTTTTGTGGCCTTTCAGATTCTTTGTCTTGAAGCGCTCTGCCAGGCAAGAGACAGAAAGTTGTCTTGAAAGCCAGGAGAGATGTGTTGTCTGGGCCTCTCTGGACAGGTAGCTCACTAGTTATGAACGTGTCCATTACCACTGTCACCTCAGTAGATCTCCGTGTAACTGAAGCACTTGTCCTTCCCTCACTGGTACTCAGTCATTCATGTGCTGAGCTGCGTCCCTGCCTGAAGCCAAGGTGGGTTTTTCTGCTTGTAATTTATATAATATTTTTGAATTGCTAGGAGACAGTTCTCCAACCCAGTTTTCCTTCTAATGTTAATTTCTGCACAAAGATAAAAAGTGTTTTCGAGGATTCCCTTGAGGACCAATTTAGAGTTAAGTTTTGATTGAATTAGTTGGATGTATGCAAATAGAATCATGCATTTAACAAACCCAGATGAAAGACACTTTCAGGAGGGCTTGGGGCAGACATCGTCACTTAGCCTGCAGCAAGCACCTTGGAGCAAATCCTGCACTTCTCTCTTTAATCACAGTTTATTCCTTTCTTCTTCACATCCCAGTCACTGGTGAATACTGTTGTTGTGAGGTGCATGTGTGTTTTGGGTACTTGTGCCTTGCATCTACTTTGGATCTGTGACTGGCCCCTTTTATGTAGTCATGGGCTACCAAAAATGCTTTTGTGCTGCTCCAGAAGTCCTGATGTTTGTGGATAACTGGAGTCATAAATATGGATGGTACAATTTGTTGGCGTGAGCAGGGAGAGAGGCAAAGATTAAGGAAAACTGCTTTAATTAGCTATCTCTGTGTTGAGGATCATGCACCCCACAGCCTGGAAAGAGGGATGTGGGATGCCTCATTACCTCCCTGCTGTGATCATGTGGCTGATGAGGAACAGCTGGCTGCAAAGTCGGTGGCCTGGGCAGGGCACAGGCAGCAGATGCAGTGAATGGAGCAAGGGCTGTGATTACGGCTGAGGTTGTAAAGGGCTGTGTGGTCCTGCATCTCTATCACACAAATCAGGAGTGCTGGGGCTGGCAGCCAATTTATATCTTGGCTCAGTAAGCCTGGAGCACTGGGCTCTGATCTGGACATGTCTCCTGTGAATCACTGAGGAAGGTGACTTCTAAGGGATCACCTCTGTTCCTCATGGTGAGAGTCTTAATTGCAGTCTTCTTGACTGGTAATTATTCTTTATCTTCATGAGGTCATAACATGACTGTATTGCTGTTTTTGCACCCAAACCCACCTGCTCATCTTCCTGTGGGAAGCCATGACCTCTGCAAGAAGTACCTGCTGGGCTGTAGCTGGGAAAGGTTTGGGACTGCTGCAGCAAACAGGCAGTGCTCACTGCTGATGAAATAGGGTCAGGTCCACCTCCTGAACTGAGAATGTAGGGAAGGTCATGAGTTACAGCAGGGGGATAATACTCATGCTTTCCTAGGAGACTTGGAAGTAACTAGCTTGCATTCTTTCCATCACAGGTCTGGAAGGGTCCTTAATTTTGTTTCCTTGGGTTTGCAAAGCTCAGTGCTAGAAAGTGGAAAAGGTTGGGCTTCCCACAGCAAACAGAACTGTGCACTTAAGTACAGGTGTATATAATCAGCTGTGAGACCAGTTCTTTTGTTTCAAGCGTGTCATAGAAGTACCAACATCCCCAGCAGCAGAGAAAGACTTGCTGAGCCTTTTATACATAATCGTATTGCGTGCACTTATGGCTGTGCTATTTAGCCAGGACCTAATCCAGTTCAGCTGTGGCTGTACTGCTTCTCTGGTACATCTGTACGGCACATGCTGCAATGCAACTAGATACTCTGCATCACTTCTAAAAGCGTAGCAAACAAGATGGTGTCTTTCTCCCTCTCACCCCTAAACTTCCCTGTCTACCTCCCCGAATTTGGGCTCTTGCGAGTTATTTAGCTAAAGGCTCGGTCACACTATGTTGTACTTATTAGCTGGAAACAAAGTCTCAGCAGACACCTGAACAGGTGTGGAATGTCAAGTTTGATGGAAAATGCTTAATTACTTCTCCCAAACCAACTTTTTTTTTTTTTTCCCTCCTGCTGTTTTTTGAAAATTCCTCTCTTACAGTGTGAAATGTCCTGTTGATTCAGCTCTCTGGACTAGGGCTTCTTGTTCCCTGTGTGAAGCTGGGAAATTCAGATGAGAGAGCTTAGAACAACGTGACCATTTCAACGTAGTCTTTGTAGATTATTTTTTTTTCTCAGTTTCATGGTCAGCTTTATTTTATAGTATCTTTTTGGGTTTTGAGGTTTTCTTTGTGCTTTCTGTCCTCAGCTCTTCTTTCCAATGGGTTTTTGCACCGTATCCCTTTGGCTGTATTTTTGCCCCTCGCTGTGTTCCATGAGAATGAATGGCAGAGTGTACGATGGTGATGTGGTAAAATCTGGGAGCAGAGATATTTTAATCTGCTGAGTCTCCCTCATCCCGTTGGGCTGAGCCCAGCAGCAGTAGACCTTTTCCTTGGACAGGATCTCCCCACACACAGGGAGCCATGATTTGGGAGGAGGGGAAGGGATGGTGGGGTGTGCGTTTACTCTTGCAGTACTTCCATGGAAATAGGAAACTCGACAGTATCGTGGACATTAATTCAGATATTCTTTCACTGTGTGGCAGGGCACAAGCAGCCTGTAGCATGTCATTGCTTGACATTATCATAAAAAAGTGAACCATAAAAAGGAGAACAGAATGGAATGAACTTGCATTTGCTCTCTTCTTAATGCATGGTTCCCTTAATGTCCCCTCTGCTTAGGATTCCCAAGAGGTTGACCTGCACCTGAGCAGCCTTTACCATCTTCAAGCAGTCAGCGGGCATTTGGACTCTCACTGGGGCTCAGATGTCCTGTCCCACTGGGCTCTGGTGTTTGCAGCATCTTTAGTTCCATCCAGAAACAAACCCAGAGCAATTCACTTTGATATGTAAAGTCTGAATTAATGAAATGACTGAATTAATGTTTTTTTGCCTCTTGGGGAAAAGGGTAAGGGGAACGTGTTGGCCTATATTTCATCAGAGAAAAAGATACTTGTTTAGTTGCATGCACTGAGCCAAGATTTCTTAATGTGTGTGGTCTCTGTGTTGCTCAAGTGCAAGGTCTCTGAACCTTCTCTATTTTCCATGCAGCAGCTTTCTGCTGGCTTGCAAGCTGTTAGCTAGAAGAAGGGTGAGGTTCAACTTTCTTTTATTTCTTTCTTCAAATGTTGAAATGGGATGTTGAAAGGAAGCATCTCAAGCTGTTGGTGGCTGTTTGCAGCGTGACCCTGTTGCAGGAGAGCAGAAACCCTATCCTCTTCTGAGGAGAGTTGTGAAGATCAGTTCTCTAGTAGTTGTGGACCACTTGGATGCTGTGGCAATTAATCCTATAGAAAACGCATGGCTATGGAGAACATGGGAGCCTGGATTTAGAGCAGGCTTTGATTGGGGTAAGGAGACTTGGGCACTGAGAAGCCCCTGGCTGTGTGGTTTCATCAGTGTGTGGAAGGGCTGCTTGACTGTTATCACCGTTAAACCACTAAAGGGAAAGAAGAAGAGGCCCTCAGTTAAAAATAGTACGTATCCTGTAATTAAAACTGCGTGCCTTCATATTTATGCACTCAGGGGCTGAATTAACTTAATAAAACCACTCTTGAATATGTACTTCATAAGGCTTTCATCATGCAGTTTATAGTTTTAATATTCTTGCACTCCATTCTGTTTTTCTATGTGGTTTTTATATGCAATCTGTCTGGAGTGGTCAGGGCTGGGATACAGGCAGTGACAGCATTTGAACGTGGGTTTCTGAGCACAGAGAAGCGGTCGCTGGCAGCCCCAGGTTCCCTGTGTCCTGGCACGATGGTGTGACTTGCTACATTATGATCTGAGCCTGCTTCACACAAGGCCTGTTTTTCCAGCAGGTTGAGCATATCAGTTGTTCAGCTAAATCTCAGCTGGACTCTCTTCACTTCATTGGAGAGGGCAGAGCACTTCACTGTCCCAATTAATCATTAATTAGTGGTGTGAGGTCTTAAAATGAAATGCTTGGTATGTCACAGAAGCTGCTCGGCATCTTGTAAGATTAGCCCCCAGCTTGTTTGCTCAACTTTAGCACTGAGCAAACAGCAAAAGTGGGGTGGAGAAAGGAAGGTTTTACATTTTTTTTTAATTTTTTTTTTTTTTTTTTTTTGAGAACCCAGGTCATTTTATGCCCTTCCTATAAAAAATAACTTTGAGAGAGATTATTTTTCTGTGATAACATTGATTATTTTGCTGTGGTGCTTTTTCATAAAAAGATGTGGTGCTGCAGTTCCTGCTTGTTGTTTTGGGAAGGTATTTTTTAAATTATTCTTCTCTGCTCAAAACACTCTTGGGAATTTATCCTGAATTAAATGTAAAGGAACAGGGCAGACCTGAGAGGGACAAAGCAGTTGTTTTGTCCATCTGCAAGATTCCTGTATTCTAGATGTATTTATTTAGGTAAAAACCCATTGAGCTTAGAATCTTGTCTTCTAGGATGACTTGTCCCAGTCTCTTGGTTTTGAAAAACAACATTGTGGTCTCCAGACCATCTCAGGGGTGTTCTCTTTAGCTACTTGCAATCTGTTATGCTGCTATAGGAAGCTGTAAATGGTTTGTTTGTTTGCCTTTTTCTACACAGCTCCTGTAAATCTTTCCTGCCCTGCTCAGTGTTACTTATGACTTGTCAGAGGGTTGGTGAAAATCACCCTGAAAGGGATGGGAAGTACCAATTTGCTGGTCAAACAGCCAGTAAGTCATTTATTTATAAGGGCAGGGAGGAACACTCCTGGAAATCTTAGCTTTGTTTCTCCTAACAGTCATCCCCACTGCTTGTGGCATAGCAATGATGCTGATCGTATTGCTCTCCTCTGGCACGGGATGGCCAATTTTGTGCTGACAAAGACCTGGGCTAGCAAAAGGAGGAACAAAGGGTACATTGCCACCCCATGTGCAGACCCTTTCCCTCTTAGATACGCTGTGAATACAGACTTGGCAAAGCTTTGTCACGGCAATGGCACTGGTAAACCTTCACGTGGGTGATGTCTTCTGATGTTTTCCAGTGTGCAGCCCTGGTCAGACCTTGGACCTGCAGGGTAGGACTTTTCCACACCAGGAGTTTCAAGGGAGATGTTTGCCCTAGCAACAGATTTTATTTGGGCTTTGCAGTGAGAAAGTCTTTAAAAGAACGTGAGGCTGGGTCTGACTACGCTGATGTCAGTCTGGATTTAGCTGCGCTGAAGGGGATGAGGTTAGTCTAGATTGACATCAGCATAAAAGGAGGGCAGAATTAGGCTTATGGTATCTAAAAAATGTCTTAGGTCCTGGTTCATCAGAGTACTTATGCGTGGCTGAATTCTTCCTAAAGCCCATATGTTAGCATTTTGCTGACAGGGGACGTTTATTTTTATTCAGAAATATCAAAAAGGACAAAAAGAAACCCTTTTGAAATAGCTTCCTTCTGACTAGAACTATAATTGACTCTACATTTAGGGGCATACACAAGAAAGCATGTTTTAAGCTGAGAATTTCTTGTATGTTAGAGACTGTATTAAACTGTGGAAAGCCGCTTCTAATAAAAATATTGTGTCAGTTTCAATAACATTGTTAGCAAGGTGATGTAGTTACTGTTTTTGATAATGAAAGAGCATACTATTATTTTGAGCCAAAGAAAGTTATGGAGTGGTCACAATGTAGAGATTTATTAATTTTTTTTTCACTGGCAACAACCTATTTCTATATGATGTTATAATCATGACATAATCACAGTCTCAAGATAATACAAGCACTTGTTTGCCCTTTGTGCATCAAAATACCCTAGACATGTAATTATCTCATGGCTACTACAATTTCTGACAAGTTTTATTTCTTAAATATTGCAAGCCCTGAACATTAATATGTACAGAAAACATTAAATATTCATTTGCTGATACACGTATTTATAGAAATCTTATTTCTCTATTGAGTGAGCAGTGGTTTTCAGGTCACCTAATTCAATAGCTGTGAAGATATTTGAGGACTCAGGGATTCTTGCTTATTTGAATTTGCGTAGTTTTCTTCAGCAAAATAAATGTGGTAACTACTTTGCTAGGAAACAGGAATACATTTCTTCCCTGGTTTGTTCTGCTAATAGTGCCTGTGCACTGCATATGCGACTGCCCTGGCCCAATTCATATACATCCATATAAATATATATAGCGCACTGTGCAAAGCTTCAGCTCCTCCCATCTTTGGCAGGGAGAAGGAGCAGACTGACCTACCACTCCCCCTCATGCCTAGTGGTCCATGGCAGGTGGACAGACAGTCTTGGTCAGGCAGCAGGAGGGGAGTGAGGTTTCCTTTTCATCTCTTCTGTCTCCCAGAGCTGGGTGAACAAAACTTAAAACTTTTTCTTTTTTTCTTTTTTAAATTAAAAAGAAGAAGCACAATGAATCCCAGGTGGTCAGCCCAACTAGCTTGATACTTTATCTCTTTCACTGACTAATGATCTATTCTTTATGGGAAAAATAGATTGCCTGTTGATGTACTGACGCATGGGGTGTTATTGCGAGGGGTAAAGGTTCTCTGTCCAGAGCTTTGTCTCCTGTACAGGTGCAGGACGAACCTTTGCATGCAGGAGAGGCTTCTGCACTATCCTTACTGGAAAAAAAACAACCAAGGAAGCAAAGCCATGCATTTCCAGATGTTGCAGTGGCTTCAGGCTGGGGTAATCCCACTGCGGTGACTGAGAACTGTGTGGGTTTGCAGTGCCAGTCTGCAGCGAAGCTCTTGGAATTTGTTGTTTTGTTTCAATCCTTCTGCAAAACACAGCTGTCATCCTGCTCTTATGGTTGGTTTTTTTTTTCTTTTTTCTTTTTTTTTTTTTTTAAATAAAGGGGGTCAAAATGCCTTTTGTTCTGTGTGTTTTCATTTTTCTTTATTCCACCCTCCCTGCCTCCCCTCCTCCCTGCAATCTGTTCAGCCTGAGGAAGCTTTTCTGCTGTCACCCTCTCTCAGGTACATAGCTATTCACCTGTTGTTTGAAGGAGAATATCACGTTTATGCTTCATGTGTTTGAAAGGAAGTTAAATAAATAACTCCTTTTAGTTTGTCTTGGACTCTTCACCCCAAGAACATGTGAAGCCAAGTGGAATCATGGAAAGGCTGTATAGCAAGCAGTTTGTTCATGAAATGCATTTGTTTTTAATTGCCTCATTAAGTCAGGTTATGATGGATTATATGACCTTACCCAATGCAATCTGACATAATGGGATGCTGTCAGAAATTCTGGAATAACACTTGACTGGGGTTTTCTTGCTTGTGTTTATAGCCGTGTCGATCACTCGCAGTGGTTATAAGCATTAAGAATGCCTTGGCATGAGGAAAGGCAAGGTCATTAATGCTTTTTGTCATGATTACATGATAGGCTTGTTGTTCCACCAGGAATTAATGCCTTGCTGGTAGCGTGGGGAAGGAGGGGTTGGGCTGTCATGCTGTGGCGCAACAGGGTGGGTGTCGAGCTCACAGATTCCTGATAGTGGCTTCCAGGACTCTGTCCATCAGCTGTTAACAGACAGCACAACCATTCCCTGCAACCCACAAATTAATTTCCAGCTGAGGATGTTTTAAATTCTTTGACTTGTGTTTAATAAATGTAGCTTGAATGGGCTCCTCCATGCCCCGCATCTGTTTCAGAGGGGTAGTATAGCAAATGGAGGTGTTGCAGCCAAAGCAAAGCAAACTTGCTGGGCAGCTGGGGCTGGCTTTGCTTCTGCATCCACAAGAGAACAGGAGCCCTCTCTTATTTCCTGGTTTGTGTAATGGAGTGATACAAGAATATATTTCATTTTCTGTGGAAGATCAGTTCTGTAGGTCCAGAACTGTTTAAATAAGACTTCTGGCCACCCAGCAGCTCAAAATATTTCCTCCAAAAAAGGAGAAAAAAGCCCCCCACCTTCAGGTAAATTATTATTTTGCATTTGTTTTCCAAACCCTATAAAAAAGAAAATAGCAATTTTTAAATCAATTCCAGTTGCCTTTTCCATTTATCCCTTAGAATCTCCCAGTTGTTAAGTTAATTTTTTGATTCAAACAGAACTTACAATTATTTCTTTGTGCCTCTACACTTACCCTTCTCTCCTCCCCATCCTTTTCCAGAATAAGAAGTTTTTGGGAACAGTATTTTCATGTTGTAGGTCTGACTGACCCAGAACATTTCCTTAAATACGATGATACTGTTGTTTTGGGGTTTTTGGCTTTGGTTTTTTTTTTTTTCCATGTCATGGATAGTTCTATTTAATTATGAAGAACTGGACCATTGATTTGGATGAAGCCATACTATGTATAAATGATCTTACAAACATTGATTAGGATGGCTGTTTTTGACAGCTGAGTCAGCCAGAAACCTTGAAATCTGCCATTTGAAGGCTGTTTGTTGGTGATAATGAGTCTCAACTGCCACAGGCTTTATTCTTTTTTTTTTCCCCAAAAGTTTAGAGCGTTCTTCATCAGGACAAGGGCATTTTTCATATTCACTTGGAATGGATGCAGCACCATCTCTTATCCTGCAGTGGTCACTGCTGTGGATATGTGTGAAGGAAGTAAGTGAGATTTAGGAAGTGTTGGAGATAAGATTATTTGCATTAAAGCTCACTGAGAATTTGATTTCCGTAATCATTTTGGAGGCTTGTGGGACAAAAATGAATTCTGAATCGGAACCGATCTAAACTTAAAATTTTCCAAAGAAGTGAAATGAAAATACTGAAATGTGTTTCTGGAAGAGTAGAGTGCTGCCTGGCATTTCTGTGGGACTTTGGCTGAACTTGGCATTATTGTTGTCAGCTTCATTGGAGCTCCTCAGCAGGAGGCAATAGGAGACTGAGAAAATTAATGACAAATGCACTTTGCGGTTGCTGGGGCTTGCAGCCTCTGTGGCTTTGTGGATCCCTGTGCTTTCAGACCAGGAATGAATTTGCAAGTGTCAGATAGGGCTGAGCAGGCTATTTAGCCCCACAATTAGTTTGGCCACTGTGTCATGTGTGTGTAGCATACAAAATGAAAACACAATTGTACACCCTTCTTGTTCAGTCTTCTTGTTCATTTTTCTCTGGCCATCTGATGCAGACTCCTTGCACAGCCTAATCTATGAGACAGCTGACTCCATCATTCCTTTTCTCTCTCTTCTCTGTTGAGGTTGCCCTGAAAAAAACACAAACCAGTTTGTTTAGCATTGTCTATGTTGTGACAACTGTGGACTTGGAAACCTTGGAGAAATGCTGCAGAGCCAGGCAGTATCAAAGCTCTCATGGATGTCTGTAAAAATGAAGCTGCTTCTATCAAAGCTTTTCTTAGAACCTGCTGGTCCTTTGGAAAAGTATGTATTTAATGAGAAACCTCCCTTATTTCTGTTCCTCTTTTCTCTGCTCATCTATCTCCTCACTCCCATTCTTTTGCTTCCAACCTGAAGTTCTGATACCAGGTGCTGGTATTGGGCTGCCAGCCCCTTGCAAGAAGCCAGAGTTGGCATGTTTTGGGAAAATGTGTAAACCCATGAAACAGCATGGAAACGTGAATACTTCTCTGGGGGCACAGAGGAAGCCACAGAGCTAAAACCTAGTCCTGATAAAATCCAGGGAGCCTTTACGGTAATGAAGTTCTTTAGCAAGAACTGTTGTTTGCTTGGAGCTGCTGTGCAGTGATTATTTTTTCAATAAAGGCTTCAGCTTCACCTGGGTATATCTGTAGTGATTACAGTACTGAGCCTAAATGTCTGGGGAGAATATGCTAAACTTCACTGCCATTGGTGACAGGCTTCAGTGATACCTACCTCTGCAAGCCTAGGGGTTTAGACATCTGCTTTATTTGGGCTTCCTGCAAATTACACCCCCAAGGAGTTTAAGGGACTGAAATAATGTGTACTGACAGTACATGGTGTGGAAATGTCCTTCCCTAACCATTTTGCTGATAGATGAATTCAGTATGGAAGCAAAGGCAGATTGATGGCAGGCAGCAAGTGGAAGTCACACTCGGTTTGACCTGAGGTAGACACTGGAGAAAGAAGTAAATGGAAGACAGAGATGTGGTACATAAATGTCATTCCTTCTATATCTGAACTGTCTGAGATGCTGGTGAGGCAACTTATCTTCTTGTACCAGAAGCACTGCTAGGTGTTGCTTTACTTTGCAGTGCCAACTTTTCAGAGTATTTTGTTTTAATTCCCTTAGTACCCGACCAGGAGAGCTGAGCCTCTGAACAGCTGTAATAAGCCATGACATTATTTCCAAATGGTGTCTCTTGAGAACATTAAGAAAGTGGTGGGGTTTAGGATCAGTAAGCTGGCTGCTGCTCACTGGGGATGGCAGCTTCAAGGGTTAGGAGACACCTTAATTAATAGGGACCAACGAGCCAGCTGGAAAGTTCTGGCACACAAGCAGAGATCCCGGGTGGAAGTTCAGAGAAGAAAGCCAAGGTAGTCAGAAGCTTGGGAAAAGCCTTCCTCTTCTAGTCCTCATCAGAGTGGAGACCTGGCCACAGGAATCCTTAATTTGAGGGAGCAAATGAATATGTTTTTTCTCCTAAATAAGGTTAGATCCCTGTCTTGCAGCCCTGATCACTGTGCCACCTAAGCATTTGAGGTCTTGAATGTATTTGCGTTCTCAGAAGTTTCTTGATGGTAAAATGTGCTCTTATGCCTGTTTCTTCGCCAGGTGGTTGAGGTTGAAGTCCTGCTGACTGCAAGGGGTTGGCTTGGCACCGTGTGGCATGGCCCATCACCTTGCATAGGTCTAGAAGTGCTGTTCACCTCTCCTGAAGCTAAGCAATGGGCTTCCCTGCCAAGCAAGGAAGGGTATTTTGGGGCCAGTTGGCAGCTCTGAGGTCTCTTCATGTTCTGGCCAGAGGTCCTTACAGCCTGAGCCATCTACTGCTTGCAGGAATCTGCCTCTGGTCTCCGTTTCTTGCTTATAGCAAGAGCTATTTCAACTTGAATGATTGGGAGTAGTCTTTGAAAGGCTGATTATTCAGTCATGCCCAACGCTACTGGAAAATAGGGTAGGGTTTGTTCTTCCACAGCTTTCTGTTCTGTGAAATAATAAGAACGTTTGTCAGTGTAAAGTCCCTGAGAGGCAGCGAAGTCAGAGCCTGTGCGCAAGGTACGGTGGTGGTAGTCTGCTTGGGAGGTGGGAGAGCAAACTGCACTCACCTCATCCCACTGAAAGGTAACACTTTGTTAGTCTGCAGCAGACCACAGACACACTAAATATCTTCGTAGTTCTCACAAAAAGCTGAATATCCTGCTGCCATCTGAACAACCGACTGCAATGTGTATCATTTGAGAGAGGGGGCCACTAGGGTTTGGGCTGAGACCAACACCTTGAAGTCAAACTTCTGCAGGTAATGCCTCTTCTGCATGTCACTCTCAGGCTGGATTCAGACTGGCAGGGCAGCTTCCAGTTTAATCCCACTGATGGTTCTCCAGCCATCCTGTCTTAAAAGCCCTGCGTGTCACTTGGCTCTGTTTGCTGTTTCGTGCTGAGCTGTCTCTCTCAATGCTGCTGCTGCTTTTTAGTCCTTGACTTAAGAGCTCAGGTATTCAAATAAAAGCAGAATTTTGAACCCATGTGTTTGTGTACCTTTTGCATCTGTGAAGGGGTAGAGATCATCCTCCACTAAGAAACCATCATTACAGGATTAGTCCCTGTAGATTTGGATACTACTATGCCACTTGTGATAATTTATACTACTGGAAAACTCCACATTTCACTGAACTTACATCCTCTACAGCTGTCTGCCAGCTGGCATTTGGCACAGGATCAGAGTAATCACCTTTCCAGACTTCTTTATTGAATCAGAACAGAATTTCAGAGAGGCTATGGCATAAGAGTGCTCAGAAACATATTGTAGCATTGTGGAACTGAAAAGAAACAAGCAGTATCTTGATGTGCAGTGTTCAAACTTTAACAAAGAAAAGACTCAAGAGTTTTTACAATTTTATATTGTGCTCTCCATTCCCCTTCCAGCAGGAAAGTGTCTACCTACATGTTCCTGGTCTTTGAACAGCAGTGAAATGTACATTTGGGTCTCTGCTAGTCCTAGGGACTAGCATGTCTCCCATCTAGGAGACGTCAAATCACCAAACATTGTTTTACCCTGCTTTTCCAGGGCTGCAGTGCTCTCTCTACCCAGTGAGGCTTGACAAAGACTGTTTAATGGTGCTGTTCTAATTGCACAGCTATCTTTAGAGACCAGGAAGTGCAGGTGCTGAAAGATTTTGTGAACTACTATCAAACACATGAAAGAAATGAAGGTAACGTCTGGAAAGGACTTGGCAAAGAAAATGTGCAAGTCAGATAAGTTCATATTTTACCCAGACCTGTTTAATTATTTCCCATGATAAGTGGCCGCTCTGCGTTCCCTGGTCTCAGCATTGGTATTGTTACAGTGAAAATGCCGTAGCTGCTGTCAGGCACTGAAGTTTATTTATATGGCTGGTATGTTTTTTGTTGTCTCTATGGCAATTACAGCCTTTTAGTCATCCATAGATATTTTTGAACAGATACGTGTTTTATTGCCCCACAAAAACAAACAAAAAAAGCTAAATTTGCACTTGGTGCTTTCAAAATTGGGAAGACTTTTAAAACTATTTCAGCTTTTTTTTCTTCTTCTTTTTTTTTTCTCTGGCAATTTTAATTCTGAGACCACATTCCCTTGAAATAAGCTGTGTGAATCCTTAATTGCTCTTCCAGGCCTGTGCTTTTCAATTGCTTGAAGATTTTGAAATCCCCAACTTTCAATTGGTAGCTACAGTCAAGCTGGTAAGATGCTGTGCACAGGTGACAAACCTTCAACGTTATCCTCTTTGCCTTGATTTATTGTCATACTTATTATTTTGCAATAAAGCCAAAAAACCACACTAATTCACTTGAAACGCAGCAGTTGCAAGGCAGCAAGCCAATTGTTTTCACAAAAGCTTTTCTCATGATCTTTGAAAGAGCTAGAAAATATCTGAGGGAATGGAGTAAAATGGCAGGGAGTCAGCAGAAACTTTCAGAAGGGTTCAGTGCCACACATTGGTGTTAAAACAGTGGAAGATGATGATGTGAAGCCTAAGAGCGGTGCTGCATAGTGTGGTTAATAACTGCAGCAAGCATGGTGGTGGTTTGTTGCCTCACTGAGCCTAGCAGAAACTTGGACTTACACAGAGCAAGTAAAATATTTTGTGGTAGAGCAGGTTCAGGCATGGGCTTATTGGTGAAGTAGTGCCCCCCTTGCTTTGGAGGCATTTGCTTAGTGCTGAATGAGGACATGGTGTCTCTACGGTGTCTTTACACTGCAGCAGACCCACATGTTGCATGATTACTGAGAAGAGTGCTGCATCAGTTGGTGATACGTGAGTTGACTTCGGGATGCAATGAGTTGGTGATTTGGGAACTTCCAAGCACTACCTCTGGAGAACAATGCCTTCAGTTTTGCGTGAGGGCTGTCTGCCAAAAAGCCAGCTCTCAGCTGTGACTGGGATCCTGCAGCATAGGCTGATAAGGATGTGCTTCTGTATCTCTTACTACTGAAGACCTACCACCCTTTTGTGTTTGTGGCAAAGGTGCTGCACCAATGTTTTATAAAATGTAAGGGCAATAGCATTGGGTGGTTTCCTATTTGAAATCACCTGTTGTGCTTCAATCCTAAGAAATAGCTGAAAATATTGCTAGTAAGGGAGCAGCCTCTTCCATGGGGTGCAGGAGGCTTCTGCTGTCAGAGGCAGGCTTAAAGAGGAGCGTGAAGGAGAGGATTACCCTGGCTGAAGTAGAGCAGGAGGTTGTTCTCAGCCCTGCTGGGCAAGAGGCAGCTACAATGTGCTGCTGACTCACGTAATGACCCTTGTGCTAATGCTGTTCCCCATCATTTAACACAAAAATAAAACTGCTAATTTGAGACCAATTTGAAACATGTGTGGTTTGCTTTGGAAAACACTTAATAGCTGCTATACTAAACTCTAAAACTGTGATTGGAAAAGAAGGGAGAAGTAAATAGTTTAGATTAACTTAATATTGCTGTATTAACTTTAATATTGCTATATTAAACTGTTGTTATTGAACTTCCAAATTTCTACTCAAATCTTGGCTCAATCGAACAGCTTCAGATAATTTGTGAGAGGCAGAAGGTGAAGCTAAGAGGGACTAGGGCATGAAAGAGTGTGTGATTACCTGAGTGGAAACCAAAGTGTATCCAGTGCTCACAGCAGTTAGTGAGTTGCTTTGAAGCATTTTCACCCCTTAAACTCTTAGTGCTTTGAGGCAGTGATTTTGGCCTTCAAATGAGTAGAGAGCAACTTGCTGCCTTGACTGCAGAATAAATTTTGAAAGCAGTGTGAGTGCAATCTACAGGATTAGCAGCCAGGATGGCCATAAAGTAGAAATCTTTCCAAAACACATTATTAAGAGGTCTCATGATTAGTTAATCATGAAAAAGTAGCCTGTCGGGCCTGGGTGGTGGTTCACAGTGGCTTGTTGTCTTTTATAGTGACCAGCCAGACCCTATTTTAAGAACAGCAGCAGCTCTATAGGTGTTTGCACACTAAAGCAGACAGTGGCATAACGTAAAAAACTTATTTTCCTTATCCATTTGTATGATGGGCCACACTATGCCGTGACAGGTAGGAAAATGCAGAATGGGCTGAGTACAAGCAGCAAGAGACATGCAAGTTGTGGCTTTGGTCCCTGAGAGCTCATCTCAGCAAAATGCTTTACACTACTCCATGCTGTCTTGCTTTCCTGCTGCTTGCTGTGTTGCTGCAGCGCTCTTAAAATATTAATTAGATAAGAAGGGGATTGCCCTCAGATGACCCTCTAGAGCATTGCTTGCAGGATTGAGAGTATGGGCTGTATTACAGCCCCGAATTCATGATTTTTTTTAGCGAAGTCATAGTGGTGGCACAGTACAGACAACAATTTGAATTGGTTATGTCAGCTCTAACTAATTATATTGAAGACCAATAAAGTGACTCTTAGATTGGTTTGGCATTATTAGTCTCATTATTAATTATGTAGATATGACAGCAGCATTAGTGCTAGTATTAACTGTCAAAATAAAATGGAATTGTACTCATAAATCTCACTGATGAGGAATATGTAAAGGATTACAGCCGTTCTCCATAGGAAAGGAGAGGAAAATGGAGTGAGTCTGGGGTGGGAGTGAGGAGATGAGGGAAAGTGTGGGGAAGGATAACCAGAATGCTGATGATTATGCAAAGAAGGAGCCTGAGCAAAAGGGAGCAGGACTAGGGGTAAAGTCTGGCCCTGCACTGAGTAGATAAATTGGGTTCTCCTTCATGTTACCAGGAGTTATGGAACTTATCACCTTTGAGCCCTGCTGCCTGTGTAGTGCTACTGCCTTCCTTTTGGGATACTACTGGTGGCTTGGATATCTAACCTGGGAATCACTGCAAAGGGTTTCTCTGTTGTGCAAAGCTGGGAAAAGCACCCTGCCTGTCTCCTGTAGTGCTTGTGAAAGTCTTAATGCTTGTGAAGAGCACAGGGATCACACATGGCAGAGACCAATGCAAATTGGGATGAGAACTCATCAGGAGCATGCTCTGATTTAGGACTGCCCATGGACAGAAGCATGGGGAAGCAGCTACATCCGTTCTGCCCTGGAGGGGAGATAGGGAGATCCTTGCTCAGCAGAAGAGCTGCTTTTGATCCTGGATAGCCAAGCCAGCTCTGACCGTACTAAACTGCTGAGATGAGGCAGTGCAAATTACCTCCTGCCCTGGAGAAAGGTGGAAGAAGAAAAATTACACCCCAGAGGGATGCGTGGGTAGAGCACAGTTTCCTGGGGTGGTGCAATTTGCACAGCGCTGCTTGTCTGGGGCCGTGTCTCATTAAAATTTGGGCCTTAATGAGCTGAGAAAACTGCATCTGCTGAAACTTGCTGTTGGGGTCTGCTCTGCGGCAGTGCTGACATGGCCATGTCTAGATGTGAGAATTCAGGCACAAAAGAGTTAACCAAGGCTGGTGGTGACTGTTGATGGTGGGCTCTGCCCTGCCCTGTCTTGCCTTTGCATGGAGGTGCTGGGTGTGGGTTGCATCTTGCTCAGTGGTGAGAGTAATGGCTCTATTTATAATGCTTTAAATGAAGTGCATGATAATTTGATTTGTACATCCATTAATGCTATCTACTGCAGGGTTTGTTCTTAATTATATTGCTCTAAATGGAGTATTAACAGGCTCCTGGTTCTGCTGCAAGGCATGGCTGTGTCCATAGTACACATGATTGCTTGGAGAAGGATCTTTCTGTTCCACTAACCCCACTGTCTTGGTTGGAGAGGGCTCCTCCTGAGCTGACAGTCATTGCCGCAAAATCTCCTTTCCTCTCTGCAGGGCTAGGAGATGATGGATGGTTATTTCCTTGGCACTGATGTGGGATAAAAGATAGTATTAATTTGCTCTTCAGGGCCTGAGGGCCTCCTGTGGATCTGTAGCCCCAGGGCTAGGAGCTACCTCAACTCGCAAAGTTGCTCATCCTGCAAACAGAAATGGGATGCCCAGATGCCTTTGTAGGTTGGCCCAGGTTTGATCTGAGCATCAGGGAACTGATAATCTGCTTTTGCTGTTGGTTCCTATGGGTGTGAGCAGGTTAATGAGCATCTATCTCAAGTCATGTCTCATGGTCTAGTTTACCACTGAGAAGCTAGAAGCTCTGGCAAGGCACGTGTTTGTCATTTACCTGACTCCCAGGCAGCCTTTCCAAAGCACACAGGGCTATTTTCTACTTAGCCTCCTATCTCTGAAAACTAACATTTATCAAACAACAAAATGCTGCTTCTCACCCTCCACCTGTGCCTTGGTTGTGCCTTGCCAGAATGGCCACAGTAGAAAGGAGTCTGAACTCTATCTTTGGAGATTGTCATGGACAAGAGATCAAGTCAGAGCTTCTTGCACAGTACTTGCATCCTTATTGTTGTTTTGACTGGTGTCCAAGAGCAGGTATGGCTCTGGGTGGGCACTACAGGCTGCACACTGTTGTCCGTTAAAGCCTGTTTAAAAATATCAGAGGGTCATTCCAAACATTTAGAGGCTCTAAAGTATTTGAGAAGTTCAGAGAGTCTAAACTTTTGAAATAGGGAGAGAAGCTATTTGAGGGGATGTATTCAGTGGTTGCGCTAAAAATGTCTTGATCAGCCACTTTACCTTACAGTGCCTCGGTGTCTGCGGGAAACCGGGGAGATTACTTACCTCTTTCCAAAGGTGTCAGTGAGAAAGGTGCTGAATGAATGTGAGTAATTATGCAAATCCAGGAAAGCCAAGGTTCTTTCCTACAGACTGCACGTGTATTTAGTGTTTCTCATAGATGCAGATATTTCTTGCTGTCTGCGTTAGCTATTTCTAATCTTTGAAATGAAGCCAGAATTCTTTAAGAGTCACTGCTTTTTTTCTGAGCTGATGCTGGCTATTTTGCCTGAGGAGCATTTGAAATCTGCCAGAATGCATGTATTGTCAAAAACAGAAATTGAAAACCCTATACAGGATCTGCTGCCCCTGTGAGTTATGAGCTTTCCCAAGTGATCAAGGAGAAGAAATGCCTGCTCTTGTTGTCTGCAACAGCTGTTGATGGACAGAGGCAAAAGAAATCCATCTTTCCTCTCCCCCTCCCACCGCCACCCAAAATTCTCTCCTTTGGTGGAAAGAAGCTTTTGGCACAGAGACACGCACGCATACAGACACGAGCGGTTTTGTGCCTCCCAGTGACCTGCCTGCTTCTAGCTGTCCCTCCTTCCCAGGGAGCTGGAGCTGCTGAGCTATAGGAGTCGGGGAGATCCCATCCCCAGTCTGCGGCTCTGAGACCAAATGAATAAAGTGAACAAGGTTTTGAAGATCCTTAAGAAGTCATCAAGGAGAAGGAAGAGATGGAGAGAGGAGCTGAGGGTGGAGGAGGAAGGGGAGAGCCGGGAACTCTGTGACCCGGGTGGTTTGTGCCGCCTGCACCTCTGTACTGGTGGTAAGGAAACAGGAATGCTCCTGCTCGCCCAGAGATAATGTGACTGTTCAATATCTGTTGCTTACGTGACAGGAGAACTTCGTACAGCCAGCAACTGCTGTCACGCTTTTTGAAGGCTGAAAAATATTGGTGGGAGAAGTGGTAAGGGCAGGGAACTGGGACTCCTGGGTCTCCTTTATAAACCTCCCCTTGCTTATGAGGGTGGCATTTTGCACATCTGTGGAGTAGAGACAGTAGGGAGTCTTCTTTCTGGTGGGATGGTGTTTGTAAAAGTGCAGGGACAATGGTGAATGTATGACTCATTGAGATTTTTTGATATGTGTTGTTGCGTTTTGAGGTATTTAAGCCCGGATGTTTATTATGTATATTTCTGCAACAGAAAAACAATGGGAAATGGACAAATTTAGGTTGCTGTTTTTGTCTGCTAAAGCATGCTACAGTCCAAGTCGTTCTGGACCCAGGTCCGTTACATCAATCCTTATCTTCAAAGCAAACTATGGTATAGCTGTAATATCATTGAAAATTGTTCTGGTTTTAGTCTATCTATAGAAAAGCTAAATGAGAGAAGCCTAGAATGTGAAAAAATGGCATTTACAGCATTCACTGACATGTCCTCAGCGCACTTGAACTCTCTGCCGATGGCTGTGACCCAGCAGAGGAAAATGTGAAGGGCTGTGCACGTGGCCATCAGGCTCAGCTTCCTTCATTCTGCATTGCTAGCGTCCAAGGAATATGAGGTGCTTATGAAACTACACTTAAGATGAAGCTACGTTCGTGTCTAATGTAGGTCACTGTTCTTTTCACTGTCACATTTGGTAGTTTGCTTGCTGTGTAGTATTGTTGCAGCTTTTGAACATTTTACGGGTTTACTCTTTTTCTTTCTTACCCACTTAATTCTGTTGAGCTGCTTTTCTGACCCTGTCCTGGAGCATCTGATTCTTACAAGACCCTGGGTGGCTTCATTTATACCTGGAGACCTGGGGCACAGAGGTGTTACTGGACTTGCCCGGGATCACAGACTGGGGCAGCTTGAGGCCTGAGCCACTGGTATGAGAAGCAACACTGGTGACTATCCTGCTCTCAGCTTCAGCTTCTACGTGAAAAATTATTTCTGCTAAAAATCTGTATTGCCAAGGTGGTTCAGATCAAATGGCTGAGTGATGGAAAGTCAGAAAATACTGACATGAAAGTGACATGCAGAGCTCAGATCATCCCTTTGTGCAGTGGCAATCAGCAGATCATACCCTAGCATGTCTTGCCGTATTTCCCTGTGACCAGGCCCAGGCCTAAGGCCAGCCAGCCTGGAGGGCGTTTGACTGGGCAGCCCCAGAGCCACTGGAGGGTTCTTTAACAACCTCTTTCTTGGTTCCCTCTGAGGTTTCCCTGCTTCTTTCAATCATAAGCTATAGTGAGAACAGGATATTCTTCATAATTGGGTCGTCTTTGCTTGTGGGATTTGATTTGATTTCACTTACTCATCTATTTATTCATTCTGCTTTTAGTTGCCCAGGCCTTTTCCTGCCTTTCCTTCTCAGGCAGTCCAACTGTCTGAACTGTGTTTTTCCCACGATTTTTTCCAGTGAGATATACTCAAATATTTTCATTTAATCTTTCCATTGTATTTCTTGCATCATCTTTAATTAGAAATTGATCAACAAGTGAGAAAGGAAATTAAAAGCTGGAAATATTTGGGTATTGGAAAACAAGGAGGCAGCGGAAAACGTTAGCTAGCTCTAGATTGTCAGTTATTAATCTTGTTAACCCTGTCTGTATTTTACTGTATCTTTTTAATAGAAAGTTGTCAGCTGAGAAATTTCACACCAAACCCTGAGCTCTCCAGCTGCCTGGGAGCATTGTTCTATTGGGACTGAGTTTTAAATTCGGTCCACATCCTTCTAATCATCTACCAAGTTCTTGGGTGCTGACCTGAGAGACTGAGTGCTTTGGTTATTTTTTATTTATTTGGTTGTTGTTTTGTTTTTTTTTTCATCAAAAGAATGACACAAATCTTTTGAACCTGCAGTTAAAGCCAACCTGTATGGGCAATACTAGCTAGGTGGCATGGGTCTGTCTTAGCTGGATGTACGGAGTGGACCTCTCCCTCTGAGTTATGTGTCCAGGCTGCTTAGCAGGGAAAGGGGAGCAATTGTTGCTTCTCAACCCAAAACAGACATCTCAGACCAGCAGGATGAATTCTCTGGAGAGCCTATTCTTCTCCATTGACTGTAAGGCAAGGATAAGTGACTTGCTAAGATGCAGGTGCCTCTTTGTGGGCTGACTTCTATGTGGCTTGTGGAGCTTTTTGGGGCACAAATGCGTGACTAAGAAAGTGTTGGTTTTACTGCCTGGATACGCCCTTCTTTCAGTCTCTGCTACTCTCTAACAGTTTGTTAGCCTGAGGCTTTGTAAAAAGCTGAACTGATGGCATTTTCCCAAAATGCAAGGTAGGCAGTGGGTTAATGCCCCTTCTGCCATATAGACAGCAGCAACAGAGATGGATTGTCAGGGGAAAAAAAAAAGCATCTGTTAAGGCAAATGGGGAGAAAAATAGTGCATTCCTGCAGTTGGGTTCTCTGCTGGCAGTTATCCCAGCCAGTTATATCTCGACAATAAAATGTAAATGAATGCAATAATTTCTTTTGCAGCCTGGAGGCCTAGTGGTATGAAAAGATAAGAGAGCATTTTCCATTGTTTATATGGTGGAGGTGGCTCTTCTGTGTCTGCTACTGTCTCTCTGATACCTTGGCAGCATCTAAATGTTGCCTTTATTATTAAAAAAACATATATGGGAGTCTAATATCTTAAACAGATTAGCATGGTGTTTACAGAAGTGTCAGCCAGCCCCCGCTCCCTGCAGGCTCTTGGCATTCATGTGCCTTCTTCAGGAGCAGTGCACACAAAGCAAAATGCCATCAGCTGGCTCAGGACTGGTAAAAAAAGCAGTTTCTGCAAGGGCAGGCGGCATGGAGCGATGGGCCTGTAATGTGTGTGGTGGCTGTTGGGCAGGGAGACAATGAGCAGGAGGGATTGAGGGATGCCGTTGAGCTGGTCCTCTGGAGGCTGGAGAAGGGGGAGCGATGGGAGGGGGGTGAACAATAGGACACAGCAGTGATGGTGGGATAATCTCTGATCGTATTTAGGCATGTTTAATTGGCCTGTCAGTTTCTCAAATTTCATGCATTTTCATAAGGATTCCTCTTTGCCTTCCATTTTATCTTCCTGTAGCTCCTCAGATTTCCCTGCAGACAATCTCTCCAGATTTCTTTGTTTTGTCCCCCCCATGCCATTTCAAAGCAGTGCTGAGTTGCCTGGCTTTGTGGTGTCTAAACAGAAAAGCAGATTTGGGAAAGGGGCTGTTTGGGAAAACTCACATTGCCCTCACCAGAGTGAGAGGTTTGATATGGGAGGGAGAAATGTTGGTGAACCAAATGCTCTCTTTGCAGTGGACAAGGACTCTGAGCGTAAACCCACATCCCAGTTGTGTGGAATGCTGTGGGGAGTTTTAAATTTATTCTGGAGATATTTCCCTCCCCTCCCCCTGGTGCCTCTGAAAACTTAAGATACATTTACTGATTTAGTGTCCTGATTTTCCACCCAGTATTGACTACTTTATAAATACAGAGCTACTCAACTTCTGGGTTAAACAAACACGTTCAAAGAGAAGTTGCTCAGCCTTTCAGATCATCTGTGTTGAACTCCTACCCTTCTATTGCTAAGTGATGCCAGACCTAGTTGCTTCATCCTCCCACAAGAAATCCCCCAGGCACATAATTAAAACCAAGCCATCCTTGTAAAGCCACTGGCTGAGCTCCCCAGAATTGTTCCTGTGTTTCTCGTGGCTTTGAAGTTCATGAGAGCTGCGGCTTGTAGGGATGTGAGGATCAACAGAGATGCAGCCCTGGCAGGCAAAGTAGATCAGGAGCTGAAGTGATCACTGATGGGCTCCTCTCAGAGTCAGTCTTGTCCCACCTGATCCCTGGGGTGAAGGCAAACATCTTCAGAAAGGTGCTTGGCCCAGAGTGGGACCGCATCAACAAAAGAGTCCAAATCTCCACGGCCAGGCTGTCCAAAGAGTTTGGGTACTTTAGGAGCCATTGAGCATGATGAACCTTGATAGCTTTTCAGAAATGTTTTATCATCAGGAGCTGGGCTCTGGACATCGTGGGACAAAGCTCATGGGAACCCAGTGGTATCTCCCTGGGAAGGAGATGGGAATTGCTGCAGGTGGTCTTGGTGGAGGCCGGGGACAGGCATCTCCCCCTTGCCTGCTCTGGAAGAGGCACTTGTACCTCATGCCAGCAGAAGAGCAGCTGCCAAAAGGCCCTCTATGTCCCATCAGCAGGGTTGTTTTCACATGGCTTTTATGCATTTTGTGACGACAGTTTGGTTTGTAGCAATTTATTGTTCTGCAGGGTTGTCTCCTCTGTTTATATCCCATGGGTGTAATTGTACAGCAGTAAATCATTGTAAAGCTGGTAGTTTAGTTTCCAGCAATAAATTCAGATGGTGGAAAAAGACATTTGCATATTCTGTGCCTCTCTTCTTTAAATGTGGTTGTTCACAGACCTCAGTGTAACCCGAAGTGCAAAGAAGTTGTATGGTAAAAATGGTGATAACTAAAATAAAATGTCTAACTAAATGCATGCCATTTTTATATGGGAATGCAGGAGATGAAGTGATTTGGACAAGGCTGTACATCAGGGAAGGGGGAGAGACAGGAAAACGAAAAAGACTTTTTTGGCAGCACATCGATACCAGGCTGGGTGTATGTGTGCTGCACTCTTTGGTCCTGGACGTGGGACTATGCAAGCAGTGGTTGAGCTGGTTGAGGTTCAGTCTAATGCAGGTCCTGGGACAACACTGAGACCAGGTATTAGAGTGCGTTCTGCTAATGGGGACAGTATTGTTGCTGGTGGAAAAGGGAAAGAAGTTTGTGTAATAGCATTAATGCATATATACTCGTAGATAAAGACAGAGGACCCTAAGAAAGGCACAGGCTGGAGACTCTAATAATTCTCTCCATGCCTGTGCCCAACAGTAGTGAGCATACTGTAAATAAAGCAATATTAGCAGTTACACTCATATCACAAGATATAAACCAGTCTACTGAGCTAGAAAGAGTTGCCCTTTTCCAGCCTTTCAAAGTGGTTTGCCTTATGGTGACCAAAAGGAGGAGGAAGCTGCATTTCCTAAGGGGAGCCTGGTGCCCTTTCAAAGCCCCAGCATCTCAGATCTCCCTCCTTGCTAATGGGGTCACAAAGCTCCATTATTTATAGTTCCTCCTGGAAACCCCACTTGCAGTGGCTGCGGGCAGGGACTTGGTGGTGTACACTGGAGATTCAAAGGTGACTAAAAGCTCACAGATGGTTCTGAGGTCTCTAAATTCCAGCAAAGACAATTGTACAGAAAAAGCTTTTGATCAAACAGAATCAATCCATTGTAACCAAACATAAATTTTGCTATGAAAATATTCTGTTTCAACATTTTCAGCAATTAAACCCTTCTTCATCTGGACAGGTTGTTGCTAGAAATTAATTAGCTGATAATATCCTCTTTAGAATAAAGACAAATGTTTTCATGTCTTTGCTGAAGACTAATATTTGTGAAAAGAAAAAGTAGATGTGTTCCTTAAATCTTACTGTGATCAATATACGTCCTTACTTTTAAGCTTTCCATGAGTTGCTGCATGGCTCTTTCTCATCTTTCATACAGTGCTAAGTGCTGGAGAGTGGATAAATCAAAGCTGCAGCTTTCAGCATGAGGATTGATCAGATTAAGTCAAGTCTGTCCATTTTGGGGTCACCTGTAATAAATGCTGTGGAAATGAGTAAGAGTGAAAATATGTAATGGGACAGGTGGCCTTTTTCTTCAAGGGTGAGTATGTGAATACTCCTGTGGTCAGAGATGGGATCTACACTTCACTTGCTTATCAAATGGTTCTAGAAGGTGAGTAGTTCAGTCTTTTGTTGCAGCTGGATCTTGAATTAGTCTGCGGATGGGACAGGCACAGGTGAGCCTGGAGGCCAACTGCTTGATTTCTTAGGGAAGCAGAGACGTGTGCTGAATTAACTTCTCAAAATACTCTGCAGCACTTTCTTTGGCAACCTTTTTACAGTTGAATAACAAAAATAAGTAAATCCAGGCAGCATGGCAACTTTAGAAAACTCCAGGCACCATCTTTTCTCTGATGATCTGAAGCCCCACCAGTAAGTTGCATCACCACTGACTTTGGAACAAAGTGTTTTCCTGCTGGTTCAGCTGGTGATGGGACCAATCAGTTAATAAGGAAATGCAAATAGAGAGTGAGAGTTTCAGGCTCCCTGGCTATAAAATGCAGCTTTTATATTGCTTTTAAGCATCGATGTAAAATAAGGTATAGACTGAATTGAAGCCTTTGTGAAGAGCTGAGTTTGGCATTGATAGTTAGAGAATGAATTGTGGCAATTCTTGAATGAGGGAAATGTAGGGTGTTTGGGGTCAGAAAGTACTTCAGAAATAAGGTTAATAAATGAGGTCTGAAGAAAGTAGATGTGGGAGCTGGAGTTCTCAAAGCCTCCCTTGGATGGCACAAATATCTCCCTGAACAGGAAGTATTAAATTAATGGTGAGTGCTTTTCCAAAAAACCACCTGTCAGTGAGATTTCATCCATTTTTTAATTATGCCATTGTGATGATAATTTCTATGATTTAGGCATTTCCAAACAAATCTCTGGTTAATTACAGGTGCAGTCAGTTCTTGGAAGAGTGAGCGTTGGGTCACCTCTGTGGCAGTGCAACTCTGGGTCTGATAGCCATAGAGGGTGGCAAATCTGCACCTACTGTTAAATGGGGTAAGAAAATCAGGTCTTGTGTGAATGGAAAAATGCTTAGGGTAGGAAAAATTTAATGATGAGTTTTCAGATGGATGTTTGCATTTAATTAGGGCTGGGCTCAGCTCCCTACTCTGCTGTTGGCTCCCAGTCCCAAACTGGGCAGGCTACCGATTGGCAAATTTTCTGCCAGAGTAAACTGGTGTGGCTGTTTTGCAGACAAGAAAGCAATGCCAGTTATATGCTGCAGTGGATGTGGTCATCAGATTTAATGGTGGACAAGGATAATTTAGCTTGATAACCTGTAAAAACACAGGCCAAAATGCTCATCCATGTATCCCTGGTAACTTGGATAAGACCAAGGCAAACCTTCTGGTTGGTTTTCTGGAAGGCAGGCATCTGGTTTTGATTTAAGAATACCAGAATAAAGATAGCATTCACTTTCCCTAAGTAATTTGTACTCATGGGTGAAAATACCTTTACCTGAGACTATTTTGGAAAAGGGATCTTGTCTGTAACAGTTTTAAATTGAAAGAATTGTAATTCTCTTGGCCTATTTGTTCTCTGTTTCCTCCACTCAAACTGTACTTGCGGAGACTGGAACATTAGTAAAATGCTGGCAAAATGAGCCCCCAGATGAGGTCTATATGTGCAGCGATAGTATTGGTGTAGTGTGTTTAATGATAATAATAAATTTCAGTTTCCTGGGTCCTTAAGGCCTCTTGAACTCTCTGCTACTGATTAACAATTGCGTAATTTGGAACTTTCAATTTTTTGTTTAAAAAAGATTTTTTTACTGAGTGCTAAGTATCAGTAATGGCAAGTCTACAAGTGTAAGCATGCTACTTAAAAAGGTACATGCATTTCGTAGCAGAAGCAGTACTGATTCTGCATGATTATTTAAAATTTGCCGACATGTCTAAAGTGTTTAATTTCAAAGCTTAGCTGCACATTGCATTGATCACAGCTTTCCTCTCATCCTTTTTGGGGTTGGGAAGAGTGATGGTGCTCTGTAAGTAACAGTTAGATTTGTGTATTATCTTTTAATTGTGCTCGCACTAAAAGACTGCAGCTGGCACTTAAACTGGATAATGAGAACCTGCTTAAAAGGGAAATGACTTTTGGCCTTTGTCATACTACCTCCTCTCAGGCTGTTACTAGTTAATTGCTTCATTAGCACAACAGCAATGTAAAATACAGCGAGAAGACTGTTGGGAGTACCTACGTGAAGGCGTAGCGTGACCCCCGTCTAGGCTGGCATCTGCAGTCAGCATTTGCAAGAGGCTTTCCTTCTTCTAAGCAAATTGGCAGTCAGAGTGAGTGGCAATACAGCACATGGAGATAAGACTATTTTAATTTCTTGCTTCAGGAGGCTCAGCTGTCTCTTTGGAAAGACTGATGCCTTGTCTGTGGATTTGCAGATTGAACAAACATACTGTACCGTTTAATTATTAAAGAACAGCTTCAGCATTTCCTGGCAAAATAGACTATGGTCTTAGGCTAAATCCCAGCAACAGTGTTCCACCTGTAAGCCCACGCTTCTTACCGTGGGCAGTAAGCAGTGCTACTTTGGTCACTACTCTTTGGGATAATACAGCTCTCCAAACCTAATTTCCAAATGTATACAATGTTTTCTTGCAATTAATTAGCTGCTGTTATTTACTACTATTGCTGCAGCATTTCCAAGTAGGGACCCGGCTTCTCTTATGCTCTGTTGTGCAGAAGCAGGAAAAAAAGATCAGCTGATCTCCAAGAACCTCAGCTTTTTGTCTGCTGGGGATGCTGATAAGACTGCAGCATCACCACTGAAATACTACCAGGAAAAAATATAAGAATTCTTTTACACGTGAATTGTCGAGATGTTCTTGTTAGCTGATAAAATAATGATAGGAGGAGGAGATGGCTAAGTAATATTGGTAGGGCTCAAGTTAGAAGCTCAAAGAAGGAACAGAGATGTGAATGTTTAAATTAGTTGCTTTCTTAGCTTTGGGACATAATCCAATTGCCATTCACCCACTTGAATTGCAGAAAAGTTGCCATAAAATCCTACACATTCAGCCTTCCTGTCAACCTGCAGTGTGAATTATGGAGAGGACCACTAGGAAGACATCATCAACATAACTTTCTCTTCTAGCCCTTCACTTGTCTTTAAATCATCTTCTTTGAATTCCAGTCTCCATCTAATCTAGATACAAACCATTAGCATCTCAGTGGTTTGGATAGGAGGTGCAATCCCAATGAATGTTACTTTTGAAACTGGGAGCTTGGTGCTTACACATGGCTGCATTCACAGTCTCAGTAAATGCGATGGTGAGAACTTGGTATTCCTCCCTAAAGTATCTTACTGGTTTCTTGCAGCTGATGCTACGGAGTGTTGAGGGTCTGGAAAAATTCTAATCCAGGGAAATAATTGTCCATAGCCAAAAATTAAACAAGGCGTTTCTCATGACATGGCCTTCTGTGGAGCTGGTGAGTTTGTAAGAAGTTGCACAGGATGTTCAGAGTATGTGTCAGAGAAGTCACCTGTGGATGCGGAAACTAAGAAGGTCTTTCAAAATACTGAAGGTGAAGGTTAATGACTGAAGCCTGTTTGTCTACTTAGCTAAATGAAGTTTCATGACAGACTGTCACCTTCATGAGTTATTGTTGGGGTAATTAAACCTTACAGTATCACATCAAACTTCCCCTGCTGGTGTTCCTCTATTGCAGGCTGTGGCATTACAGAGGGGAAGACTGTAGCCATGCTAATTAGGACCAGGCAATGTGCTTGTAAAGCATAATTTATACCATTTCCTTTGGGGGATTGACTACTGATTGAGCGTGGTTTCAATGAAACCCTTCATCGTTCACGCTGTCGCTGGGATCATTTATTAAGAGTAATCAGTTCAAGCTGTACAGGTGTTAGTGTGGGTAGAGCCTCTTCTTGCAAAGTTTTGTTATTGACACTGTCAACAGATGAGGAGAAATGAGTTCAGCCTGGCTTTGCTGAGCTGTCAATTTGACTCCCTACTCCAAGCCAACAGCCTTTCTTAGCAACATATTTCATTTAGCAGGCACCAAGAGGCAATAAACGTGGAGCCTGGGGCCTGTTCAGTCACTCTGGAGAGGGGTGGGCTCCAGGAGGCTGCTGGCTACCCCTGGTGCTGCTCCGCTTTACACAAAGGATACTGGAATTTCTGCGGGAATTTGTGCATCAGGAAGGAGAACTTCATCGCTAACACACATCCCATGGGATATCAGATCCTGGATATCTGATTTTTATAGATCAGCTCATCCTGAGTTTGGTTCAAGGCCTTACTGTATTGTCTTTGTTGTTTCAGCGTTGATCTGAATTGCTTATCTAAGGCAGACTTTTTGTCTCCAAATGCTTTAATGCCACATTTGACCTATGATATCTGCGTCTGTGGCTCTCAAAGAGCTCCCGAATTCTTAGGGGGAGATCTGTTGTCTGCTAATTGCAATGGCTTATCTTAACATGCACTATGGAATGAGTATTTTTGACGGAAACGTTCAGTCTGTTGTTGGCCAGTCTGTTTGTTGGAATCTTGCCCTTGGTAAACAGATTTTGTTGGATGACTCTGTCCAGTAAAATACGACAAAATGCTGTAGTAAAAGAAGGCAGGTTGCTTCATACCTTTTGTGGCTGAAATTATTCCAATTAGAAGTTTTTCATATGCTATTTATAGAGCAAACCCATCTGTAGTGATCTGTTTATTTTGCTTTCATTTTGAATGGAAGATGCACACTGGTCAGCCAGTTTAATGTAGTCTGATCTATAGTGATGATAAAAAACCTGTTAGTCCAGTATCTACTAATATCTAATTTTACTTTTTGCAGACAATATACAAATATAATATGAAAACGAAAAAAAAAAAAAGGCTGCCTTCCCATAGAAATATGTGGTTTTGTCTCTAGAACCTGTTTTATGGCTCTGCCTGCTGACAGTATTTATAGTCACACAGAATTGAAGCATATATAAAGTAAGGTGGGAATATCTGTTAAATTAGTGAACTGAAGATGAAAATAATTTGAACAAATTCACAAAGGCAGTATTATTAGTATTTGTAATGTTAATGCATTCAACCGTGACTGTACATGTTAGTAAGGAAATACTGCCTTTAAAAATAAATTTTAATACAGTGTGTAATTTTCAGGATATCTATTAGAGACACAGCATTTTGCATTATTATTCCTGAGGAAGAAAACAAACTGTATGGCAACTTTAAGGGAAAAAAAAAGAACTAATTCAACGTGAACTCTACTTTGAATAGTTTCTGCTCCTTTAATTTTGTTTTTATACATATTTTAAATGTTTACATGAATAGGAGACTAATGGGAGACTTCTTTACTATTTTCCAGAGTTTGCTATTATAGAAAAAGTGTAATCATTGCCAGACAAACACAGCAGTACATACATATATTCTGAATACTGTATATTCATTAATCACATAGTGTTTTGCTTTATTTTTCTGATACTCAGTGTATATCTGTTTTCATTATCCTCTTGCATTATTTGCAATAGATTCTATAGCTTGCCAGAGCCACTGCAAATACCAGACATGATAAATGGTAATAGATTTCCCATTATACAAAGGCTTTTTTATCCTCTTAGTTTAATTGCTGCATTTCTCACTCCTCCTATTGTGCACTCTTGATGACCAGTGTCCCCACAGTCATTTCCATAGCTGAAATGAGGATTAGATTTATATGCGGGAGAGCTGAAAACACACTTGTTTCAGTATCAAAGAGATACAGCTGTGTTTTGTTTGCAACTAGAATTTCCTCTGAGGTAAAACCAATTGTCTTGGGGCATCCAGGCAATTCCCCCAGCTCAAGAAGTTCTCTGAGCCTCTCAGAGGAGGGTAAACTGGATCCTAATATTCAGTTTTATGTCTGAATATGCTTAACCGTCCCAGTGACGAACCTAGAGAGAAGATGAAATGGCATGGTTCCTCTAGTCTTAACTTGTAGACTGGTACTTCAACATCATGAAAGCAGGCAAAATGGTATTTTGTTTGGGAGAACTATAAATTCTGCTACAGTTCTGCAGGAGCAGGAGAAGCCCTGTTGCCTGGCCCCATCCTTCAGTCCGTCATCAGCTCCACGTGCATATTTCTCATGCAATGCAAACACAGTCATGCTTTTCATCTTCTGCACAAGGCTTTAAATACGTTACATCTAAATTTATCTATACTTAATGTACGTGTGCACACCTGTCAATGCTTTCAACTCAGTATTTTAAAGAAAACAAGATGGAGTCAAGAAGAAAATTTCTCGTGCTGTTACATGAAGATTGATCTCTGAAGTACCAAAGGTTTATTGAGTTTAGAGGGTCTGTAATTGGAATTCTTGAATTTGAAATTCGGTGTTAGCTCCTCTGGGATTGCCATTTGTGCTGTGCTGCTAATGCTGCCACGTGCTCAAAGCAGCTCTTTTAGCCTTTTTCTTCCTGGAAAGCTTTCTGGGTCAGTTTGTGTTACATTTTCCTTTGGTTCCAAACTTGCAGTTTTTTAGTTTGAATTTACCAAACTGCACCTGTCCTTCCAACCTGAAGAGTGAGAGGGTAGCCCTGGTAATTAAGTGCAAAGACACAGTGTCAGAGCACCGCTGAGATCAGGCATCAGAGGTGAATTACTCTGTACCGTGTCTCTCAAGGGCCTCCTGAAAAGGCACAGTGTGTTGCTGCCTGGAGCAGTGGGTTTGTGGAAACAGTTTGTGACCTCCTAAGTCATCTGTGGGATCAGCAGAAATGTTGGTGCTCGGTGATTTCATGTTAGTAGACTCCCAAATGCCCATCTGTTGTGGACAGCCTTCAGCCCTTGGATATTGACTTGGTAATGAGGATTTCTTCTATAAATTTGGGAGTTTCTCCATAAGCTCCTGGAACGCACCTTTCAGCTCCCCTGGGAACATGGTAATAAGCGGTTCAGAACTGTTGCTGCCATTGTCTGAATTCCCATAGAGAAGGCAGAGTGTACAGGTAACAATCGTTAACATGTGCAGCTCAGACCTAGAAAGTGCTGTCATGCAGAGGCAAAGTAAGTCAGGGACTTCACAGTCAGAGGATGGTTTGTGGAACCAGGGGCACATAAACCAGAAGCCTAATTTTTGTTGAACATGGAGAAAACTACCTGTGGAAAACTGCAAATTACCATTTTGAGGCTTTGGAGGAGGTGATTCTTGAATACTAACCAGCCCCTCTCCCCTCTAGTACTTTTTTCCATGATACCCTGCCAATCAGTGGCCTCAAAAGTCCAAAGTCTGCTCTCCCAAAGTCCAGGGTGGTGAACTTGCTGCACACCCTCCTCGCTGCCTTAAGAATCTTGAATTCTACCATTTCATGATTGCTGCAGTCAAGGCTACCCTTGAGGTTTGACACTCCCCACCAGCCCCTCCTTGTTGGTAAGGACAAGGTCCAGCATTGCTCCTTTCCTCATTGAACACTGCTGGCTCCTCCAGGTGGGTGCATTGGGTCTCACCAGCTCCTCAACACACACAGACCCTCTGGTAGTACAGCTGGAAAGAAACCTTCACTGTCTTATCCTGCAGCTTGAGCTCTAGGTGAAGGTTTGTATGGGGCTGACTTCTCATGGGCACACAGAGTAGTCTTGCTAGGAGTAGGACATCTGTTTTCCCTTCCTGTAAAATTCCTGGTGATTCTGCCCAAAATATGCCTGGTGTTTTCTAGTACTCAGTAACCCCTGCTGAGAACTAGCTGTATCTTGGGTTGCTGCCTGGGGCTGTCTTCTGCTGTATGCAACAGTATAAAAACAAAAGATCTCCAACAGTTTTGAAGGTACTGGCCCAAGGCCACTCCATCTCCAGCACAAATCTTCAGGATGATCCATCATCCTGCTTCTGTAAGCAGGAGGTGCGACTCAGGATACATCACATGTGTTGTTTAGGGAGCTGATGTTCAACAGGTGACTTCTGTGTCCTTGGGACAGTGGTTTCACTCTCAGATCTGTGGGATGTCGTTGATGGTTTCTGCAGACACAAAAATCATTTTTGCGGAGAAGTTTCTTTATCAGGACTTAATGCTGCCAGGGCTGTGCCAGCATGTAGCTCCGTGGCATGTGCACAAGTGATGGGTTTTTGGTGAACTAGTTCCGTGAAATCAAGGACTTTTATCTTCTTTGCTTTGGTAAGCTCTGGATTAACTTTCCGATGAAGTGCAAGTTCCCGTATGTGCTGAGGAATAATGTTACTCGGCAAATTAATATGTTAATGTAATAACAGATTCCCAGCCCTTCGCAGCAGGAGACTGGTGATAGGTTTATAAACATCAAATGAGTGATTTTATTTATCTGGACAAGATAACAACCCCACACTGAAAGTATCGTTGGAAGCGGTCTGTGCCTCCTCTAGCTCTGTCTTTGCCATCCTCCCCCTAAAACCCCTTCCCTCTCACTCCCTCTGTCACTACATAAAGCACAACTCCGTTTCACAGTAATCATAAATTAATTTCGAGCCGGCAGCCCCTCGCAGAGCCAGGCAGAGGTGCGGAGGGAGAAGCGGCACAGAGCCATGTAAGCGGAGCCCTGGAGGCTGCAGTCGGGAAAGATGTTTGCTGTTTCGCTCAAGTGCCGGCTCGGAGTGGTGAGACGGAGGAATAAAGGTACGGTGAGAGCGGAGCTGCTCGCTCCCGCCTGCGAGAGGGACTTGGAGGGGACCCACTTGGATGCGTACTCTTCCTTAGTTGGGCAGGAGGAAAATAGCTACATGGTCTATGGTTGATTTTCACCCTCAGTGTGCATTAGAGAGGAGTAGTAGGATTATTTTACTTTCTTGCATGTTGTGTATTTTTCCGGGGTTGTCTTTTTTTTTTTTCCCCCCCTCATTGACTTTCTGGATTTTTATCCTATCTCTCTACTGTGGTTATTATTGCAGTAAAGCAGATTTAGGTGTGCCTCAGAGACTCACAACCTTTCTCTCCTCCCATGCGGGAGCTGTTACTTTCCAGGGAGAGCGTTTGGGTGTTTGCCCAGATTCCATGAGTCTGCGAGTCCTGATGTCTGTCCCACCCCTGTGCTTCTTACAGGAGGGGAGTGAGCTGATAGGATGAGAAACCTGGGAGGGTAACAAGAAGAAAATCAACTTTGAGAAGATTTGAGAAGCAGTAATGTTTTAAGTATATCTTAGAGTAAGGTGATGTGAGACAGGACAGTTCCTCTTCTGACAATCCCGCAGTGTTGCATGTGATGAGAAGTAAAGAATTTTTTTGCTGGGGGGCTGTGATTCCTGGGGTCCTGCACCCTCGGTTTAGTTGTGTGAGTATTAGATGGGTCTCTGAACCTGCGTAGTGGAGGTTGCTGTGGCCACAGAGCTCCTCTCTGCAGCCGGCACTCACTCCTGTCGCCATTGCCTTTGATTTCTGAAAGGTTTGCATTTTAATGGGCCCTGGAGCCACTGGTAACCGCTGGGAGCTTTGCTCTCATGTGCAAGCCCTTACCGCCAGCAGCACTCCTGCAGCAGATCAGAGTCCTTTGGCATAAATGAAGACTACCTGCCCTTTTATAGAGACCTCTAAAGAAAAACAGCTTTTTAGAGGCTTATTGTAACTTGGATATTATTGATTTCAGGTTTCACGAATGCATAAACTGAACTGTTACTATCGCTTAAGGGGAGACTTGCTTGTGCAGGGATCTGTGCATTGATGCACTGGAACTCTGTCAGGACACTGGCAGGTATGAAATTTTACTAGCGAAGGGAAGGGCCTGAACAAAATAAATATGTTTCTGAGACTGGTGAGACCTCACGACTGGGGTGGAATTCCTGTGTGTGAATTGCCTAGTAAGTAAAAAAGTGTATTTGCTCAGATTGGGGTTGCAATTCTGTGGAGCAGACACGAGTAAAGAGCAGGAGCCTGAGGACTGCTATACTTGACATCCATCACTTGTTGGGTGCTAAGAGAGCAGGGGAGCACATTGCCTGGCTGTGCCGCTTGCTCCAGTGGGTGTGCAGGCACCGGGCACACAGAGGCATCAGCAAGACAGTCTCTGTGCTCTTTGCTGCACACAAGGGCACATTCACCCTGGGGTTACTGTCCTGCTGTGGCAGCCTCGTAACTGGGCTTATTTCAGATGTATGAATTTGTATTTGGTGTCATTTGCCTTTGACAGTTTATGCTGATGCTTCTTTGTTTCTTCTCCTCCCTGATTTGGAGGCTTTGTGGGCTTCTCTCTACACTAAAAGGAGTTTCGTGTTCTCAATCAAACAGGGTGGCACAAGCAGGATTTCCACCTTCTAGAGTGATGCTTGGAAGTGTTTGGCTCAAAACTACCCTTAGGGTCCTTTTTAGTGGGGAGATGCCAGGAGAAGGCCTGGTGCCACAGTAGTTTTTCCAGTTCTTTTCTCCTGGCATGCTTTTTTTCTTTTTTTCTCAAGCATTCTAAAGGAACTAGTAATAGTGTTGTAACGTGAGGGGTTTTTTCTTATGCAGTTTTCACAAAATAGTTTAGTGTTAGAAGGGGCCTTTGAAGATCATCTAGTCCAACACAGGGAAGTTACGAAAGACTGTTCTGATGCAGGTACAGTAAGTGCATTTGTGCCCACAAAACACTGTGAAAATGCAGTCTGAGATTGTAATAGTGGTTAAAAAACATTATCCCTGTACTACCTGACAAAGTTTCAGGGGCTTTGGTCGAAACATTTAGAATTTATTTAGATCACCTGCATCTCGTAGAGACAGATTTAAATGAGAGAATCACTAATCCAGTGCTAAATTGTACTGCTTTGATCAAGGATTAAACTGAGCTGGAGTTGGCTTTTGGGACTAGAGCTTTGAAATGAACAGCCAGAGAGAGATGTTGTTTCTTGTCTTCTATATTTTGGGATAGCTAATGTTTAAAGTACATCCTCAAAAGACTGAGCAAAAATAAATGATGCCTAGGCACTGTTACTACCAGAATGAACCAATCATGACTGAGCAGCAACCAAGGATGGGAGCTGATATGAATTACACTAGCAAGTAACAAACTCTGCTGCATTTCCCATCTGTAAATGCTCAAAAATCAACTAGCTAGGAGTTGACACTGTTGTGTCCTAGGAGATGGTAGGCCTGGGAAAACCATGTTATTTGGCACTAAAAATGCCAACCACCTTAGTTAGAAAGAAAGGTTGACATAGCAAAGGGGTCTGCAAAAGGGATGTGTAAAAGAGAGTGGCAGACAGCCCAGCCAACGTATCTGTCTGTCCTGTTTGTGTGATCCTGTGTCCCAAAACCATGTTGTGCTTTGCCTGGCTCTGTAACTCGATGCTTGCAAGGAGAGATACCCCTTCTGCTCAAAGTTGACTGTAACTGGATTGTAAGGTAACATGTTAAAATCTCAACTATGGTGGCTGCTGTTAGGTTTATGTAGTTTTAAGTTTAAACATCCTAATGGAAACAAAGGTTGATCTACTTGTACTAATGGCTACTCCCTGCTTTGTAACAGACCCCTTCCCACAGGCTGGTGCTTCTTAGGCAAGTTTTGCCTCAACTCTGCTTTCTGTTGTATTTGCCTTCCCTCAAACTCCGTCTGCTCCTCCTCAGCTAATCCCTTCACTTCAGAGAGAAATTCTTGCTGTTGATCCTCTTGGATTCTTGCTTTCCTTGTCTCACTGAACCCTTGAGCTTTTCCTGGCATGAGGAACGTTCATACTTAATCCGCAGGCATTCATTCGGCAGCACTTTCCTGCCCACAGCTCAGAAGCTGCCTTTGGCCGGAGCTGGCTCATACAGCTGCAGGGCTCCTCAGTTCTCTTCAAGGTCCCTTGATCCCTCACAGAAGGCGCTATTAAAAACCCGAAGGAACAAACAGTCACTTGTCCAATACAATAATTAAACTTCCCTCACTATTAGTGGGTTTTCCATTGGAAAAGCTAAATGACTTCAGCAAAAGCTGGGGATGTCACATAGCAAATGTGTGTTTGAAGGGACACTCACCCCCATAACTGTGTTACTGCCATGCATTCCACTGCCATGATTTCTATATGGCCATGGCTGACTTTCAGCTAAGCCTGAGTTGGACTATTTGGAGAGTGGTGGCTGCCAGCTGGCTTCCCTGCTAGCCGCCAATTACTGCAGCAAATAAACTTTATTTTATAAATAAGTAAACAGAACTGGTGGAGATCCTAAATCATTAACCAGATACATGTGTTGTCCTGAAAAGTAGCAAATGTGGAATTTTAAAGATTCCCTTGTTGTTTCTTCTGTTTTCCAAAGCCTTCAGCCCAAGGATGACGATGCTCTGCAAGAGCTGGTGAGACCAGGAGCTGCCTGGGCCACCAGCAGGGCACACTGAGCATCTGGACCCCACTGTTGTGGCAGAAGAAAGTCTTGGTTACTTGGTTTGAGATGCTCAGTCTTAAAACATATTTTTTATTTGTCCACTCTAATTTCTCCCAGCGTGTGGTGTAAATGATGCTAGAGTAATAAAAGTAATTTTACTGTTCCTTGTTATTTGGAACATGCCAGGCATCAAAATTTGTAGAAGAAAATATATGTTCTGCTTTCCTTTTACTTACCTCTGTGTTTTTCAGCCTTTTAAGCGTCACTGAGTTAGGTTTACTACCTTTTTTCTTTTTTGTTTGGACTAGATGCTTCCTTTTACTTTTTGTTCTTTCTTTCTTGTCTTTGAATGGGAACAGAGAAAATAAGTAAGCAAAGAAAAAACGCCCCAAAAACCACAAGAACAATTTAGAAGAATGTGTTCAGAAAAAAATGTCAAATAGTGTGAGACTTGCAATAGAGTTACCAGTTTTAGCATGGCAGCTTTTGTACTAAGATCCAGATTTTCAAAGATACCACATTTGCACTTGTAGGCGTCCTGACTTGTCCTATAGACAGAAGTGACTGCGTCCTGTTTGGTGTAGAAAGATGTTTGCTTTTATTTACACATTTTTGTTGTGAACAGTGTCACGGAAATCATCCCCAGGAATCGGGAACACGGTCTCATGCTATGTCGCCTTGTTTGCTGTGCAGCAGCATCACGCTGTAAAGCATCCCAGCTGTGTTTGATAGCGGGGGGCACTTCTGCAACTGGGTTTCTGTTAACAAAAGATTTGCTTGCTGCGGAAATACAAGAAATGTTTTGGCTCTCTCGTTGTCAAGGAATGAAAAAAAAAATAATAAAATTTAAAAATGGGTAAGCAGGTAGACTGTTTCCATCCTGTGACACGATGCCAAGACCTGGCCACTGCACAGTGAAATGTTGAAGAGTCCTATGGAAGCCCTCTGTTCCTGGATGAGGCAGCAGCTCTTATTGCTGCATTTCTCCTCCAGGAGAGGTGGTTTTGTTGTTTTTGTTTTGTGGTTTGTTTTTGTTTTGTGGTTTATTTTTTTT
>VXBW01004783.1:89334-124301 GCA_013400375.1 Thinocorus orbignyianus
GTTGGTGTTTTTTTTTTTTTTGGACAACCAGTTATAGAGAAGCCAGATTTCTCCCCAAAATGCAGCCATGGTGTAGAGGTTGAGATGATGGTCTCAGAAACCTGAGGCTATGTGCAATGCTATAGCCCTTGCTTGGTCACCTTTTCTTTAGGACAGCCATTGCCTGCTGGGATTTATCCTTACCTGCATGTTTCATAGCAGAAGACATCTTGATGGTTAATGCAGTGAATATTTATGGGGTTGTTCCTTCTGCAGCAGCAGGAGCTGGGCAGTGGTGAATACAGGAGAGCTCCCTAAGCCCAAGCCACCAAGCTAGCGATGGCTGTGATTCCTCTTCTGTCAGCATGGCTACTCTTCAGCCCTTTCCATATCTCATTAATAACTCATCATCAGGCATGTTTTATTTATGTCTCCTAATGAAGCCCATTTTTCAGCCTGATGCCATAGCATCGCAGGTGACTGTCACCTGCTCTAAGTGCTTTCCAGCTCCTTTGCCCCATCTCATCTCTCACCCGCCTCTGGGCTCCAGCGGCAGAGAGGATATTGGTTTCTTAGGGGAGTAATCGCATGGAAAAGGGCCCCTGCAGCCCAGAGGCGGGTGATAAATCCTTGGAGGGAAGCTGGTGTGCAGGACAGTGTGTCCAAGGTAGCATTAACCTTTCCTGCCAGAAGGGTACTTGAGTGAATCTCAAGGGTAAATCCTGCTCAGATCCCACATGTGCCTTGGTTGTAACAGGAATGAAAGCCCACCCTGCCTTGCTATGAATACATTAAACAAGTGCAGTCACACTGTCCCTTTGCTGCAATGTGCAGTGAGTCCCGGGCTGCCTCTGAAGTAGCTTAAAAAATCTGGGTTTTGCTGGGTTTTCCCTAGTTGTAATGTGTTGCAAAAAAGAGGGGAATTCCTTGTGCTTCTTGCACGTGCCCATGTATACTTCCTGCTTTGCATGGGCTTTTGTCTTTTTTTTTTTTTTTTTAATTAAAGCTAGAAAAGGGTTGGTGACTCTTTGTCCAATACCTTCCGTTTATGTTGTCATGACAAGCAATTTGTGTGTCGAGAGTTTTAATGGGCGTTTATTTTCTCTGTAACAACTACACCGGCTGCCCCAGTTGAAACTCTTGGGAAAAGCCCAGGATGGCAGCAGCAGGCACTGGGGCACATCAGGGCTAATGCACGCTGGCAGCACTTGAGAGAGCCCCAGGATGGGAACAGCAAGGGGACAGTGTGGGTCATCGTTAGAGCGGTGCTGGCAGAGCCATAGCAGATTGCAAAATTAGCTTTTAGACTGGCCTGATTCCTCTGTGCACAGGGGGCATGGAGTTTTCCAAGAGGTAGCTGGTAGGTGACTAAAGGTGTAGACAGGTGCTTATGGGGAAAAATGAAAGAAACAAAAAAACTAAAGAAAACCAGACCCAAGCTCCCTAAATATTTTCATTGCCTGAGCCCTTTTAATTTTACAGCCTTATGTCAAGACAAATGGACTTGCAGTCCAAAGAGGCAGGAGGTGGTGTTTCCAGCAAGGCTGTTTGAAGCTGGCAGAGTGGTTTCCTTGCCTCAGACAAGGACAATTCCTAATGACCAGCAGTTTCAAGAATTGGGAGGGAGATTTCTAAAGGTAACTAGGAATTAATACCTCCTTAATTTCAGTAGAAGCTAGGAGCCTAGACAGACTTGGGAAGTTGCTCCTTGGTACCTAAGATACTTAAAAGCATCTCAACCACATATCCCTGTTTCTTTAAACATTTCACTAAATGGGAAAATCCAGTTCTTTGCCTTTACTTCCCCCTTTATCCCAGCCAAAAACTTTTTGGTTGAACAGCTGGTCTCAAACACTCTTCTGGCTCTGGTGAAGTCTTGAGATGGTAACAAGGCTACCTATTAGCAAAGTATAAAGGTTGGTATTTCAATTCGTATTTTTTAAATCTGGCCAAAAAAGGAGAGATGTTTTTATGAGTTACAGATGTAAACAGGAAGCTAAACAACTTTGGCTCATGCTGAAGGCTAAAATTAGGGTCATTTTCCAATTATTTCCAACAAATCTGGTGGTCACCAGCTTCTCTGCTAATGGAACTGTTAGCTAGTAACAAGAAGTGCTTCTGTGAGCTTTCTGCTGGTAGGTTATGCTGGCTCAGTTAGCTAGGGTAAAAAGAATAATCTGTCTCCTTGCAGAGTGTGTTGGGATGGGATGGGGACAGACCCCCTCCGTTCCCTCTGGGCTCTGTTGGATGAGATAGTTGCATCACACTGTACTCAAGGGAAGGAGGAATCACAGTGTGCTTCATCCTTGGGTCTTAGTCCTGAAAAAAATTACTGACATTAATTTTTTTTTTTAAGGCTTTATAAAAAATTTCTTCTAAACATGCTGTGTTGTGCATTTGAGGCTCAGCGGGTTGGACGTGCTGGAGTTGGGGTTGTGTCCTTGCGCATGCTGGCAATCTACTGCTGAACTTTTCTCCTCTTCTTGGTTTCACTCGGACCCTGAGGGTTCTTGTAACCTAGTTTTTTGTGAGCGATTTCCTTTTCTCTCTCTCTCCCTCTTGCTCTTTTTGCTTTACAGAATGTAGCCAGATGAATCACACAAAGCTGTGGAAATCAACAGCAGTGTGTAATTCAGGGCTTGCTAACTGATAGTGGCACAGGGGAAGGGTTGCGCTCCTTACAAAATTGCCGCATGATTTATCAATCCCCAAGACATCTGTCTGCATTTCCTTTTTTAACAATCTATTTCAGGAAACACAAAACCAAAAGACAGTTAACTAACGACCTTTTCAAATAAATGGTCTGTCTTCACGACCAATACGTCCCTTCTCATCCAAGTGCATTGGACTGTAAAGGAACAGTCATGAGATAATGTTTTGTCCTCATACACGCTCTCTTTTTTCCACCATGAAAATGTGCCTGAGCAGAATGTGAGTGCTTTGGACATTGGTCCAGAATCTTGCAACACTTTGTTTTATACTATTGCTGTTGCTGTGACTGGGCTGCTTTGGTTTATCAGTACCCAGTGCACTGGGACCAAACACCAAATAAAAGAGTGAAAGTGATTAAACCCAACACTTGCTGAGATATTTGTGTGTGAGCATCCTTTTCACTAACTTGAACCTAAAGATGAAGTTACTAGAGATTCAGCTTTTTCTATGAGAAGATGCAGCTGTTTATCTGCTGACTGGCTGTTAACGGAGGAAACATCATCCTCTCTTGGTCAAAGGTTTTGCGCATAGTTCTTAGGGGTTTGTTTTTTTTTAACTCCTCTCTACTTGTTTATAACTTGTTTTGCTTAAATATGTTTACATATCTTCAACAGTTTTGGGAAATTAGGAGTATAACTGATCCATCTGGCGTCAAGGAACGCAGAATGTTTCTCCCCTTCTAATTTCTTCCCAGGTCTATTGCAACCCGTGTGAGTGATCCAAGACATGGAGGTAGTTGGAAGCTTTTCAGTTAAAAGGGACAGTCAGAACCCAGAGATACATGGGATCTGTAAAGTTTTGATATACTTACCATTAGAAGCTCCCTCCTGAATCCAGGATGAACTTTCTAACCACAGTCAGAATAAGGAGAAAGAGACATTTCCCCGAGAAATAGCCAATGATTGGGTGGTCAGGACATTCACGGGAGCAGAGAGATCACAGCTCAGATGCCTGGTAAGCCTAATTTAGATCTGGAGCTGGAATTGGCATCTCAGGCTATTTCAGGTTATTGGCTATGATATGTACAGCCTCTATATCATCACAGAAAAAGAAAAAAGGTCAGGTTTTGCAGCATGAAAAAATGCTTTCCCACTCAGATCTGCTGCCAGTGCAACAAGGAATGCACACGGAGTTACGAATCCAATAGCACAGGTCTCTCTTCCTGGAGTAATTCTTACTCTGCCTGTGAGAGAGGGCTGCAAGGCTGAGCTTGGTTTATCCAATATCTCTTTAGTGATCTCAGATGAAAAATAAAATAGTGGCCAGTTAATTTGCTTGTAAACCACTGTGCCCAAATATATTAGCAACACCAACGGTCTTACATCCCAGAGAAGCCAGCAAAGTCTTTTCTTTGACAAACTCATCCCAGATGAGTAAAGCAGGAAGAAATAACTCCTTTCTGTTTCTATCGTATGGAGTTGCGAACATTTATGAAAATGAGATGTTTTTGGAAAGCAAGGAATTTAAATAGTAATAATACACTCTCTGTGCTCCTGCTCTACAGCAAGCCTTGCTTCCCTGAGCAGTTCATTTCATATACATTTTCTTTCTTTGAATCCTTTCTTGTGTTTTCCAGTGAACTCCCTTCGTGCCCTGGAATGGGTATTGCTTACTGGTTTGTCTTCAAGCAATGATCATAATAATAGATATTAAAATGACTCAAGAATTTTTCACCTGCATTTACACATTCCCTTCTTGGAAGAAAACCTAAAGAAATAGCAGGAGGGGATAAAACAGACTGATTTGAACAATAAAAAGCAATTCTAGTATCCCTGACAGTGTAAATAAAAATGATTGTAGTGTTTCTGATACATTTTTCTTGGCAAAGAATCAAGAGTTGAGCTTTCATTGAGTTCAGGCTTTGTCTGTGTGTGCCTAGCTAAGGTGGTATCATTTGGCTTAGTGGAGTAGGCTGGTTTCAGGCAACAAGCAGTGCAGGAGATAGAATCATCAAATCATTTAGATTGAAAAAGACCTTTGAGATTATCAAGTCCAACTGTTTACCTAGCACTACCAAGTCCACCACTAAACCATGTCCCAAAGCACCACATCTACAGGTCTCTTAAATACCTCAAGGGATGGTGACTCAACCGCTTCCCTGGGCAGCCTGTTCCAATGCTTGATAACCCTTTCATTGAAGAAATTTTTCTTCATATGCAGTCTAAACTTTCCCTGGTGCAAGGACACTGTGACTACGTTGGCCAGGGATCTGCTCTAAGACCTGTTTTAAGTGCTTCTTTGCAAACCCTGTGTTGGACACCTGCAACTAGTCTTGGACCTTTTGAAGCCTTAAAGTATTGAGCTGGGTCTAAATAAGGTTGTCCATACAATTCTGCCCTTTCCCCAAAGGAAGCTGTGAAATCCTGACGAAGCTGAAGGTCTCCAGAGGCAGCCTTGGGTCATAGGGGGGAGAAGTTTGTTCGTGTGTATCACTCATGTATGGGTTGGAGCCTGGATCTTCTGTGATCACTTCTTGGGGCACAATTTCAGGTCCATGCTGAGTGTCTCCCCACCATCGCTGTTAGGAATGTGGCTTAGAGCCATGGTGCCTGGAGGGAGCCCAGTGTGACCAGTGGGTTGGCATGACGGGATCAGTGGGACAACCTTCATCACTAGCTTTAGCCATGTTCTTGGGAAATGTTGGAGTTACCAGCGGTGAGTTGCCAGAATCCTGCTGCACACAGATTATTTGCCAAAAAAACCCTCTTTATCTGCCACTTTACTGTAGCTTGGGGTGAAGAGTAATTTTCATTTTCCAACAGTTTCACCACTTTTCCCCCCTGCACATAAGCATCAAATGCTGTTTGCTGAATATTTTACTTGTTCTTATTTGGACTGAAGGCTTCTGTTACCACTGGCCCTTAGGGGACCAATTTAGTTGCACTGAACCAGTTTTGGTGTTCAGTTCCTTCTTTTCAAAGAGCTGCATTTCCACATCAGTTGAACCCTTCGTATACTGGCATCTTCCACACTTCCAGCTCAATGAATGTTTAAAAAAGATATTTCTCCCTCCTGTCTATCCTCACACATACACATGCCTCTGCTATCCAAGTGGTGGGGGGACATGAAAGTCATGCTGAGAAGCGGGGGAGATTTTAATGTAAATGATGTACCACAAGGGACACAACCTCATTCCAGCTGAGTGAGATTTTTGTGCACAGAAATGCAAAATATTCAGCCCATGTATCATTAAAGTGTTGCAGCAAAGCCTCTCCTAGTCAGCAAATGCCTGTGTAAATTCTGAATTGCTGACCATGTCTCAGCTCTCTGCCCCAACCTCCTCTATGGTATTATCTTTTGTAACTGCAAAAACATCCTACAGCATCCCATTGTTTGCAGGCTTCTTGTCCTCAGTAAATCTTCACCCTGTTAGTGTCTTCAGGCTTTCATGCCTTGATGGGGAAGCCTGCAAAATTCACTTTGTTCTCTTCCAGTCTTAGCGATGCAGGCAGAGGAGGTAATTTCATAGTCTATTGTATTTTTCTCTTAAAATACATCCAGGATTGAAGATAACATGAGTATTTTGGTGACCACAGTATTATAAATAATGCTTGGAGCCTGGAAATGCAGTGAGTATTGTTTTAGATTATGACTTTTCTTAATTTAACTAAAGCTTGTGATGTTGATGTTGGATTGGAGGAGAAAGGGCTTTGTGTTTGACGTAGGAAATTTTCAGAAGCATCATGAAAATCAGCTCGTGGGTCTTTTAATGAGGCCAGTGCCCTGCAATCACACAGATGCTTTAGAAAAGCCCATCTCACTGTCTTATTTGAATTATCTCCTGACACTCAGCTACGTAGGAATCAACCTATTCAGATTTTACAGGATAAAGATACTGGTGCCAAAATGAGCTCCTGGAGAGGATCCCTGAAGGTGGTGTGTGCATGTATCCTGCACTGAACATGTAAATACCCCTAAATCCTGTATATTCCTTCTCAGCTACTAAGTAGGATCCTTATTTTCCTTTAGATTGTAGCCTCTGAGTGATGGAATGTGGAATTCTGCCTATTACTTGCCTATCAGTTCAACTTCTCAAAGCCCTTTTGGAATCCATGGTGGTGTATAAGCAGACGATTTAGTTATTTAGAGTATTGGGTTTTTTTTTGTTTTNCTGTTGACATTATGGAGTCCAAATGGTCTTTTTCACCCTAGTTGTTACAAACCTTTCTCATCGTAGGACGAATAAAGCCTGATGAGAATAGATCAAGGGACTGTGATGGAAATACTAGTACTTCAGAGCTCTGTGGCAAGCTGGTGTAACACAGCATCTGCACTGGGCTGGGGTCTGGTGTGCAGTGTGCTGTGGAGGTATGCGTTTTAATGCTGGTACTGTGTAAACGGAATTGTACTAGTTGTGCGCTGGTAGTATATCGTAGCCTGCACAGGGATACACGGTGTGCAAGGTTATACAAAATTTGAATGACTGAGGTCCCTGTCCTCAGCATGGCTGACTTGGGAGAGCACCCAGGAGAGATGTTAGGCACGTTTGTGTATTTCCTTTCCCATCCGGTGCACAGGCTGTTATCCCCTCCAGCTCCTGTTTACTGGACGCTGCTGCTCAATTCTGCATAGTCAGACTCTGCTATTTAGAGATGGCACTGAAGAAGCATTATTTGTTTGCTCTTGCCATTGCATATGCATGTTCCCCCCTTCTCTTAAAGTCACAAAGCCAGCAGGGTGACACATGCCTCCATACTTGGGCTTGCAATGGCCACCCAAATCCCAGGACACTGTGCTATCCCAGTTCTTCTCATGCAAAACATTCCATGCCTGGTAGCAAAGGAGATGTCAAGCTGATCCCCAGCACAAGTCCAAGTCATTGTGAGCTGTGATCCCTTTATTTATTTGTGGTGTACCCTCTTGGCTGTGATGGTTGAGTTATTAAAATGAGGCTTGTCAGCACACCGAAGAGGGTTGTGGGGGGTTTCGCATCTTTCATGCAGTTTGATCCTGCTCGGCTTGTTAACACTCAATTGCTTTTGTGATTAATTATTTAATCCTCTCCCTCGGTACTGGGGTATAATAGCACAGCCCCCATATCTGCTGAGATTCACAGTTCTTTGCTTTTCCCTGCAAGCCCTTTGCGCCACCTCGAAGTGCAGAGCTGTGAGGTTTGGGCTGTGTCGTTTAAAGAGCCCATCAGCTGCCCGAGCTGCAGCTCGCCCTGTAGCACCTCTGGGCAAGGACCCAGGCTCTGCCTGCAGGCAGACATCTATCCCAGCTTGTGCATGTACCAAAGACAGTGGGGAGAGCTGTCCCTGAGCGCCCTGTCCTCCAAACACAGCCTCTCACTCCAATGCATACTTGCATGATGGGGAGACATCAAACAAGGCCAGTGTCTACTCCAAATGCAGTCAGACACAGGAATTGCAAATCAGAGGCGAACTTGTCAGTAAAGAGATGTTATCTGGGGAGTCAGGCTTGGCAGCCCTCTTCCCTTTCTCTTTCAGATGCCGTTTGAACAGCTTTCAGCTCAAGTTTTTGTAATCACCCGTGTGTAGCATCTTCAGCTTTTTCAGTTTTGGGGATGTTGCTTGTTGCCTTGATTTGTTCTCTGAGGCCGTAAGTGCAGAGAAGTTCACCAATTCTCTGCACCCAGTGTTCAGGCACCTGCCTGCACATAGGGGTGGCTGAACCGGGGGCTTGTACTCATGGTAGGGCAGGTGTGGGGTGCCCCCTGAGTATGATGCTGGGGTTAGGTGCTGGTGTGTGTTCACACACTGCATATGTGTGGAAAGGCATAGGGTGTATTTGTGTGGGTGTTGCAGTTCTTGTTACTGGGGTTATGTTTCTAAATAAGTGAACTGAGTGCTTGTAATATCCAAACCATCACCTGTCCTTTGGGGCTGCAGGGCCCATGGTCTACATGCAACCAGTGGCCCAGGGAGGGCTGGCTGGTTCCCTCAGCTCTGGAAGGCACCTTCCTCCCTCCCCGAACATCCCTGGCTGCGCTTCCTGCTTGAAGCCCCAATTGATGGATAAGGCGAAGCCTGAGGTCCGAATAATTAGCAAGAAATTATTCGTGTTTTCTTTATGAGATGGTCTCCCCGGTTTCTCTGATGTTTACATCCTCCTTCTTTCATCTTGTGCCTCTGTGGCAGGTACCCTGCACAGCCATGGGAGGCTCTGCTGAGAGGCTGGCAGTTGCATCCCAGTGCAGGAGTGTCAGGAGCCGGTGTTTGTGGCTGTCCCCTCTACATTTGACTTGGAAGTTGTGGGTCTGTGCTTCACCCTACTGTAAAATCCCTGTCTGCTGCTGGATGAGCCACCCTTCTTTTGGGTCTGTAAAATAGTAAGGTACCAACTCCCCTCCCTGCCAAGGGTGTTGGAAAAGCTGATTACTTTATGCTTAGGAAGCTGAAGAAGCACTAGGATGGGTTTCTTTATGTTTTATTGTGGTCCATAAATTAAATGGAAAGTCACCACGATGAGAAAAGGAGCCAGGGAGAGCAATTATTTTTCGGAAAGACATCATGACTAGTGGTTTTGCTACATGTTAATTGAAAGTTTCAGCAAAGTAACACCTGAAGGCAGCTAACACTGAGTATATAGAGCAGATGATGGCAGGCTGTCTCACTTACAAACTTGCTGTTGAGGAAGCTTGAAGTAACTGAAGGTGTTAATCAAATAGCATCTTTTAGACTTGGAACCAGATGACTGAGCTATGAAACCCCAGTCACCTGAACATCTTCGTTTCTTTGCCTCTGTTTGCACACTGATTTATCAGACTGATTTACTCTCTCCAGATGTTATCTGTGCTGCAGTTTTCCCGTAAGTTATAATTTTTGAATCCCTGCCAGATCCATTGGGAATGTTTTGCTTGACCTCCCAGGACTGTGCTTTGGTGTAAATCTGTGCAAAACCTTCTATGAGGCTCCATGTGCGGACGCGGAGTGCAAAGTTGTGTGTACTCATGGCCTCTGCTCATATGCCCTCACCATCAAACTTTCCAAAAGCAGACCCAAGACCTCAAACATCCCCCAGGTAGGGGCCAGTGGGTCCCTGTGAGCTGCAGCTACCCACCATGGTGCGGTGGGGACTGTCGCTGTCATGGTGCAGAGTGCAACTGAGGCCTCCCTGTCCCTGGGGCCAGGTTCAGCTTGCGGGAATGATGTCTCATTTCCTATCAAAGGATCATAGTGCGTCCCTCCACCTCCAGTCTCTGTTAATAGCACATAAATAACCCGCTTGGGTCAGAGATGCTGAGGGGGTGATACATAAGCTGGAAAGAATCCAGAGCAAAGGCTGGACTCACTGCCCTGGTAATTAGATCATAGTAAAAATAAAATTCAAGCCCAAAATACCCCTTTCTTTTCCTAACTCAATCAACTCTGGAAATTACACTAGGCCCACCATAAGTGTGGGTACCCCAGGTGTAGTTTATTTACAACAAAACAACATTTAAAGACCCCAGTATCATAACCATAGAGCCATATTGGTCATAGTATTTATTAATAGTTGCTGTTACAAGGGCTGGGTCTTGACATAGAAGCTTCACTTTATAGGATAACTTAGTCTGCTTAATGCCCACTGAACTTTTCATATACAGGGAAAGTAACATTTGTGGGATTCTGACTGTATATAAGAATATGTTTACCTTCTCATTTTTCATGAAATTAGCAAAAAAAAAAGATAGTTCTGTGACAGACAAGTATATGAAGTAAGGAAATTTAAAATATGCACTGTGCACAACATCCTGGTAAAGTCCCACTTACAAAATTGTTAAATCTCTCAAATTATTATCTAAATAAATATTTTATTGCATTTAAATTTGCTTTATTATATTCTGCAGTGCCCTGAGCACCTTGATTTCATAAATAAAAGAGTTATTATGTAGAGTCTTTGCAATATAAAAATTAATGCTTAAATGCTTGGAGACCTATAAAAATTTCAGCAGGTTTTCTAAGGCTAGTGATAAGGGTTCTTAAACACACTAATTTTTCCACTCTTAAAATTTTCAGGTCAATGGAGTACAAGAAAAGTTGTTAACGAAACCTGTGCTCTTTTAATAAAAGACTGGAGTGTTTGGAGGGCAGTGTACCCAACTGTTACACTGCAGCACTCTCTAATAACATCTCCAGACGCTGCAATGGCAGTAAAGCATGACAGGATTGTATAATAACTCTATTAATCACTTTTTCTGGTAACACGAAGAGAACATGTTAGAGCAACCATCCAACCCCTTCCAGTGCCGCAGAGAGTTTGGGGCAATTATTGCAGGGGACCAACATCCCTTGCTTTAGTCTCTGCACTCACTCTAACTCTGTTTTAGGGTGGTCCATGTAGTGTGTTTTGCTCTTTGGAAGGAACTTGGAGCAGAACATGCATGTGTGTCTGTCCCACCTGCCTGCCAGGAGGGGCTTTGGGAAGGGAACAAAGCCAGTTTGATGCAAAGATCAGTTTGATCTAAGTCCTCATTTGCATTATTTATATGTTTTTCTGCCAGCTTTGCCTCCTGGGGTCTCGGGCAGGAGGAAAGTTCTGGGGTGGGAGTATCTTTGCCCATTGCACGGTGGGCATTGATGCTCTCTCCAGCCTGGAGCCAGGTCTCCTGAGCCCTGGGCAGGGTTGGTGGTGGTGGCATCCCTCCCACTGGTGCTTTTCTGCATTGCACACAGAAGGATCCATACCTCACCAGAGCATGTTCCCTGGTCGGGGAATGGTTCCAAAGTCCTCAGTGGCCAAAGATTCATCATGGGATAGTGCTGTTGGTGGTCTCTGGATGCACGACCAATTGCTGATCAAGCACACAACAGGGAAACTGTGGGTTCTTTTCCCCCTTGTGTAAACTTGCACATTTAATGACTGCTGGAGTAACAGACACATAAAATTGGTTTGGCCAAAAGGACACTCCTTAACCTCTGCTACTCATCCTTTACAAAGCTCCTTGGTAGCCAGGAGGCATCCCAGAAGAAGATGATTACGCTTGTGCTATTTCAACCTCCCCTGATCCCTAAGAAAGAGTTAATTACAGTCTTTTCCCTCTTGCTCAAAGGTGGCTGGGTATTATCATCAGAGCTGTAATTATTCATGCTAATTGCTTATTTGGAGAGGGAGAGAGAATGAGAGAGAGAAGCCCCAGACTCTGCATCAGTGATTAGCAGAGCAGACCAGGTGCACTTTGTTAAGGCTGGACCGAAGTGGTGCTTGGGGGTGGAAGGAGGCTGGGGATGCTGGAGTGTTTGTGAGCGAGTGGTGGAGCAGACCCGGTCCTGCTAATGCTGCCACCTCCTCTGGGACTGAGAAAAAAGACCATGCATTTCTTGCAGACCTTCCTCCGGTGGAGGGCACTCCGAGGTAATTGTGCTCCTGACTGCTGTCTTCATTTGTTTTGTGGCTTAATTAACTGTTCATCATTGTTTTGGGGGTTTGTTTTAAACATCCCTATGAGGGGCCAGGGTGTGTTGTGAAATGCTTGTCTGAGGTTTGTGTTTAAGCTCCTCCGCAGATCTTGCGGCTGACATTTCATTAACTGAACAGAAACTTCTATAATCCCCTGACCGCCTCGGTGTCAGTGTGTTGTTTGAGTTGGGAAGGGGATAAGGAGATGGTGCATCTTTTTTCCCTGGCTATGGGCTATTAATAATAGGACTGATTTCATTTGGAGGTTTATTCCTGTAACCAGATCTGGGATTTACCTGTTAAAAGCTGGGGATTTAAACTTCATTCGTTGGTGGATGAACATATTTGAAGTGAGATGGTCTTGTTAGATGCTGTGAAGGCAGTAGTATGGTAAAACTTAGCATGCCATAGAAGCTGAGACTTGATGAGAAGGCGCTGTGGGAAGCTGTCTCCTTGGGTGTACCTGCAGCAACATTAGGACAATGGTGTATTATGAGTGGGATTGCACACGCTGGTTTCTTTTGAAGTGACAGAATTGTTGATGAGGTGGGAGCTTGTTGTGTGGACTTGAGTAATCTTTGAGAAGTAGTTATTTTATTTTACTTTGTTATTTTTTTCCTGGGATAGCAGGGCCACACGTCCTGCTTGACTAAGGGTTGCAAACTGCTCCTGGTATTTAATCTTTGCATGAGTCAGTGCAGTCATGAGCAGTCCACTGTGGCGTGGAGTGTTTTCTGTTGATCTTTGTTTTCTCTTAAGCCTTTGATTCCCGCTGATCTTAAGGCTGAGAAAAACAACCTTAAGAATCACAATTACAGGTGACATGAAATGTGCAGATTTTAGCAAAACAACTGGAAGGAGCTGCCTCTTGCCAAATACCTTAGAATGCTCCACTAGCCTTTTTATAACGGTCTCTCTGCTGTCACCCTCATGGAAAGCATCCATGTGCTGTGCTGAAAGCCAAACCAGATCACTCTCTTTTCCGAACATCTAAAATTATTATCCATGTGCTTTAACTTCCTAACTGGCCATAATTATGTTTTAATGTGCTGAATAATCTTTTCATCTGGATATTTTACTACTTACTTAAATTACACAGGCTTTGCGTGCTCCTATCCTCTTCCTGACAGAGGAATTAGCTCAAGTACAGCAAGAATGGGGACCGAGGACTGCTGCTGCAGGGGCTGCGGTCATTGCCATCCTGTGGGGTGGGAGGCAGGGACAGGGATGGGGACATATTTCCTTGCGTAAGTATTGGGGAAGTTTGGGTTTACAAAGAAGTCAGAGTCTTGGATCGCTATTCTAACAGGTATTGAATTGCTGAACCCAAGCCGAAAGTTTACTTGTACTTTTCTATGCATTTTGCATGGTGATTATTTGGAACGCTAGACATCTCTAAGGAAGCAAGAAATCCAAATTTACAGGGGTGATACAATAGAAATAGCATTTAGGAAACCCACCGTACTCTATTCAAATCTGGATCCCCTAAAGATAGCAAATTTTCTACTTCTCTTGAAAGCTGTGGGAGGTAAGAGCCTATGTACTTCTGAAGGCATCTCGCCAAAGTGCAGAGATTTTTCTTTCTTCTTTTTTTATTTTTATCCCCATAAATTCTCACAGTTACTACCTCATCCTCTACTGTTCTGTTCCAAAGCTATGTGTTAGTGCACGTTATCCAGCCAATTGCTACTGACTGCTTTCTTATGGACTTTAGATCTCACAAACAGCTCCTAAATAATGCTGTTGTAGAACACTAGTATTCTTTGCCATGCTCCTATAGCAAGCTTCCTGCGCACTGCCAGTAGCACTTGTTTCCTCTCTGCTTGCGGTTTATTCTTCCTTGTGGGGTTGCAGGATGATAAATGAGTGGTGACCACCTTGTACCGGTGTCACTCAGCATCAAATCCATGTGCAAACTGCCTGGAGAGGTCAGAAATCTTTGGGCTCTAGAACTGATCTTTGCTTTGCAGGTGTTAAAGTAGTGGGTACTGGTGCCATCAAGGAGAGTGGTATCCTAGAGGAATGTACTTTGGAGGTGACCAAAACCCCTGGGAAACTGTGGGCTCCGTAACATCGATGCAAGTCATGAGGGAATCATATCCTTCAATGGAGGAACTACATAGGGCAAACTGTGCATAGCTCTTATTGAGATCCCCTGATTATGGGACTCTGCAGGAGCAGAACTTACTTTCAAAGTCTCCATGGGCCATGTCCTTTTCAAATCATAAAGGGATTCCCTGGGGGATATTTGTCTCCCCTATTTCTCCTTTGAGATCAGAGTACCCAGGTAGGGGAGAACTCTTAACTATTACTGGATTTTCCCATTAAGCTGTTGCTGATAGGGAAACAATTAAGACCTTAATATGCTATTCTCAGGATGTCTCTGGGGTTGGATTATTGCTGGTCAGACGGGGGCTATGCTGTCGCATCACCATGGGTTTCATTCCCATCCCTCAGGAAGGGAAGCGACAAGGTTGCGAAGAACAAGTTGTCCACTTGGTATTTGATATTGGGAGCTGATGCTGTTGTGTGTGCTCAGTGACTGGAGGGTGACTAGCATGCCTCCTAGGGATGTTAACCACTGTTTTGGTAATAATGATGATAAATAAAATTACTAAAAAAATTTAATATCTTCTCTAAATGACCTGGAGTGCCTTGTGCAACTAGCTGACCTTGTGTGCCATAGCAAAAAAGGATGTAGGGTGTCTAACATGGGGGAGTCCCAACCAAAGGTGATGCCACTGCCCTTGACCCGTTGACATCCAGATTTTTAGGATGTGAGTAAAGAGGCTGGAGATAGGCAGCAGCAAGTAGAAGACTGGGTAAGAAGCTGGGCAGCGAAGACTCATAGCAGTTTGCTAAATGCCTGCCTTTCATCTGCTGTTGACCTGCGTTAGACTTGGAGCTAATTGGGAGATATATATCCAAGCCTTTCAGAGAGCAGGTATGTCTGAGCAGACTTGGTGTGCTTTGATCTGAAAGACTCTCCTGTAAGTGTCAGCCAGCCTTTCAATTGATTGCTGTGGGAGAGGGATTTTGATGGAGTGAGATGGCACAGTTGAGTTTACTGGATTTTTAAAACTCCAGTAGTTGAAATAAAACGCAGAGGAAAGGCTTTAGGTTGGGGGAGGACTGGGAAAAGCAACTCTCCACTCTACATCAACTATTACAGTAGTTTGGGCAGCGTTCTAATTTTCCTTCTTTTTCCTGGCAAAATTCATTAATTAAAAGGCTACATCACTAAGCGCTCATTGAGTTTGACAGGTCTCAGATTCAATGCTAATTCACGGAGCTGCTCTGTATGGCGTGTACGTGAGTGTCTTTAGGGGTGAGGGCAGTCGGCAGGTAATCCTCTGCCAGTCTGAGTTCTTGCTCCATCTCGTCCTGGTATATCTGGGGGTGTGTGGGTGTGAAATTGGGGAGAGGAGGAAGGATTTACAAGAAATTAGTGAATATTCCAGAAAAAAACCCCAAAACGATATGTTACCTATCAGAACAGCAGAGCTGAGAAAAGGTGTTTGACCAATAACCAAATTATTCCCAAAACCTACCCTTCTCCATGGTGAGCCCTAACAGGACTCTGGGCCAGGGCTGAGCAGCATGGGACTGTGCAGCTGTGAGAGTGATTTTTCCAGAAATTAGTCTTGGGAAATATCCCAGCTAGAAATCGTTGTCTGCCCTGAAGTGTAATCCCTGCAGCAGGTGATGTCCCCTGCAGTTCAGTTTTTAAGGCAGTTTCCATAACCACATCGTGAGGGTCAAGAGCTGATTTTTATTTTTATTTTTTTTCTTGTGATACGTCCGATTCCTTTCTCTGTCCTCACAACATTGGTGAGGGTATCCCTCATTATCCTCATCCCCAGCAGAACTTTTAAACTGTGTCTCAAATTTTTCTTTGTCATTTTATGTGACATGCAGTGGCAACATGGTGTGATGGAAATGTAAGCAACAAACTTCTGTGGAGAGACATATGTAGATATGTACGTGTTTGTGTTTATTTTACTAGCACTTAAATGTGTTACCAGTTTTTCCTACATTCCTTTGCTAGTGCAGCAGCCTACAGTGGAGCTTTCGTGGGCTATTCCCAAGCTCACATTGAGGCTGTTCTTATATTTCCCTTTCCATGCTCAGCCAGAGTTACAAGGTCCTTTACAAGGTAGTGGTCATTTTTCATTATCCAACATATAACAGCTAGATATCCTTGATAATATTATCTTGACAACAAATAACCCATGCTGCTCTCTCTTTGCCCTGTGTTAGTCTCTTACCCGCCTCCCCCCCGCCATTGCAGCATGCACACATCCATACACACAAGCCCACTATGATATTTTATGCTGAGGTCTTCAGCAGCCATAAAGCTTTGCTGCTGCCAGCGGCCTTTTGTATGTCCATCAGAAAATGACGGGGCAGTGATCTAGCAGGGATTTGATCAAGCAGTCCTGGCTGCAGGGCTCAGCTTGAAGTAGTGCTGTGTGATCTTAATCCTAATATAATCACTACAGTGGTATTGGAAGCTCTTGCGTGAACTGCCTGAACCCCCACCCTATCTCCTTCTAGTTGGTTGCTCTGTGACTTCAAAAAGACCTGACTTCAGGAGCTGACGTATACTATTTTTTTCCTTTTTTTTACTCTTTGTGGGACTTTATTCGAGTTAGCACATGAATTTTGTGGCTTGCTGATTTTACATAAGAGAGGAGCAAAGGCAGATGTCAGAACAGGATCTCAGTTCCTGTCAAAAGGGTGGGAAAGAAGATAAAGCATTTCTAGTGCTTCTATTGGACTAATTTAGAATATTAACAAATTATTACGATGACCAAGTCAGGCCCTCCTGGCTTCAATATCTGACTTGTGGCTCCTGGACAGCCTGATGACACCAGGTTAAAATTGGCTCTGAAGCTTGATTTTCCCCAAAACCTGGGTTTCTTGGGTTTTTTGGTTGGGTTTGGTGTGGGATTTTTTTGGGTTTTTTTTTTTTTTGTTTTTTTTTTTTTTTTTTTTTTTTTTTTTTTTTTTTTTTTTTTTTTTTTTTTTTTTTTTTTTTTTTTTTTTTTTTTTTTTTTTTTTTTGTTTTTTTTTTTTTTTTTTGTTTTTTCTTTTTTTTTTCTTTTTTCTTTTCTTTCTTTTTTCTGTCCAGCAGGTATTTGCTCCAGCAAGTCAGTTTATATGGACAAAAAAAAGAGCAAGAAATAATCAGCTGTGTATTGCAGCTGCACCTTTTCTCTTGCAGGGCGGTGTTGTGACCCTGTATGCGAATAAAAATCTTGAACTGCATCCTTTTCTGTCCCAGTTCTCCTCCCCCAGCCCTGCGTTAGCCATTTTAAAAGCAGTTGTGGGGTCGGTTGCTCTCACTCGCAAGCCCATGCTGCTCCCTGGTGGAACACCAGGCATTGCAGGCAGGGATGGCTGTCTATAAAGGAGCTGGTCCAGCAGCTTCTGAAACAAGAGGTGCTTATTTCAGGAAGGGCAAATGGGGTTTTGCAGATGATGAAATGAGGATTTTCTCTGTCTTTGTTTTTTGTTTTTTGTTGTTTGTTTTTGCTTTTTTCAGGCCGCCTCTGCCTTACCTGGGGTGGCACATAGCAATAGCTTGTGGAGTTGGCCTGGCTTCAGAGGGTGGATGAGTAATGAAAGATGGAGATGTGTTGGTGGAGAGAGGTTACTTCAACCTTTTTTAGAGATAAGTTGACTCAGACAGGCTGATGTGCCTGTTGACAGCGTGAATGCCTGGGATGTTAGAGACTTTGCAGTGTCCTCCGCTGGGCAGTCCTGTGTCTGCTGTGCTGCAGCCCAAGGCAAAGGCAAAGTGCTGGGCACTCCCAAACACAAGGCTAAATCCCTCTTGCCAGAGATGGAGCAAACCTGAGGTCTGGGCTGTTCCCAAAGAGGAGCAGGAATTTGCCCAAATGTCTTCTGCTCTGCTGAGGAGTCTGCTAAATCGCACTGCTAAATCCAGCAGCTTCTGACTCTTGGAGAGCTTGCTAAGTAAAGGGTTCTTATGTCTGCTAGAGGCAGATACCTCTCTGGGGAAATGCCCTGTTCCCATCTGATGGCCAGGGACTGGGGAGAGGTTTGACACCTGGCTGGTATCGCAAGAGGGCAGAGTTGGTTCATGGCTCCTGAGTTCCTCCAGCTCGTGGACCCACCAAGGGGCAACAGGAGCTGGCTTTGCCCTTTGCACTGGTGGCAACCAGAGCTGCGGCATCTGCCGGGCTGTCGGCACAAATGTGACTCCATCCCTCTGCCTGTGTCCTTCAGCACCAATACTACCTGGGGGAAATATATAAATAAGACAAGAATATCTCTTGTGACCCTTCTCTATTTGCTTTGAAAGGTCAACTGTACCCATGCTGTACTTGTGGGCGTCTCTCTGTGGCATTGATAAAAACTTCATAATAATATTGATGTTAGAATTGAAAACATAAATTGATTGTTAATTAGCAGCTGAACAGTGGCTCAAGCAGTGCTGGTAATGATGCGTGGGGGTTGACTTGCCAGGCTGTGTCTGCTCTAAATTATGCAGAAGGCATAAATGCAGATCACAGGTCCTGTTTGCATTTAAAGCAGCAGAGGTGTCATTGCTAATGAACACATCTTCCTAGCAGATACCCAGCAGGCTACTAGTGCTGGCACATTTTGAGAGTATCTTTTGTGACATTGCCTGGAAGGAGCTGGAATGATCACAGTGGGAGAGTGCCTCCTGGTCACCTGTTGGTGGCTGCTCTCGGCACTTTAAGGTAATGCAGAAATACAGAGTTTGAGGATTTTAAGCAAATTTTAGATTTAGAATGATGAAAGGAGACAGTCTTGCATAGTGTCTTTCAATTCCAGGGGAAACTAATTACCTGGATTAGTTCAGCCACTGCCTCTGGGAACCTGCCTGGAGTCTGAAATGTAATGCAGTGCAGGTACTTTTTGGAAGTCCTGCTTGCTGAGAAATGAGCTTCTTGTTTCCCTCTGAGATGCTCTGGCTCTCTGGAGTATCCTGGGAGGGGGAGACTTGTACTCTAACTTCAGCAGATCAAGAACAGATCTGCTAATACACGTAAGTACCCACAAGTGGGACTTTGAGGTCTCTGGGTCATGGCTGCTTGGATCCTAGACTGGAGCCAGCTCCGGTGCTAGGTATCTGGACTGCAAACACAGCTTGGATGCTGAAGCCAGTTCTTCAGAGAGTAGAAATAATTTGAAATTTGGAATTGCCTGAGGCTATGTCATATCTCTGAGCATTTGCGTTGTTGTCTGGCTGAAAAAAAGACCCCATAGGTTATCTCTTCCCACCTATGCTGCTGACCCTCTCTGCTCTGGTGTGTGGATGCTTGTCCCATGGAATCGCATCCCAGTCTGCTGGGCTCCCAAGCACTTCCCAGAAGGAATCTGCGGAGGTAAGAGATACCACACAAACTGTCTGCTGGTGTCAACTTCAAGATGAGGGAATCTGTAGACTGTCCCCAGGACAAACAAAATCTGAAAGCTGCTCACTTCTACTGGTTTTACTTTGCTTACAGAAACCTGTCATGGGGAACAAGGTACAGCTGGCCTGCGGTCCTGGGGCTGTGCAGTGCTGTGGTGGAAGACTGTTCCTGTGTCCCACACTACAAGTCCAATTAGATCAAAGTTTTAAAAGACAACTGGTGCACAGGAGAAGCATCTTGTCCCTGGGAGAGCTTAGTGACTGAGTCACGCTGCCAGTGTCCCTCTCTAGCTTGGGAGCTTCACTTCCTCAAGGCCTTTCCACCCCCCATGCTTTAAACTTGGAGGATTTTTGCAGCTACATGGCAGAGAAACAACTGGCGTGGCTGGACTGCTGTACTTCAGCTCTCCTTCCACCTGCAAGTTACAATCCAGAGATCATTTTCTTGTTACCAACAGCATTTCCTGTTGGCTGTTTCAGTCTCGATGCTAAGGAAGCCCAGATTTCTCAGAAGTCTTTCTGGGGAAGTGGACTAACTTACTGGGAAGCAACTAGTGACAACTGGTCAGGCTTAGTGGGGCTTAGAAGCTTTCCTTCCTTTTTTTCTTCCTAACTGGAGAATCTTGAACATAGTGAACTATATGGAAGTAGTGTGATCCTTCTGAAATGTAACTGAACTATAGTGTACTCGTGGCAGAGGCACTTGCTGGGTTGTGGGAGGGTGTTTGTTTTATGTTGTGTGAGATGTTCTGGGTAAGCAGTTACCTGGAGAAAATCTTTAAATATATGTTGTTGAGGCTTGTTTCTGTCAAAATTGAAATCCATTGCACAACTCTACTGAACAGTCTGAAATGTAGAAATCAGCGCATGACCTGTGTAATTTTTAGGTAAGACCATGTGAACCTTCACTTCACTTCTGAGTCTCATTGCTGCTATCAAGTCCAGCAGTGAAGTTATCTTGAACGGACAACTCCACATTCTGAGTGATTCCTCCTGGAGTGGGGGAACTCCTCCAATGTAGTTTCCTGGAAACACAAACTAGAGTTATAAAGCTGAAGACAGAGCCATCCAAAGCCTGCTGGCATCTCCTATGGCCCTACCCCTGCTGTGAATGGGATTGAAGAGTTGCTCTCCTGTGCAGCTTCATTAGGGTTCATACTTAGCTCTGCTGTCTGTCAATCTACAGAGCATCTCTATGCGAGTTTCTGCTAATCAGGTGCAATACTGGTTTTCATATTAAGGATCCTCCTTTAATGAGGTGATAGTAGATGGCGCATACCATTAACCTTCCAGGCTGCTCTAATTACTCAGTTTCTGATCAGACACAGCTTGTGCATTAGCATGTGATGGCTAAACTCGGTAGAGTGCTGGAGCTGCATAGGGTCTGCTTTTCCCCAGACTCCTCTCTTCCCTTCTCTCCCCTCATTTCCCTGCTTCTTGCATGAACAAAGACTGAAACACAGTTTCATCTTGCAAAAGGGGTTGGGGGAAGGAGTCTGGGCCAGAAATAACTAATAAAGCAAACTTCAAGAACATCCCAGTTTTGTGTGTGTTTGCACTCAGTCATTTTCTATACCTTTTTTTTTTTCTTTTTTCCCCCCCAGCCTTTGTATTTTTCCCCAAATCTTTGCCTCATCAGACTTGCTTTGAAATGGAACTTCCGTAATTTACTCTCTCCACCTCCACACTCCCTCCGTCCACTCCACTCTCCCTTATTTAATTCAAATACTGCTTTGATTCCCTTCTGACCTTGCCCGAGCCCAGCATTTTCACTGGAAAAAAAAAGAGCTTATTTTGCTGGTTAGTTGTATTTGCTCTCTGGTTTGTCAACTAACTCCTGGGGTTTTGTAATCTATAAAGGGGTAGTGTCTGTGACACAAAAGTGGTGCTTAGGGCAGGCTGTGCTAGTACAGGCACGAAAATGTGTCTCAATAGCTCTTGGAGCAGAGCCAACTCGTGGCAGCATCGGCTGGGGCCAAGGGTGACAAGGTGTGCTTGTCAAAACAAGCAGACAGTCTCCTCCAGAGCTGATGGGTGCCTATGGTGAGACAGGAGGGACCAGTGGTGGGGCTTCTGGCTGTGGGCTCCAAGCTGGAGCAGTATAAAAGGGATCCTGAACCCTGGGCACTGGGATAGCCCTTCAGGACACTGTGCAGAAGCAACAAGAAATGATGCTAACTTCTCTAGTCATTCCAACTTTCAATGTAAAACCTGAAGAGAGATTTCTCAAGGTAGCACGGATGAGGTGATGGAGGAGTTGTTTTCCTTCTGTGTTTTCCTCATTGAAGTAGGCACAGTAGGAGGTATTTCATTAGCAGGGCAGCTAACATTGCTCTTGTCTTGATGACAATGTATAGGGAACATGTGTTGGTACACTTGGCTCAGCTTGGCTTGGCTTAGCTTAACATGACTGAAGTACATTATCTAAGATGTGGAATAATGCATCTGAATTTGTTTAAATCTGAACTTGTCTGTAGGCAACAACATTTGCTTCAGTGAAGACTCATATCGTATGTTCATTATAAAATCATAGAATGGTTAGAGTTGGAAGGGACCTTAAAGATCATCAAGTTCCAACCCCCTTATAGCTGAAATCTGTTTAAGGATATTCATGCTGGAGCATGAGTATAAAATAAAATCAATTACACTTCAACCATCTTATCTCTACTAAGTGTAAAACGGGGCTTGATTGTGCTTCTGAGAAGAAAATGTCATATAACACATCTCATTTACGTCTAACTATGTTCCCGGTAGACCAAAATCAGTTAGAAAAAGCTCTAGCCAAGAGTAAGGTGCTGGAGCTGGATGGCACCTGGTGCTGTCTTGTCTCAAAAATGAGGTGGGAAGAGCCCTATATTGCCTTAATACAGGGCAATACAATACAGGACTTTTTGCAAATACACTTGAACAACAGTCTTGGGAACGACCGCAGATGTAATCCCTGATCTAGTCATGCTCTTGGTGTGTCAGATTAGCTGCAGATGCAGTGCTAAAGCAGTCCTGTTTCATAGATTTTTATCTTCTGTACCAATGGATTTAAGGGGATGAAAAAGATCTGGAGTGCTGGGCCACAGCGTGTGGGAGGAAAGCAGCCTCTGAGTCACTGGTGGTTATTAAATGACAGTAGAATTGAAATGCCTCGAAAGCCCCAACCATGCACTCATGTAGGCTGCTAATTGTTGATGATCTGCAAAGCAAACCCCTGACTGAACTTCAGAGAGCACTCTGTTTCCCTGAAGAAAAAGAGGATTAAAATGGCCTTTTTGATGGCGTCTCAGCTGAGCTATGAGAGTGTGTATGACGCAGAAGGCACAGCCTCCCCTCAGGCTTCTGGCTGAGACGGGATGGCATCGCTGCCCTGAGCCCCTGAAAAGCATCTTCCCCCTTCTCTCCTGTGGCTACAAGCAGAGCCCGGTGTGCTGCTGCCTGGGTGGTCTGCAGCTCTTGCGGCACCTTGGTGGTCATTTGTGGTGCTTCTGTAGATGCAAGAACAAGGGTGAAAAGGGTAGTTGTCCCCCTTTTATTCTGGGGAAAAATGTGTATCAGGGAGCGATGCTGAAGGGAGGGGGACTGCTGGATGCAGAACTGCTACTGCTGAGAGCCCTTTTTCTTTCCCAAAAGGGTGAGGATTCTCTTCTAAAACAGAAAGCCCCAGACTCAATTGCCTGATTGAGAGCAGTCTTCTCCAACCTGGTCCCTTGCTTGCTCCTGGCTTGGTTTTAATTCCTTCCAGGCTGCGCTAGAAAACTTTCTGGTCAAGGCTAAGGAACATCAAGTTTAACTGGAATGAGGTATTTCCACTAGATAACAGCTATCCCTGGAGGATTTTGCTGGAAAAATTTCTCAACCTATTCAATTCTTGTGACCTAGTGCCACGAGTTCAGGAAGACCTGAGTACTCGCAGCTCTGTGAATCAGTCCTGGACTGGCACTGGTGGCCTCAGGCCCCAGTGGAGAGGAGCTGAGTTGTGGAAATGGCATGCAGGACATTACTTCACTGCATCATGCTGTCACCAGGCTCCCACAACAAAAATAGCTGTGCCATGGCTAAGGCTGAGGTACTACATAAAGAAAGCTTTGCGTGATGAGAACATACGAATTAGGAGCTTACAGCTTCACTTCAAAGTCAGTTAGAAGAAGAACCAACTTGATCTTCCCTGCTGACACCCTGGAGAGCTCATGACTCTTATATCTGTGGTTTAACGTTACTTTTTGCCCCTAAAACTGGTGCTGACTAATTCTACAAAAAGACACATTGGAGCTTTAGCTTAGTGCCTGGGGAGATGTTGGAGGTATTAGTAGGTCACTGGTTAAAGCTGTGTAAAACTCGCCAGGGCTTAGTTTGAGGCCAGAGCCTTGTCCCCAGACACAAGACCTGCTCGGTGCATAGAGGGGCTCAGACACAAATACGTACCTGCCTCCCGGCTCCTTGAGACTCATAATAATTCTGGCTCCTTTCTTGCTGTCCTCATTGACTAGTTAATTTGTAAGCAAACACAATGCTTTCCTAAATTTAGCTGCATAAGTACCGTGGGCAATGTCTCTTCTCCCCCTTTCCTCTGTTTCGAAAGCCATCTTAAAAACTGCACAGTGATTTAAATGGCAGCTTGATGGGAATCCATAGCAAATGACTCTGCAATTAGTAAATCTCTCCTATTGTGACAGCTCTATTATTAAACTGCCATAAATGCCAGGCTGTCTGCTGTCTCCTCAATCCCCATGCTTCCCCTTCCTTGCCCATCCTTTTCATGATTTGATTTTTTTTCTTTAAAGTTTCAGCTGCCTTCCAGCATTTCCGGGGAAGGAGTGTGAAGTGGCACATGGAGGGGCAGGATGGCTTTGTGGCACCATCCCTTAGGAGCTGTCACCTGTAAGAAAGGTGAGAGAAAGCCCTGAACGGTTGCCTCTCGCTTGCTCTGAAACTTTTGTTGCTTTGAAACTGAAGAATGTGAAACTCCTGATTTGTAAAAGCCAAAGGAAGGTAAAGAGGTAGGGAGTGAAGCTGTGACAGCAAACAGGTGGCAATACTGTCTTAGAATAGAGGAGAACCTGGAAAAGTCATACCTGTCCTCACAGCAGGGTGAGCTTAGCTGCCGCTGCTTCCTCCATCCTGTGATACAGGTGTGCATCTCGTTTCTTAGCCCATACAACTTCTCTATTGCCACAGGGCTCAGGTACAGGCAGTGCTGTTGGTGATCTGGTGGAGTGGGAGCGTGCAGAGCTGTGAGCAGCAATGAAAGCAGAGCCTCAGATTTTATCCCCACATTGTGCAGGTGTGTTGTGTGTTGGCAGCACACACTTACACACACTCCTCCCTCCTGACATAGCAGGGATGATGCTGTGTCAGACAGCTGAGCTGGGAGCAGTAGTGTGTGGAGAAGCAGATGCTGTGGTATAGGACTGGGGTGATAGGTTGATTTTAATCTGAGCATTGAGATTGGTATGTTGAGGAGGTAGAGGTGGCTCCTCTGTCCTGGCGTTTCTGCTAGGAAGGGAAGTTGTATCCTTCTCTGTGGAGCAATGTGAAGATGAGCTTATCACAGGGAAGTGTGTGGTGGCTGGCAAGAAAATGCTTGGGAAGGTTCCCACCAACCTGAAATCTGTGACCTCTTGGCTTCCAGCCACTGCTTGGGATGGTTCTGGTCTCAGTGGAGAGGTCCACTGCCCCTGCAGCTCCCTTGGCACCATGGTGCCCTGTAGAGGAAGAGCCGATGCTGCTGCTGCCTTCTGCTGCCTGGCAGCCTTGCAGAAAATATGGACGTGTATTTAGAAAAGATGCATGTATAGCTGTCCTGTCCTGTGCTTCAATAAGAAGTGAATCTTAAAAGTGCCCAGTGATGGGGAATACACCACTTCCCTGGGGAGATTCTTCCCATGGCTGATTGTTCTCACTGCGAGAACTTTTCTTCTTGTGTCCAATTGCACTCTCCCAGAGTAACTTGTACCCATCACCCCTCGTCTTTTCCATGTGACTTCTTGTAAAAAGGGAGAATCCATCTTCCTTGTAGCCACCCTTTGAATGTTTGTCATGGTTTAGGAACATGCTGATAAGATCACCGAAAGATCTCTCTAAAAACTTAGATATTTGGGATCGTATGGACTAGATGGGGCATAAAGAAAGCCTCCACTGTGCTCCTTGACAAACCTAACAGGAAAATGACCTGTCAATCCAAAATCTAGGACTTAAAAACTGTCAGGGGGATTCCTCCAATAGGAAATTGCACCTTATTTTGGGGGGTTTTCCCTCAACCTCCATGTCTTAAACATAGCCACACTGGTGTAAATCCTGTTGCTATAGAAACTTCCTCGAAGCCTGGGTACCTGCACATCTGCTTTGCTGCTCTGGGACCATCAGGTGCCTCCAAGCTGGGGCATCTGGTTGAGGAGATCTGCTGTGGGCTTGGCCTGTCCTGGGAAGGACATTTGTCTGCTGGTGATTTTGAGTTGATGGGGTATTAAAGAAAATGAAGAATCTGCATGTGCTTAGTGCCGGCTTTAGTCCCTTGTGATGAGAGATGGGCTTCCACTGAGCATGCTGCCCTCTGTTAACTCTGGGTATTTAGGAGGCTCTTAAATACAGTATTATACTCCTAATTATGCAGAAATCCTTCAATCTGGCCTGCTTCATCTGGAATTATACTCAACTATCAAATCCTGCCAAATACCTTCTTCTTAGAGTGAGGGAGGCTGGTGCACTTGGATTGCCCTCTGTAGAGAGGCGAATCCCAGCCAGGAGGCCAAGACATTGGGCCCCTTATGGGATGAGTAGATATGGGACTGTGGTGTGGATGTGGCCACCTCCCTCATCCCCACAGCAGTGAGCAGCCACGGCCGTGGGCACCCACTTTCCCAGGCCTTTACCCTGTGGGGTCCCAGTAAACATGTTGTCAGGTACTTTCCAATTAAGGGGAGTATTTTTGTGTTTGCCCATGGTATTCCTTCACAGCAGTGCTTCCAGAGGAGGCTGAATGGAGGCTTTTACTGGAGAAGATGGGAGAGGACTGATGTGGCAGCTACAGGAATGACTTGTAAAAAGCATTTGCACAGTCCTTTTTCCTCTGGCTAAATCACTTTATACCGGGAATGAGTCATTCTGGGGATAACTGAGGCTACATGATGTTTTGTATCTTTAATAGAGTATTTAACATGGCTGCCATTCAGATCACAAACATTCTTTGCAATGGTGCAACTGATTCCTAAAAGGTCACCCCTGCAGGCCTGAGACAAATGCTATTTCTAAGGGAATCCAGTTCTTAATTACCTTGGAAATCACAGAAAATTCAGGTAATTGTTAGCCAGTTATACCTGGGCCACCATCTGCCCAGCACGTGATGCTCTCCAGGAGTGTGTGGTTACTGCAGGGGTACACCTGAAATCTTGCAAAGAAGCTTTAACACTCCCTTGGTGATCCATCCTGTAGGCATTGCCTGTTGGTTTAGAACACCTGTGAGCTTCATTGGTCTGTCTGATCCTTTTGATCAAGATCTTGTTGTCTTCTCACCCCCCCCCCCAATATATATGCCTCAGTTTTCAGCTCTATAGAGACCAACCCCATAATTTTCACTCAAATCTCCACGTCCTATTAAGCCTTGCGCTGCTTCTTAGCAACGAATGAATAGTTGAATGAAAGGATTTTACAGTACAATATATTTTAGAGAATAAATATTCTAAAATTACCATTCTGTAAGTAATTGGAAAGAATATTTCTGTTATGAAAAACTTTTTCTGGAGAGCTCTTTTAAACCTGTAATACTAGTTCCTGTTTTGCAGTAGGTCTGGTTATTACTGTGTGTCAGGTATGTCAGCTGATATGAAGGTGGGAGATAGCAAAACTAGGTTTTTATAGCTCTTCCTATAGTTCCCAGAAAACAATTTTCTCTCTGCACTTCTTTCTCTTTTTCACTTTGAAAAACAGAAAGGCAGTTAAACCATCTTTTTGCCGAGTGTACAGCTTCAAAACTTGGTTTTCTTGGCCATAATTCTTCCAATGTTGATTCTGGCCTGGGTTCTGTGTGTTCATCTTCGTGGAATAATAAGGTTTGCAACTGTGAGCCTTTCAGTATTGTTCCCAGTGGCCCTTGCACAGAAATATACCCTTGGAGTAGGAAGTGTAGCTCTAGAGGGTGAACTTCTGTAGTTCCTAAGCTTTTCAGTAGCAGAAACAATGCCCAGGAAAGCACAGGGGAATAAGAAATATCTCAATAGAGGGAACAGCTCTGCTCTAAATATTGCTCTAAACTTTATGGCAAAAAATGAATAAATCTCTAACTTTTAATGCCTTATTGCACACGTAACCCCTGTATTTCAGTATGCAAATGGCTGCTGAGGTAGCAGAGAGCACGCACTTGCTGCCTCTTCTTATGTGTAATCAAAAGGTAAAAATGAGAAGGCGTCTTTCTCATAAACTGGGTCACTGGGTTAATAGAGTTTTGAAAATATCCCCTCCTAACCCATGCTGTTAATATCTCAGCATCCATCTAGATTTTAATACTGTCATATGCCCATGATATGCGTGTCTGTCATCTACTTGCTCAGAAAGTTTTCTCCCTTAGTCAAGGAAGCGCTCTGCACGATACAGATCGCTGCTGAATGCAATGTGATGCTTTGACTGGCAACAATTCATCTTCATTTGAACACTAAATATTCCATTTCTCTAGGCAGTGAAAGGCTTGATTTAGGATAGCAGCTTAGTGACTATTCCAGGTATGAGTTTAAAAGGAAAAATATTCAGCTGAACTGTACACATATTTAGTATTTAAAAACTAGTTGAGCTTTTGATGTTTCTGTGTCTGGGACTTGTTCCTGGGACTCTTGAGTCTCCTGCTGTGGTGGGTTTGACTGAGACACTCTTGTATGGGTGGTGTTTGCACTGCTTTCTTGCTGGGTTTTAGTGTGTTCCCCTTGACAGTGATTCAGCAGAAAATTCTAGGTCTTAGCGGGAGAAGGGGTAGGGAAAGCAATTAATGGCCTGTATTTGTTGTTCTGTCAAAAGAGATGAATCTTTTGTCTAGTTTACAGATTGCTTAAATTAGGAACTTAATCCAAAGGATTTGAGATGGACTGTTTTCTAGGGAAAGGTGTTTTCCTCCTTGGCCATCCTAGAGGAAGCCGAGGCAACACTCTCCTGTTCATTAGACAGCCTACGTAGGTGCGGATGGATTCCTTCCCTAGCACCTTTTTATGATATCACAGAATCACAGAATGATACGGAATTGGAAGGGACCTCTGGAGATCATCTAGTCCAACCCCCAAAATGCTAACTTTTACATAAAACATTTACTTTCCTTCTGATTCAAATGCTGTCCTTCAAATGATTCAAGTGGAGAAGGATTCATCCTTCTCCTCATCCCTTTTGACCCAGGTGCTCTGTTGCTTTTCTCAGATAAGTCTAGGTGGGGTGGGCTGGCACACTGTTACTTCTCATGGTGCAGCCTTCCCCATTCTGGTAAAGGGAATATGAAAGAATGCTTTGCTAACGGGTGTGTTGCCCCTTTTGCACTGGTAGTCAGGATTGTGCAAGGAGGGGCCAGGTGCCTGGTTTTCTGAGCAGCATGGTTGCAGATTTCATGTGAAGGAGGAGTCAGTCCACTGAGTTGAATGGACATGACCTGATTTTATTCGTTTTCAGGTGTCTTTGAATACGCTTTTTCTTCCCCTTCCCTCTTTCTGAGAATTCGGGGTCACTCCGCCTTTGCTATTAGAGATCCGCCTCTCTCTCCTTATGTGCATCTCTTCCAGAGAGACCACACAATCACACCAACCCCTTTTTCTCATGTAGTGCAAATCCAATCTACCCCAGGTTGTTAAGATTACCAAGTAACTTTGTGTGCAGCCTGTGAGAGTGATAGTTTGTAGTTGCATTGTGGTTAGCAAAATGAAAGCAATTTATCTCTGCTTAAACAGAAGGCACTTGTTCTCCCCACCAGCTCTTTTAAGGTTTCTCCCAGCCTAGAACTTAGCAGTCAGGTCCCAGCCACCCTGAAGTTTGTGGGATCATGCTCTGGTTTCTGTGGGATAATGACTTTCCTGGCCACATCCAAATGACACTGGCTACCAGTTACAAAAGGAGAGTGGTAAATTCATCTGTTAGCTGCTTCTCTCTCCTGCAAGATTTACTTCCATCAGGGATTTTTACAGGCTAATGCTGTGTCTTTCGTGTTGGGGATGTGTGGCGGAGGAAATTTATTGTTCCCTTCCTAATAGATGGCTGTAATTTCATTTCGGAACAACCACTTTATGTGCGAGAAAGCCATTCCATTATGCCACTGCACAGCATTGGGAGCATCTGTGGGAGTGGGGGCATTTGGATTAAAGAGAGTAAAGGCTGCACATCTGCTGCCCTCCACCCCTATTCACAGAACACAGTGTTAATCCTAAAGAAAAGAGAGCAATTAGCTTGTAAACCCTTCCTCAACCCACTAGAAGATTAGCCATTTTCAATTAAAGCTTTTCAGCTGGAAAGATAATGAGCTGAAATTTCCAGCTTTTTAAAAATACTGTTATTGACCATTTGGTTTTATTTCTGTCAATTTATATCCTTTATGATTAGCTACCCTGGGATAATTAGGACTGCCTTGCGCCGTACACTGTTCCCCACTCTTTCCCCTTCTAATGCAAATGGCAAACTGACTTAGTGGTCTATCTTCTGGGCTGTTGCAACTGGCTTGAATCCACTGTTGTTGTCCGAACCCGCACTGGGGATGGGCTGTAAGTGGTGTTTTTATAGGTTACTGTAACTCCCAAGTAAAAGGATAAACCTTTACATACCACTAGGAGCATGCTGTAACCATTCCCGAGGAGCCCCGGTGGGAGGAGGGAGACTGATCCCATCTTGCAAGCCTGCAATAACAAGCAGTTTGCAGTCCCTCGGGGAGTTCCACACACTGTAAAGCCAAAATACTTCTTTGTATATCATGGGTCCCAGCACTTGGGGGTTACCTGGAGCTGTGTGTGGCTCTGCTTTGTCCCAGCTTGGGAGGTAAAACTTCACAAGCTGGAGCTGGAGCCAAACCGGCAGATGGAAATGCCTCACCCCAAAACATGCTGCTGATCGACTCTGTCCGAAGGCATCTGCATGTTCCAGCACTTCTGAAAGCCGCATCGCTCCTCGGGGCATCTGGGTTGAGCTGTGAACCTTCCTGTGGCAGAAAGGGAGTCTGACCTGGTTTCACCCTGTGTTGGTAAGCTGCACGCCAACCACTGCAGAGCTGCAGTGCCTTTTGGGTCATCTCAGTTTGCTTACTGCGATCAGCTCCCATCGTGTCTCCTGCTGGTGTCGCTCAGCTTGGTCTGTGCTGCAGAACCAACATGGGTGATAGGCTGGGGCCGGAGCTGGCAGCCAGCTTGTGGCCTCATCCAGCGCTGGCCACTGCGGTGTCCCCCCTCAGCTGGGTATGCCTGTCTGCACCATACGTATGGCCTTGGTTCCTGTGGTACCACAAAATCAGCTGTGTTTCAGGGGACTTAGGGCTTTGGTCATCGTGTGTGACTGAAACACAGCCGTGCCTGTACTGGCAGATCTTTTAGAAAGCTGCTGGGCTCTATAGGCTGAGCTACTCAACATGGCCCTCTTGCCATGGCCAAGGACTTCTGAATGAGGTAAGCTCAGTAAGTTATCTCAATGCAAAACCAGCTGAAGCTTGGACTTGTGGGTGCAACATGGGCTGTGCTTTTTCTGAATCACCAAAATTATTGTATTGCTCCTAGTTCTTGGCTGTCTCCCATGCAGTCCTTGGCCAGGTCCCACCAAGCTTTGCCTTGTCTCTTCTACAAGAGTTGCGCAGTGTACGTACTGCGTGGCAGTGCGTAAGAGCAGATATAAAAACCATTAAGGCTTTTTTTTTGTGTGTAAGGAATATGACTTGGTGCTCTTGGGATCTTGCTAGCCTTATCACACTACTGATACTAACATTGTCTTTTTGCGGTTAGTGCTTTCCTTGCTATTTCTTTGTTGAAATGCGTATGAAAATATGCCTTGGAAAATATTTTACATCTGAACTAGTTAATGCAGCACCTTAGAGAGAAGGTATCTGATGCAACAGAGTACAAATGAAGCCTCATTAAGCAGGAATTCAGTGATTCTGCTGAATGCCCCAGCAATTAAATTTCATCTCGATTCATATGCAGGTCAGGAGAGTTTGGAAGGAGAATAGAGGAAGCAAAGCACTGTGGCTCTGTACTATGCAAATTAGTGTTAACATGGCATTTCATTTATTGTTAATGCATTGTTACGCTGCTACTTATTGAAAAGAAACTGTGTGACAACTGCTAAGACTGATGACCCGCTTGCTTATTTTTCCATCTGCATTGGCAGCATTGCCTCTGACAAGACCAGTGCCAAGATAAATCTTTTAGATGGAAGATGCGGAGGTTTATCTTCCCACAGAGAGGAGTGGAGTGTGATGCTGACTAGATGTTAAGACCTGTCCTTCAGGCTGCAGTAAGCTGTAGCGTTGCCTCTCTCTCTCCTTTGGGGTGAGATGTGGCATGGCCCGGATCCCTGCTACTGGAGTGAGCCTTTGTTTGGGCTCAAGTGTCCAGGTCCTTTGGGAGGAAGAGGAACAAGTTTTCAGTCCCTACTATTGCAAAGACCTGAGTGCTTGCAGTGTGTAACGTAGAGAAGGGTTCAGGGATGCTGACATGCTTTGCAGCCCCATCAGTGCATTCTCACCTCTGCTCCCATGATGCAACTCCCCGCTGTCACTTGGGCTAGTTGAGCTGTGGGGCTGCTGTCCTGTTTTTGGAGGGCTGAAGTGCCAGTTCCCCATTTTTTCTCTATGTATAAAGGTCCACAGCGTGATATGTTTCCTCTCTTCTATTTTTGATTGACATGGTCTATGTGATGGAGTTTTTTTCCTTTAAACTGCCTACCCATAGTGGGGAAGGAGAGTGCATGCTGGCTGGATGCTAATATAGACTCATTCTGATTTTCATTCTTGGTGATATTAATAAAATGTAAAGAAGAAACAGTGTTTCTGGTGAAGAGGAGAGACCATGAACAGGTCCTGCCAGGCCAGCACTGGTGCTGATATCAAGGTGCCAAGTGCAGCTGCCCTGTACTCACTGTACATTGGGGTGGTTTAATGACCTTAAAACTGGGAACCACTCCCATCACTGAAGAACTTGGATGCTTATTTTCCCTGTGGTTTTTTAGCTGTGAACAGCTTGCTATCATTCTGGCACATTGATCACTAAAAGCTGATAAGGTGGGAGCTATTAGGCGTTTTGGTTTCCCCCGGTTGCATGGTGCTGTTCTTGGTTTCCTTTTCTGCATGGCTCCTCTATGCACAGGTCGTTCTTTGCTGAGCTGGTTCAGTGCGTGCTCAAGAGGATTCTACCTGTGTCCAAGGCTGTTTGGTATCTGCTAGCTACATTGCTATGGAAGATTTGGGCAGGGCCAAAAAAGTAAAGCCAGTTAGGAACATCCCCCAGTGGAGGTGTGTGCTTTGCCCAGAAAAAGTGCTTGTTCTTTACAATTCAGCCACAGAGGTAGAGATAAATGTGAGAAATGAGCTCCCAGAAATGAGTGATGGACCGGCTTTCAGATGCTGTGCGTGCAGCTTCCAGAGCTCTGCTCCTTTTGGAGCAGATCACAAACTCCCACCTTGCCCTGGCATGGCAGTGGTTGCCGATAGATTAACCTCCTGCTGCATTGCTTATTGCTGTGTCTTGTCAAGCTCATCTCTACTTGACTTAAAAAACACATTGGAAAGCTGAGATTCACTTTTGTTGGGATGACCTCTCCTAACAAGGTCCCTGAACAAGCTCTTTTGTATAATTAGAGCTGGCTGGGAATAAGGGACTTTGGACTTGGCAGCAGACTATTTGTCTTCCACTGTTTCTTTCATCATGCTGGAGTTCCCGACCCTGTATTGTCCTATTGCCATTACCTAGATCCAGAAATCCAGAGCCTGGGGTAACTTTTGGGATTTCTCCATATATCCAGTGAGTAAGAAAAAAATGGCATAGTATATATACAATATTAAGGGAGCAAAATATAGAGGGCCAGCTCTTGATTGTCGTCAGTTAGGGCAATGGGTCTGGGGCTGCTCTTTGCATAATCTGAAGTATGGCTGAAGGACCTGTTAATGCCATTGCTCCCCAGAGTCCAGAGTGCTTTCCTCCTCCCACACAGGCTGAGCATTACAAGTCCTTTTCCAGGGTTTTGGACCCATTTTCACAACTTCAGATTACTGACTGAGGTACTTGCTAAAAAGGGGCAGTGAGGAGGCAGGTTAACCATTGAGGTTAAACCCAGAAATGATGGAAAATGCTTTGAAATGGTGTGAAACCATGCCTTGGTGGGGCTGTGGCTTGCAGGCATGATTCTGATGATGGTGCCTATTACTTATGGCTCTTGACCCCTGTTTGAAATGCCTGTTTTACTCGGTGGTATGATGTCTTCTGGCAGATTGTTGCAGAAAGCACAGGCCTGACTACAGTTCACTCAGAAAAGCTCCAGTAGCAAGGCAGACCATGGAGAAAGGGAGGATGAGAGGGGTGCATGAAGTCACCATTGCAACCATGGTGATGAATGTGCTTGTGGATCTGAAAGGATGTTGTTCGTAAAATTGTTAAAAGAAACCACTCTGACTACTGAAAATGGCAACATCCTCTTCTCGTTTGAGTTTTGGGTTAGTTCCCAAATTCCCAAATCTATGTAGCTATTTCTCTTCTGTGACAGACCCTCTCATGCAGTCCAGTCCCTTAAATTTGCTGTTGTTGGTAATGATGCTGGTACATCCTGTCTCATTTGTTACCCTAGTGACTTGACTCTTGGGTTTTACTCATGAGCATATTCTCACATATTTATTCCTCTTGTTCCACAAAAGATTTTTTGCTGGGAAGAGACATGGGGAAACTAAATGCAAAGCGTTGGCGAATGTGTATTCACAAGGTAAGCGTACAGATCGTTAAAGTTTGGAGGACCACTATGCCCTGTCATCTGGCTGAGACCAGCCAGTGAAGTTTTTCAACAGAATGAAATGTAGTTCATTGTTCATTTTGGTGGAGTATAGTGACCTCTTTCTATATGAAGAAAAAAAAAGAAGGTATTTTCCCTCCTCCTTTTAGCTAAAAATCTTCTAGGTAACTCACTTGGCTTTTTGTCATTTGCAAAAGGAAAGGGCTAAAGAATCATAGAATCATAGAATGGTTAGAGTTGGAAGGGACCTTAAAGATCATCAAGTTCCAACCCCCCTGCCTTGGGCAGGGACACCTCTCCCTAGAGCAGGCTGCTCAAAGCCCCATCCAACCTGGCCTTAAACACTTCCAGGGATGGGGCATCAACAACTTCCCTGGGCAACCTATTCCAGTGCCTCACCACCCTCACAGTAAAGAACTTCTTCCTAATAACTAATCTAAATCTCCCCTCTTCCAATTTAAAACCATTACCCCTCGTCCTGTCACTAGACTTCCTGACAAAGAGTCCCTCTCCAGCTCTCCTGTAGGCCCCCTTCAGATACTGGAAGGCTGCTATCAAGTCTCCCCGGAGCCTTCTCTTCTCCAGGCTGAACAGTCCCAGC
>VXBW01004783.1:124508-273787 GCA_013400375.1 Thinocorus orbignyianus
GTCACAATTTATTGCCAGGGGTCTGATGGAGAAGACTAGACTGATTTGGAGAGAAAGGACCAGTGCTGTCCTAGGCATAGGCTCAATTATTTGTTTGTAAATTTAGCAAGTGGAATTTCAAGTGCCTGGGCTTGCACCTCCATGGAATAGGGCAGGAAATGTCCCCTGTTGTTAGGAGGGACATAGGATCTGCTGAGGTTGGCCAGGGTACATTGGTCATTAAGAAAAGGCCAAAAGTTTCGGTTTTTAAAAACTGGAACCTCCAGTTACTATGGTTTTGAGCTTTGTGTCTTTCCTGAACTAAAAGTCTATTACTTTGGTGTGTGTTTCAGCCCAGTTTGGGATGCTGGTGTGCAATCAGGGAATGCTGAATCACCGATGTCACATGGAGAAGGAAGGGGTCACTGCAGCCTTTCCTTCTTCCCATTAATCACAGCTCCGGGAGGCATCCTGCATTCCCCACCAGCGACGTCCCCCTCTGCTCCCCTGCAGCGCTGTCAGGCCATGACAGATGTGAATGTCTCTTTCTGACATGGTTAAGCAGAAAAATGTATAGTGACTGTTTTATTGTACTCTGGTGGTGAAGGGAATGGATGGGGGTCTTGGAAGCACCTTTAGCAGCGCTCTCCGTTTCACTGCTCTGTGTGTGTGTGTGCAGCAAGGGCTCTACTGGATGGGCCAATTTATCTTGCAGCATTCATTACCTGCAATAAATTAATGTTTAGGACTGACCAGTGGAATTTGCACTTAAAGGAAAGAATAATCAAGGACTTCTTCTTCTGACTCCATTATTAAACCATTTAAATAGCCTTTTCTTTCAAGATTTTTTTTTTTTAAAGTCCATTCTCCCTTTCCAATAAAAATATATCAGTAAAATACTGAGTTGCATTTTGGGCCTGTGTGTGAAAAACAAGGCATCTGCTTAGACCGGAGATGAGCCCTGCTGCAGGCCCTAGGCTGGCTTGCAGTTGTCTGGGGTTTCTAAACAACTACATAAAATTGGAGCAGTTGAAATGGAGCAAATGTGCAGCCAGCCAATAGCTGGGTAATCAGCTGTGAAGTCTCTTTCACCAGGAGGGTGATGGGTCTTCCTCTTGTCTGTCCTCTTCCTCCCTGTCTGCTGCAACCAAAAACCAATGAAGGAGGGTTGTAAACTCTCCAAATCTCTTAATTTTGTGTAGAGATGGGTTGGAATTCACAGTAAAAACTCACTTGCCCAGTATGACGTCTGGAATTACTGGGTCTCCAGTGCCAGAAACAATCCTTGACAGGGTGGATGAGCAGGAAGAGGGGTCTCCAGCCCCAGGCAGACCCCTGATGTGCAGGCATGTATTTTTAGATGCAAGAAGTAAGATGAGGAGAAGGAGATGGCAAAGTAAAATCTTAATTTAAGATCTGAATTTAAAAGAAGTAGAAAGCATCTGCGTCAGTCTCTTCTGAACCCTCCTTAACCCAAAGCAATTTCTGTTGCTATTAATATGATTTTTATATGCGGTTAGAACTTTGGTGTTTCTCTGTGCACTGTAAGTGCGTGTGGTTGGGTGTTTTTCCTCATCATTTTCCTGTGGCTGACTGTTCATTACATTCATTCAGCTGTCTTCAGAGAGTCTCCTGAGACTTCCTAATGCGGAGTGATGCAAGAACCTCTCCGTATTCTCCTGGGCTCAGAGCATGTTCAATGCTAAACGGTCCATTTCAGGATCTTGCCGAAGTGTTCCACCATGCTGTGACTTCTGACGAGGATGGGTTTGAATGTGTTTAAATAAGTAATGTTTTAAGTCACAGGAACAAATGCCCATCAAGCAGTGGACTAAATCATTGATATTCTGAATAGCCTGTGATCTTCCCTCTGCTGTCCTCCCTGTCTTGTCTGCATAAAAGTGTATTCTGTAAATGTCATCTCAACCAATTTAGGGCATGTAAAGTTTGCAGCTTCACTCCCACCAAGGTTCTGGGAGGATTTGTATGTTAGCTCTGGGGAAAGATATTTTGAGTTCAAGAGCAGGACAGTATGTGTTGGGTACAAGAAGCGATAAACCAAGTATAAGAGCATGTGTGTGTGTGTAAGGGAAGCTACTCCTTACTTACAACAAATGAATTTTGCTCAAAGGTCAGCCTGTTCCTGAGAAGAGTAAATACCTGTTTCTCTAGACTGGTGTCCTGTTGACTGGTATCACCTCTTTAGTTGTGGGGGTGAGAGTCAAAAGCCTGTTCAGATGGGTATTTCCAGCAGGGACCACCCAGGAGCTGTTCTAGCCATGGACTGTCTTCAGCCTGTACTGTCTTTCTGCTCAGCATTTTATACTGAAGGGAGCCCAAGAAAGCATTCCATACAAACTCTTTACTCCTAGCAGAGTAAATATCAGTATACACCAAGAAAGCAGAACTGAGGGAGTTGTTTTGTTTGTTTGTATGTTTTGTTTTGTTTGTTTGTTTGTTTATTTTTTTTCCTGTGGACTTTTCTATTATTCTCTCCAGCTCCCCCAAATTAACTTATTTTTTCCAGTGTGACATTGTATGGGGTGAACCCCAGACATTCTCAGGTGAGGTTCGTATGTAGCTGATATTGCCAAAGTGTTTTTGGATAGCTGCTAATTCAAACTGCACAAGTATAAAGTTAATGTCAAGAGGTTTAGGCAGATGTACAGACTGTTAATGAAAAATCAAAGTTTACATGTTGTTCCTCAAGTTTGTTAAGACTTAGTTTAGGTTGATGTCTCGTGCTCTTTTATGACATCTATATAAAATACCAAAATGATGTCATTAAATATCCTTTTGGACTGTCTAATTTTCTTGGTGTGGGGGGTGTACCTTTTTCCTTTCCCATTAGAAACTCGAGCTGTTCACTTCAACTGGTTTTAATATAATGCCACTTGAAACATTAAGAAAGTGTTGTCTTTATGGGTTTTGACCAAAAACCATACAATAAACATCGTTATCGTCTCCAGGCTCCTGGTGTACTGGGCTCTTGCCAACCAGCTTAAAAAATGCCACAAGCAATTCCAGGTTTGAAATACCAAAATGCCTCTTCTTTAACCTTCTTTAACCTCATTAGCAGAGGAACAGGACAGTTCCATCCAGTTCTTGTCCACGAACTCAAGCAGCTTCAACTGTATAATAGACTTGCCCTCTCATATCCTTTCTCAGTGCAGCAGGTCTTCTGGGAAGAATTTTATGGTGGCATGAAATAAATGTAAAAATAAATGATTGCTTTTAGCTTTTCTTTAAAACATCCAATTGGAGATGTCCATTTCATGGTATCCAGAAAATGGGCTATTCTCAAATTAGAAGCTTCTTGTATTTGTGGAGCAACTGGAGATATTTTTTTCCTTTAAGATGAGATTTCATTGTAGCAAAATCATTAATAGCCATGTGAAAAGATTTCTAATTACAAATTTCAGCTCAATTACTAATTAAGTCTATTGTCAGACTGAATAACTTCTTAAAAACAAATTATGGACCAAAATATCTCATTCGTAAGTAGATTTTTTTCTTTCTTAGTAATTTTATTGCTTTTGTAGAAGTTGTCTTCACATGAAGCAGCTGAGTTCAAACCAAAATAGAGATGATGTTGTGTTTCAATCCAAGCAAGAGCTCTGCCATTAGGCTGCAACCCAGTTCTCTTTGTCCACATGGGCCACACAGGGTTACAGTGCCTAGGTCTGCAAAATTTCCTGCTGGCACATCCAGAGGTGTTCCAGTCCTTTTAATTTATCCTGATTTGTTTCCTACAGAAGCAAAATTTAGCCTCCACAAGTTTTCTTGACCACTTTCAGCCAAATCTGGTAGGAGTCTCAAACACGCATGGGCCATCTTACAAAAATGTAGATGGCTTTTGTGCCTTTGTGCCTTGGACCATGCTTGTCTTGATTTTTCTTTAGCATAATCTTGCCACTATAGATAGTGGCAGTTCCCAAGGGAATATGGCATCTATGGAGAAAACTGCCATTTGGTTGTAAGCCATGGGCTGGTTGGTACAAGCAAGGTTTTTGTCTTATAGTTTGGCTGAAATGGGATCCTCTGTTCGATGCTGCAGGTGGGACATGGCTGCCTCCCCTGTACACCAGTGCTGGGATGGTAGCATCAGCCCTATGCTCTGCATCTCCAACACAAGTCAGCCTACTTTGTTTTTCTTTTTAATAGCAAAGGCAACAGAGACTGGTTTACTACAATTTCTTTCTAGTCCAGTACCCTATCTCTACCGACAGTTGAGGACCAGCTGTTTCAGGGGCAGCCATGAAGCATCCTGTCCTGAAGGCAGGACGCCCCATGACCCAGCTGGTCACCAGCATTGCCCCTGAAGCCTGCCCTCGCTGCAATCCATTGCTTGCCCAAATCCTAGCACAGGGCCTGCCTGTGTTTTGACAATTGATGGTTCCTCTGCCCTTCCTAAGAAAGGGTTAAATTGAGTTTTCAGAAAACACTGTAGGCAGGACATAAGACTGCAGCTTCATACTCCCTTTACGCTGTGTGAGTGTTCGGGAAGCAGTGTAATGCTTTGACAGCAGCTTGACATTGCCTTGAAAGGTGCTGGAGGCTCTGCAAGCACTTGCCAAGAGGGGGTGGGGGAGAGGAAAGTGTGTCAGGCAATACTGCAGTCGCAGCCTCTTCTTGCGCTCAGCCCTGATGCTGCTGCTGCTGCTGCTGCAACTTGGAGGCTTGTGCGAGGCTCCGCTGACGGCCAACTTCTGCAGCTGGCTCTGAGCACAGCGTGGAGGGCAGCGGTACCTCCCTCACAGCGCCGGCTGCCCACGGTTCCTTTCATTGATTCCTTTTTTTTTTTTTTTTTTTTTTTCCTTTGCCTGAAATCCCTGTGAAAGCCCCAGAAGGGCTTAGGCAGGAAAGGGCCAGCACATCTTAATGGGATGATGCCTGCTCTCAGCCAGCGGGGCGCGAGGAGGTGGAATACCACTGGGAATGAAGTGCACGCTCGACATTTGCTGCATCTGCCGGAGAGTCAGGGTTCAGTGGCTGCCTCCCCTTCAACCAGCTGTTCCGTTTAATCACTGCGCTTCCAACTTTTGCCTTGCAATGCCTGATGGCCAGGCAAGCCGTGACAACTAGCACGGGATTTTTAGGATCGGTTTAAAAATCCTGTACCCTTCATTTTACTATTTCTACACGGGACTGGCGAGTCACACCTTAAACAGCCATGTAAAGACATTTTTTCCTAAAGGATTGCCACATTTCTGAGTCCTTGCAAACTGGAGTGTCCAGGACGATTTCTTTTTTATCTTCCTGCTGTGAAGTGAGGAGTAGTGTGTGCGTTGCAGCCCTGCTCGGCTGTGGGAGGCAGCCTGAAAGTGAGCCTGAGCTTGGCTGGAAAGTGCTTCCAGTGCAGGCAGGGAGAGAGAAAGGAGCGGCTGTTGCAATTAGTTGAATGATTTGATAGATAACAGCAGACATGCTTTGTGGACTGAAAAAGGATTTGCAGTCAGACTTTGGTGAGTGAGCCTGTCTGTATTTTTTTTACCCCCTCCTCCAGTAGTTTATTTTTGTTTACTCTGATTTCCTTTAACCACCTTAAATATCATTAATGATTTCATGTGCTACTTGGAAGGGGCTTTTATGAATCCAAACCTTTGCATACAAACTATAACTTAATTGCTTTGATTTGTAAAATGTGTCTCGGCTTCTCGGGGAACAATTTCTCCCTGTGACCACTGGAGAGTACCCTTCAGGCTGCCTCCCTTCTTCCCCTTCTCCAGCTGGAGGACTGGCAGATACAGGGGCTGTTCTTAAGGCACCCCAGATATTGCAGAGCATTTACAGCCGGTGTGCTATTTTTAAAAAAAAAACCCAAAATCTAAATGTTACTCGTTTATTTTTTCAGATCAGCGCATGAATGGGCTGGGCTTTCAGCTATGGTGAATAGAGGGCTGGGGGTAGGGAATTGGGAGTAAGGGACTCTGCTGAACATGGTGAGATCACTGCCATCTTCCCCACCTCCGGTGTAATGTACTGCTACCTTGTCTAATAAATATTTCAGCTCCTGCTAGAAGTCTGCCATTTCAATGAGGTGCTAACCCCTGTTTTAGAAACCTGGGGTGAGTAACTCACTATTACCGTGGAGTGTAAGAAATCTGCTTCACCTCTGCAAAAGAGTAGGAGGGTGAGTGTAGAAGGGCACCTTTACAAAGGGCACAGTCACCAAATCCGGACCCTGGTCTTTCCAGGCTCTGATATTTCTAACTGGGTGCAATATGCAGGTACTTTGTTGCATGCTGTAGCTCTGCTTGTTGCAGCTAAATGTACTGCATGGAGCTTGCTCTTCTGCTCTGACGCAAGCGTTTTCCTTTTGAAAGCAAAGGCATTGGAAGTACAGAGGTAATTTATGGTTTCTGAATCATTTTATGTTGCCTGAAGTGACGTAGTGGGACTGAATTTGTCCTCTCCTTGGCCTCAAGATGCCCCAAAGCATGAACCTAACTTCAAAAAATTGTTTTCCCTCCCTAAATCTGAGGGGTGAAATAGACCAAGTGTAAAAAAACTTAGCCTGACTTTGTTGCCTCATCCCGTGACTAGATGCAATGTCCACTTACTGTGGCAGCACAGCAAGGAGAGGTTTGGGGGCTGGGGCTTATTTTGAAGCTGCCTGAGACATGGCGATGAGTCCTGTTAGGCAGAGGGAGTCTGGGTGTGTGATTTAACAGGGCAGGAATGCAGCTGTTCCACGAAAAGATCAAAAGACAACTTGGCAGGAGCTCCCATCACTCTTGGGGCTGAGCCATAAGCTGGGCCCCTAGCTCAGGGGTGGCTGATACCGACTATGCTAGAGGAGTCTCCTAGATGCCATAAGCTACAGAGGGAATCATGCTTCCAGTTCGTCAAACGTGTCACCGAAGGCACCTGGTGCTTCATTCATGCAATTCATCAGAGCGATGATCACTGTGTTGCTGTACATGGTGACTTTGTCTAGGTGTTGAAAAATGTTCCTGAAATGAAAAATATTCCTGATCTCAGCCCCAAACCTTTCTTGGAGAACCTTGAGTCAATGTGGTGTGTAGGTCTGTTGTGGGAAGGTGTAGTCACTTAGCTAGTAAGGAAGCCTGGAAGCTCACCCTGGTATGGGCCCTTACAGCGTGTGCTGATGATGCTTCTGAGGCCCAAGTACCAGATGCTGGTTTCCTCAACAGCCCACAGAGGAGGCCACGCTTTTCACCAGCAGCAGATCAAAGGGGTAGGAAACCATCTCATTTAATGTCTGCCACCCCTTTTGTTCTTAGTTATTTTAGTGCATTGAGAAAAGCTTTGAGGGGGACTGATTACAGTATATTGGGTTTCCTTTTGCTGAGGCTCAGTGAAGCTCTCTTTTGGTCAGTCAGCTGGATTCTTAGTGAGTTGGATTTTTTTTCTCCTGATAACCTGGCTTTTTCATACTTGACTCTGCATGTGGAAATTATCTGAGATGGATGCAATAAAGTGAATTGCTATAATATCACTCATTTTAGTGTTTAAAGTGTGATGTGAATGGAAAGCAGATGGATTGTTTCAAGGAGGCATCCAAATGTTTCAGAAATGCTGGTCCCACCATCATCAGTTTTCTTTCCTCTCCACTAGCCACTCTCAAAAGCTTTGTGATGGGACATTTTGGTAATACGGAGCTTTTCTCTGTCCTTCAGAATGCAAAGGTCAGAAAATACAAACTAGCAGTGATGTTTCATGGAAGACGGGGGGAAGCATTTATCTTCTGTTTAGAGCAAGCTTGTGTGTGGCTCCACTGATACCAGTGTGATAGTTTTTCCACAAAAGATCTTGCAATCTTGCAATTGAAGGACTTCTCTGAAATGCTTTATGGCCTTTCTGAAGTCCAGAAAGACCTTGTATGCTTTGCTTTAGCAAACTTTGTGTTCAGTTAGTCCTTACTGCAGGATCACTGCAGGAGTGGGCAGAATGACAGAGCCCATTGAATCTCCTTCATGCTGCTGCAAGTGACCAGCTGAGAATCCCATTGCAAACCAGCACAGGTTAAATGGTTAATTGACTGCAATGCAGGAAACTTTAGAAGACTCTATATTTCAGAAGCGTGCACTTAGTTGACTTTGTTATTTCTTGTTTTTAAAAATATGGTTTGTACAGAAGGCAAAGGAAAAGTAATGATAGTAGCTAAAGATGTCCAGTTCAGTGTTTTTCTGTCTGGGTTCGTTGTTTAGTTTTAGGATGGGTTTTTTGTTGCCATTGGAAGCCATGCTTTTAGTGTGAGATGGATGCTCTGCGGACCATGGAGAGCAGTGCAAATTTCCTATGCATTCTTCCTGAGCAGCAAGTTGCACCCTTTATTTGCAGGGTGGGAATGGCCGGGAAAGGAGACTTGTTAACAGATAGATCTCTGCCCTTTCCTACTTGTGGTTCTCGCAGGATCAGCTGCCCTGTTCCGTACTGTGTTGTCTCTGCAGTAGCCCCAGAATTTCTCAGCTTACCAAACAGGCAGGAGGAGAAATAGAGAAAAATTGTCTGAAAGGGATAGAAAACTAATGTGAGGAGCTAGAATAAGACAGGAGGAAATCTTCAAAGATAAATCTCCTAGGAAGAAAGATTTTATCTTTCTTATTGAAGAATTTATCACAATGGTGCTATTTAATATAAATCCTGCTCATCAGGCTTATTACGTCACTTGTCAGCTTTGCCTCAGTGGCAGGAAAATGAAAGATTAAGAGAAAAAGTAACTGGGTTGTGTATACACACATCTCTGGATCTGGAGCTGAAGCACAGCGATCTTAATTTCCTTGAGCAAAAACTGGGAGAGAAAGTTTGTCTGGGCTGTTCCTCTTTCCTAAGCTATTATTGGCCATACCTATGGTATCATTCAACTGCCTTGTCTTTGAATACATCCATGCTGGAAACAACACATATGCTCTAATTTATTCACTAGACTTAAATATAAAGGAAAAAACTTTCTGCATCTGCAATTTTGTTGCCATTGCTTCCTATCCTAACACAGGTGACAGATTGCTCCTTCCTTCTGTGCATCACTCTTAAAGATGTCTGGACACAACAATAACATTTTCTCTCTCCTTCCTCTATTCTCTTTAGCATAGATAACTCATTTTCCCTCCCAATGTAGTGTCAGAAGTTGTGATCTTCTAGATGTCTGACCACACTGCACTGCTTCATTCTGAATGAACTCTAGCTGGACCACATCTTTCTTGAACTGTGGTGCCCAAACCTTAACACTGCCTTCAAGGTTGAGGCTTTTATCAGTGCTGACTAAAATGAAAGGATGATTTAATAGATCTTGCAGATTACACCCACCTTTGCATGTACCAGGATGTTAGCTTTTCTTGGATATGACATGCTACTGTGGAATTACGTTTGGTTTGCAGCCCACAGTATCTGAAGAGTCCTTCCACAACTGTCATTTAGGTGTTTTTTCTCCATTCTTTATTCACTTGGCTATTCCTTCCCAGATTTTGTAGCTTGCATGCACTTCTATTGAATTGTATATTTGTTTTTTCAAATGTGTATGAATCATTCTGGGTTCAAAATTTACTTTCCAGCCTAGTTCCAGTCTCTCATAGCTGATAGCTGTTAGAAACTTAATAAGAGCAATCTCTCTGCAGTCATCCAGGTCATTTAATGAAAATGTGGAGTCTTACCAGACTGGGAATGCACTGCTACAGGACTTCGTTTAGTACATCTGTCCCTTCTGATTGTGAACAACTGCTGAATTTTCTCAGTGTGTGGTTTTCCAATCAGTTTTTGCATGCACTTCATAATCATCTGTATCCTGCTTCCCAAACATACTTATAAAAATAGTCTGTGGAACAGTATCAGAAGCATTTCTAAAATTGAGATATTAACAACTTGCACTTTCCATCTACCCAGAAATGTTACTCTGTCATAGAAAGAGATTGAATGGAAGTGACTTATTTGTGGTAGGTCCAGGTTTGTGGTTGGTCCTCCTTGTTTTCTTTCAGTGGTTCAAACAAAGATGGTCAGTTCCAGGCACTAAATGAGAAGGCGATGGATTTGTCATTCTCTTGGCCCCACACTGATGTTTCTTCTATTTGTTTTGGTTTGGTTTTATTGCATTGGTCATTGAATTGTGCTCTCCTGCAGTCTTGTGGTGTCTTACCCAACCTCTACAAAGCCATAAGGATACCTGCTGATGGCTTTGGGACTTTAGTGGCCAGGTCTTTAAAGTTTTGTTGACTATGTTAAGTATAAATCAGCTGATCCACACTATGGAAATGAGTTCTTGCTCTTTTCTAGAGATGACCCATACCACCAAAATTGTTTTATATCTGAGGAAAAAAACCTAATCTCCTACAACTTTTCATGGCCTATAGAAATGAATTACCTCTTTATTCAGTTTTTCCCTCCTGTATGGAGGTTAAAGAGGTTTTCCTCTTAAAAGGTTGTGCTCATGCACATCTCATTAGTACACATTTGTTAGTAGAAGGATATTTTTCAATGCAAAAGCCAGGCAGACTTAATAGATGTCAGTCGAATAACTGCTATTGAGGTTTTCTCTCCAGAACTAACTGTTGGAGTCCAGTTTCCAGCCCAGGCATTGACCTGCCTGCTTAAGAAGATCTCATTACTGCCGGAAGAGGTGAACTCTGGCTTTGAGTGACCCATACATAGTAGGGGTCTGAAATTAATGTGGTGTGTTAAGTCTTGCTTTTGGCTTTATGTCCTTTTCTTTATTCTTTATATTATTTGTTCTGTTTTGTTAATCCATATAAACCAGAGACAGCCAAACTGCCCAAGTGTTTCTGTATGACAGGGCATGTAGGATTTGATTTATTTAAAAAATGGACTGTTAAAATTTATACTTGTATGTGGATGCCAATGAGTATTGCTTGTGATATTATCTACCTAGGGATTGAAATCATATACAATTTTACACAGAAGGTCAGAAAAAGATGTTGGGCAACTTGGAGGATAGAGTGCCTATGCTTTTGTGTTTAGGCAGGTGTGGGTGTTGCAAACAAAAGAAATATTTAAAACTAACAAGTTATAATAATCAGAAAGCAGTGTTGGCACAGAACTGGAGGAGAGAAAGTAGAGCAAAAAAAAAATCTTTAGCAACGTTCATCAATTGACAATTGAACGCTACCAGGCATAAGAACATTTAAGGCTCTTTTCAGCTGTCAGTTCAGCTGCTGTGTAATTTTTTAGCATATGAGTAATCCCATCAGGGTAGGCACGGTCTTAAGCCTTGATAGGATAGGACCCCCAGGTCATTGTACGGCTGTCTATTCAAGGTGGCAGAATACTGTTTCAAGACAAGTGTGCTTACGTGGGAGTTATGAAATTCTGGTTCTGTGACAGTCTGACAGCCAGACTGCTTCTGACTTTTTTTTTTTAAATATTATTCTGTTCTTAACCACAAAAAAAATATTACTAAGCTTGATGTTCTCAGCTGCCAAATTTATTAATCTGTGGCTTTAAAAATCAGTCTAGTAATTTAAGAGATTTATAAATTCACACAGGATGAAGAATTTCTCTCCTTCCATTCCCAACATTTGCCATCCCTGATTTTTTTTTATTTCAATGAATTATTTTTTTTTTTCCCTTTGACCGTGTGTTTTTGTTCAAGGATCTGATAATTACATGCTTGGAGATGATGCTTTTACAAAAGCATCTTTCCCAGCAATTTTCAACTGGAGATGTGGATAAAAATATCTCCCAGTTTTTTATCAGAAATGTTTTCAGTAATGTGCAATTATGAGCTCTGCCTTCATTCAATTCATCCTGGAAGAATTTGCTTCACAGGGAAATTCGTTTCCTAGCTTCTGTAGATGCCAGTATAGTTGGCAGCTGCAGGTTTTTGTGGGGAGGAGGGAAAAAAAAGGCCCAGAAATGAAAATTGCGTTGAAGTAAATTGGTCCCAACACCTGGAAACCATGAAAGGGTGGAATATCATACTTTTTTGTTCAATCACTGTTAAACTGCTTTGCATGTCAGTCCCAAATGGCCTTGTAAATTATTTAATATAGCTGAGAGATGAAGAGATGATCCCATGTAATCGTGCCTCAGAACTAAACCATGTGCAAGTTCATGAAACTGTGCAAGTTCATGAAATCATGTTAGAAAGGTGGAAGGAGTTGTGGTTTTCTTCCCAGCAGTACTTTTGGCGTTAGTGTTGAGATGAGAAAGTCTGTGGAGCTGTTACAAAAAGAATAAATATGCTTTTGTCCTGGGAGGCAGGAACTTTGCTGGTAAGAGTACGGTCTGGCTCCCTGCAGCCCTGGTGTATGGATGAAAATAGGATTTGTTGTATCTTCCTCTTTTCCGAAGGAGGTACGCAGATATCTGATCTGGTGTCTGCTGCTGTTTTGGACATTGTATGCCAAGTTTTTTGCAGCTATTGAGCAAACTGATTTGCTTGATATCCCAAATAACTCTTCCCTCCTGGCTTCTGCTGCTAGCTGCTCTGAGCCTTCTTGGTGTTCAAAGGTCCAGCACTCCCATCCTCCTCCCTGCCAGGAGCTCTCAGCCTAGAGAGGGTGGGATGGCACAGCTCCAGTTAGCTGGAGCCAAATGGCCAAGTTAAGTCGTGGATCTGCTCCTCTGTCTTTGAGCAACCCTGCACACAACTGTACAAATGATGGACGTCTGAGCCAAACCTCTAACAGGTCCCCACTGTTGTGCTACCAGCCTTGGTGCAGTTGTCTCGGCAGTAAATCTGCATATCCATAAGATCTCAGTGGAGATCTCCTCCTTTCCCACTGTTGGCACGGTGAGTGATCCATACAGGGTTGTTACAGCAATGGATGGTTCAGCCTGAAATATGAAGGATGTGGCCTGCTCCTGCCCTGGTGATTTATAGAGGATAATTTCTTTGTGGAATGCAGTGCAGTTTGGGTAGGATTAAACTCTTGGCACAAGATGAATGTATGTGTTTTGCTAAAGGGTGGTGGGTTTTTTTCAATAGGGTAATACATTTCCCATATAACCTACTGTGTAAACAGATCGTGTTCCTTCCTGCACTGAAATGCTGAGTTCTGTTGCTAGTGCTGCACAAATGCCTCAAGCTGCAGCCCAGAAGCCCCCCTGCAGCTCTTCTGCAGGTTCATCCTCAGCTGATTCCTCTGCAGCATGAATGCATGAGGATCAAGGGTTTGTGTGTGAGGTAGGGATGGACTAGTTGGAGTCCTGGGATAGAGCCACAGAGATAAGCCTGAAATGTGTGGAAATCAGTGGGAAGATACTCAGGTACATATAGACCTGGATCAAACAGCCTAAATGGCTTGTAAACCTTGCACCTGTGGAGTTAAAATCAGAGTGAAGTTATAAGACCTCTGAGACAGAGCACATGATATTGGAACTCTGTGGTCTTTAAGATCCCTTCCAACTCTAACCATTCTATGATTCTATTTTGCTCCAAAACCAGGTTTCACCCTGTGGTCCACTGCTCCCTCACCTGTCCTTGCTGTGTAGCACATGAATGTTTTCCCTGCTGTTTCCCACTCCTTGCTGCTGTAGCAGGGCTGTGCGAGGTGACCACTCTCGTCAGGACGGTGGCAAATGTCACTGAGTCCAGGCTGGCTTCAGGCACAGGCCAGAGAGCTGCTGTGATTTGTAAGGCTGATCAAAAGACACAAGACAACAGAGAGAAGTTTGTTAATAATAACAACTTAAAAAAAGAATTGAAGCAACTCCCCTTCCCCCTTGTCTTTCAATTTACTCCTTCCCTTTCCATTCAAGTGAGCTCGGCAGAGGGACCCCATCCTTGAGAGGGGGTATAAGTGTTCACCTTGCAGGAACTGGAAAATAAAATGTTTTGGAGATGTGATGGAGGTGAGCGAACAGAGCTCCACTGGCTTTCTCTCCTTTCTAAAAGTCCCTTTATCATTCAGCATCCGACTCAAGCAGTACCCTGAGCTATAATAGGCAATTAGCTCCTAGCAGATTTATGTGACACTGTGTTTTATAAGCAATCGTGTGTGTTTAATCATTAAATGGATCTGCTGTGTCTAACGTTCACAAGGCTGACCTCTCTCTCATCTCACTGTGCACACACAGTTCTCTTGCACCAGTTTAGACCCATAGACATTTGTACTTGTGAAAAACTGGTGGAAATGTGTTACTTGGCAGCTGCCGTTGGTTCTGGCAGGCAATGGCAAGAGGTAAGTACTTGGCAATATCAGCTCTCTGAGACATCCAGACTCCATCTAGAGTAGGGGTCTAGCACTGTGGGAATGGGAGATGTCCTCCTAACCCCATGGACCCTCAGTGTGGTGAGGGACTGGGCAGGCATCAGCACAGCACCCTGCCAAGAACACGTATCCCATGACTGCAGTATTCCCTAGACATCTTGATGTTTGGAAAGTAGTCAGTTTTAGTATTCATAGTTAATTTTAGAAATACCTGCACACGCTGCTTTTCCACACATCTATTACACACTTGACAGAACCAGCTGGTTTTAATTTTTATTAGCACAAGTGCCTTGTTGAATCAAAATTAAGTGGGTATTTGGGAAGCATAATGTGAAGCATTACACTTAATGGTCTGTGTTCCTGAGTGGAGAAAGGCTATCATGAGTCTCCTCTCTTCCTGAGACTCCGTGGTCTTTAGCTCCACCTGAATTTTCCCCAGTTCATTGCTACTTCCCATCCTCCATAAACTGTAGAACTCACAGCGTCATCTTTTCAGGTGTGTGTTTCATCTTTTCAGACATATGCCCTTATTCAGATACAAGCACACTGGGCCTTGGGCTGCAGTGCGTGGGAACAATGCAGGCCTGTGGGGTGCAGGTGGAGCTGTGCTGCTGGGGCAGCTCAACCCAGCCCCAGGAGGGCTTCCTGCCCTGGCTCAGATGGGTTCAACTTCAGCCTCTCCCTTGTTTGAAAAGGGAGCAAGTATCTGCCTAGGGCCATGCAAAAATTACTTTTTCCCGATCTTGGGTAGTCTGACATGAGCCAATCCCTCTGGCTTTTTGTGATGTTCAGGAGAGCTTGGGCTTTCACTGAATTGCATGTGCTAGTTTTGACCAGTGTCTCTATTCCTCAGCCTGTTCTTCTGCAGCTGGTGCCATGCTCCTCTGGCTGGAATGATTTCAGATTTTAAACATATAAAACCAAAAAAGAAAATTAAGCTACAGAATCATGAGCAGGATTTCTATGTGAAAATTCCAAGGCTGTCCATTTGCTCACAGGTGTTCACAAGAATGAGCATCTCTTGTGAGTCTTTCAGACAGTTGCAGACCCCAGCTTGCAGCAATTTGTTCTGATTTTCAGCAGGAGTTTCCATGTCTTCTGGGAATTCTTGTGCTGGCCATAGTTGAGATTGTGTTTCCCACCTGCTTTACATCACCCTTGCAGTGTGAAGCAACTGCAAACCAGCACACCAATTGCATGAAGGCAGCTACAAAAACCAGCTGGAGTGCATTAATAATTTTGCTGGAGCGGGGTCTTACCCCTCTTTCATGCTAAACACATGTTTGCTTTCATCACGGTGGTGCTCTGCTGATCTTTGGACACCAGCCTGTTTGGAGGATGGGATGTCAGCAGAGCCTGCAGCCACAGCAAATCTTGATGGGCAGCAAGAAGTGGGGCAAAAACAGGAGCGGAGCTTGTTGGAAACAAGATTTAATGGACAATTCAGGCAAATTTTTAACAGCTGTTTTGATGGGGTCAGACCGCACCAGTTCCAACATCAAATAACTTTGAGCTTTGAAACTTTCTTATTTCATCTTCTTGTCCTGCTAAATCTGATATTCCCCGTCTCTTTGATTTCTCTCCTTTTCCCTCCCTTCTTTCATTTTAACCAAGGCTTGAGCTTAAACTTTCTTTAGTCTTTTAACTATAAGCTTATTCCATCTCTCGCATAGCTCCTGTGAATCCTCCTGACACAGTCAAGGATAAAAGCAGCCCAGCCGCATACACGGACCATTGCATAATGGATGGTTTGTGTGTCAGAGTAAAATCTACATATGTTTAGATCAGTCATGAAGTGGGAACATCTGTATATATACATATATAATGGCTTTTACCACATGAATGAATAATCCAACTCCCACGATTTGGTATTTACTTTTTTTGAAACATTGCTACTTAGCTAAACACTGAAGGGAGAATCACATTTATGGGCATTAAGTCTTAGTAAGGTTTAGCGGAGCTTCGTGGATAAGCTGGAAGCAAGTCTAAATGGGGTGCCAGAAATCTTTCTTTTAAAATAGTTAATGCTATCTGGAACTTCTTCCTTATTTCTTGACTCCCACTGGTTTTTAATCACTTTGCATCAGAATGCTGTGCAAATCCAGGATAAAACACCTGATTTCCAACATACTGCATTGAATGCCTTCTCATATGATACCATCTTCCAGTAGTGCTGGCTGTCTTTTCAGTCTTCCTGAAAAAGGGTTCCCAAACCTTGGGGGCTGGCAAACATGAAGGTGAGATACCTTGGTGCATGGGTGCATGGAATGATGGAAAAAGCTGGTGAAGATACAGCCCTTCTGCTTAAAAGAAGGCTGGGGACTTGCTACATCTGCCCTCTGCTGGGGCAGACTGGTTTATTCTCTGCCCGCTGTCAGCAAAACTGTTGAGTGTTGTGCCAGCCCTGCCCTCACCATGGCTGGGGCTGAGTGTGTGCCTGGCTGTAGGCTACAGTTAGCCAGGGTTCTCCTGGTTCACCAGACTGCTCTGATTTTTCATAGCTCCTTTTGAAGCCATAGCCTGGTTGAGATAAGATCAGTACACCAGCAAATAAGGTCATGGACAGCTTTGATATCTCCTTCTCATAGTTTATTTTACTTTTTTATTTTAGTGCTGATGGCATCCTTCAGGTTTTATATAAATCTGTTTTCCCACTTCGCCTCTTGATCCCTGGCTCATGCTTTTATTAAATGTTACTGCATTGAAGTGCATCTCTGCTATTGCCTGATTTGCCTGTTGGTTTTTTTTTTGGGGGGGAGGGGGTTTGTTTGTTTGTTTTGTTGGTTTTGTTTTCTTGTGGTTTGCATGGGTTTTCTTATTGCTTTTGGCACTGAGCTTGATACAGGTCCATGTGTGGTGTGAATCAATCTCAGCCACCTCTTGAACTGGCACAGCAAATCTCCCAGATTTGATTCGTTATTTAATTTTCTTGGCCTTTTCCCTGAGCAAGATCAGGCTTGCAATTAGGGTAGTAAGAGGGTCCAGAAAAGTGGTGAGGTGACCTTCCTTGCAGCAGCCCTGCTGGGCTCCCCTTGTCCACCCTTTGTTAAATCTTGACGGTGCAAGGGTTGCCCACGTCAAATTGATGTTGCTCCTGGAGATCAGCAGGGAAGCAGGATGTGATTCACTGCAGGAAGGGGTCTGCCCCGATTCCTAATCTAAGGACTTCTATTTCTTAGCAGATTTCCTTAAGAGTAGTTTACCACTTTTGGATGCTGTCCACATTGCATGCTGCAAGTTTAGCACAGGTGCTAAAATTTTACCTATGTTCCTGGGAGCATTTAATTTACTTGTGTAACACGGGCTGTCTTGGAAGTGCTCTGGGAGTAAAACAACAAAAAATGCATTAGAGCTGCATTGAGTCCATCTTCAAAAAGGACTACCAACTAAACATAGGCACAGTGTCTTGTTGCCACCTCATTGTCCGTCTCTGCTGAATCCAATGGGTTTTCCTCTGCCCTATCTACTGCCTGCTGGAAGAGATTTGCTCTTGGCTATTTCCCTGCTGAACTGTGAGAAGTTATCTAGCTATCAAGCCTAGAAGAAAAAACTGTTGTCTCAACCCACTAATTTTCCAACTCAAGGATAGTAGGCCTTGTTACTCCCACTTTTAGTTCAAAACTCATGCTCTGTCTCTTTACTTCCCATCCGTGTATGTGTTGGGGAGCAGGTATTCCTGTTTTCATCCGTTTGAGCATCTTTCGGCAGAAAAAGGTAGTGCAAAGAACCTGAGCACTCATTGCTTTTTGGCTCTGTTGGAGAAATACTGATGTATCTTTCTGCATCATGTGAGGTGGGATCTCAAACTCTGAACTGGCCCGAATCACAGAAAATACTTATTATGGACAAAAATTAACTTTTCACTGAGCTGAGATTTTTCTTTTCAGCCAACTTCTGCCCAAATGGCATGTTCACCTATTTCATTGTCTTTTTTTTGAGACTGGGCTGTTTTCAGCCCAAGTAAGCCATTCACAGTCCAGTCTCACCTCCTCTGTAGTATAGGTCAATTACTGTGAATCATGCCCAGAATGTGCTGTCTAATTATTTTTAGAAAGAGGCCCATCCATCATGACAAGATGCCCAGTAACACAATGTCCAGGAGGTTCATTCTTCTCATGGAGTGGAAAGGGAGGATACACATCCACATTCCCATATATAGTATGAATCTCTATAATTTTCCTTCCCAACTTCTTGCTCTCTTTCTCCCCGTTGGAGAGCTATGTGCTTTCCTGCCATGCTCATGCACCAGATCAGATTGCCTTCTCCTCATCTCTTCAGTACAGAACTCCTTTCGCTTCTGTAGCTCCCCCTGTCCCTAGGAAGTTAACAACCTCTTGATTGGACAGTTCTGTTATAAGACCTCGGAGGATGGAAGACAACAGGTATTGTTTTTAAAGCAAAGATCATAGGAACCAAAAGGGAGCTTGTAAAAGGCAAAACAGGTCAAAGAATATACTATCACTGTCACTGCAGCAAACTGATCTCCATTTCAAGTCCTGACTTCTACCTGTTCTGTCATCCCAAAACTGTTGATGTGTGCTGCATATTCACACCCAGGCTGTGCTTGAGGGTGCCCAGTTCTTGACACTGCCAATGGCACCTGAGTTCTGTCTTCCCATCTCCTCCCTGGACCTCTATGAGTCCAGGCCCAAAGTTAGGGAAGACAGAAAATAACAGAAAAATATTTTCTTATATGGACATTGATAATTTTTTTTGGCTTTAACTGCTGATATGCCAAAAATAAAAACTTTTGCCTGCTTGGGTGTACCTTTTGACAAACCTTCCCAGCTGGGAAGCAGCTTTGTACCAAACCCTGAAAGCAGTAACGGCAGTTTTCTTTACAACAAAGCTTGGGTTTGCTTCTTGATTATCTGCAGGGTTTTTAAACAAGCAGGTAATAGTGGCCATTAGGTTTAGGTGGCAGCAGTGATTTGAGTGCTAAAGTCTAAGAAACTGATAGTATTTAATTTAATCTGATTGAAAAGCCACAATCTTATTTGATTTCACTCCACAGTCACTTAGTATGGCATTTATTGCTTGAAAGAAGGAAAGTCCCCAGGGTTTGGATTCGTCAGGCCGCATTTCTTATCCATTTCTGTATTCAAGAAAAAGTTTGAAAGTTTGTGTATAGTTAATAGGGGGAATTGTAATCCCTTGCCAGCTAGGATTTACTTGCTGCCTTTTGAATAGTTTAATATACCCAGTTGTATCTAGAGAGGCGTTTTCCCCTGGGAATGGTGTTAGACTTTATCGGTCATTTCTCACCATATTACAATTGCTCACTTTGGTAACTTTCATGAAAGATCAGCCTGAAAACTTATCTTATTCCTCTTTAATTTTTACTCTTCAAAGGTATTTTCTTCAGATAGCACAATCAGTATATCAGCAATATTTCATCTTCCTAGCTTATGGCTAGACTCTCCCCAGTACAGTCTACACTGCTTAATAAGAGAAATTGTCAGATTGACTGGAAAATGTAACTTTAATAACGTCATTTCAGGCACTAGAACCATTGAGAAATAATAATCTCATTGAGTTGGTTTCTGTACTATCCTCATCCCTCATGCACAAAACTACTGCACATAATATATGTGTGTGTGTGTCTGCGTGCAAATATGACCCACAAGGGGGTGAGAAACTGTGTAGTTTCCCCTGCCACCAGGTCATTCATAAATATATACTGATGAAGCTGTCTTGAAAATGCCTGGGAGGGTGAGAGGGGTTGCGAGAACAGAAGTCTCTCCCTTTCTCTCTTTATTTTTATTCTTTAACACTAGAATCTCGCTGGAGAGTGCTCTTGAAAAGTGAACTTGAGAGAGCTCACTGAGTGAAAAGATATTTTGGGTATGGATGTTTTTAGAGGTTTCTTTGGGAGATGTGAATAAAAGTGAAGATGTTCAGGAAAAGTGATTTATGCTGGAGACCCAGCCTGTGCTATCCTTCAAGAAGCTCTTAACAAGCTTAACTTAATGCACAAAAGCGTATACGCACCAGAATGCAGAAAAAGTTGTCCCCAGTAAAATTCTAAGTTAAGGGAAGGAAAGAAACCACAGGTTACTTCAGAATAACAACATAAGCTCCTCTGTGAGCAGAAGAGCAAAAGAACCCTTGTTGTCAACAGTTTTGCAGCCAGTGTCCTTTGTTCTCCTCCCTCCCATGCAAAGGAAAATGAGTGGTGAAGCTGGTCTAGAGCTGGTTCGCATAGCAGCTGTTTGCTTTGCTGAAAGCAATAATTTGGAGTTTTCCTACTCAAAACACAATTTTAATGAAAGTGACAGGGCTATAATCCTCTTCCAGGCTGCTGTCTCTCCCCCCTAGGTTGAGAGATATTGGCCACTGGCTTCCAGAGGTGCAAAAGGGCAGTAGATGGATGGATGTACAGACAGCACATGAAGTTAATTTTTGCAGAAAACGAAACAAAAAAAAATGAATCTGGGTTTAATGAAAAATTCTATTCACTTTCTCAAGGATTTTTTCTTCTGTCTCTCAGTATAGCATGAGTGGAAATTAAGAACTGCTTCCAGGTCCTCTATCTCACACTCCCTCAGATGCACTGATTAGATAAATAAAGTTACCCTGCACTGGCTTCCAAAGCAATAGCGGGTGACAGACAATGCATTGTAGCAATGTCTCTTGTATATAAAAGGCATGACTGTAGGTTGACTTCAGATTCTTAAATCATATCTTTTCCATTTCTTCCCTTTTAAGATTTTTTTTTTTTATGGAATGCCTTGCATTTGAAGAAAACATGAGGACTACCAGATTTTGGCATTGCAAGCCAGGTCCAGCCTTCATTCTTATCAGATGGGACTTGGATCAGTCCTTGTGAGGTGTTTAATATCCTGTAAAAGTTGATGTGAGTTAAATTTTTCCAAAGTCTGACTTCTCTGCAGAGCCAGCTTAAATGGGCTTTGTGCACATGCACACAAAAATTAGATTGTCTATTTTTTTACTAAGTACTGAAACTCTCTTCACTTCTCCACAAGAAGCAGGAGTTGTCTTCTATTGGTGTTATGTATGTGCTCAGAGCTTGCAGGGGGAAAGAAATACATTCTGGTATCCCTTGGAAGCCAACCTGCTTGATATCAGAGGCATTTGCTGGCTCATATCTTGGTCTTATAAAGGCTACTGCTATGCAAATAACTAGCTACGTAATTTCTGGTTCAAAATGGTTGCTTGAAACAAATTGTTCCTTTAAAAGTAATTTTGGTTTCTTATTAAAAAGAAAAAAATAGAAGAACAAAGCACAGAGTTTTCTGTTGAACAATAGGCTATTGTATCTTTTATAGATCTGTTTCCTATGAATAAAGCAGCAGGTGGTTATGGAATTACACATGTCTTAGAAGGGTTGGTAGATAAATGAATATAGGCTTTAAAAGATAAGAAGGGGAGACGTGGAGGGTGTGGGGAGATGAATTTCATGCTGTGTGTATAGGGAAGCAGGAGGAAATTAAGAAGTAAAACTTCCTCTTGGAATAGGCTCAAAGTTTGGACAAGTTCTCCCTGGCTTGGGTGCCAGGAGCAACAACTGGACAAATGGGTGGAGGAGATGCCACAAGACCCTTGGATGGTGCAAGAAGCTGCAGTTGGTGGAGCATGGTCCCAGCCTGGGGAAGGGAATGCAGCTTTGTTGCAAGGAGCTGGCACAAGTACTGCCAGCAGGTTGATAACACTCTTGGGATGGTTTGTTTTTTTTTTCCCCAACAGAAGTAACTGGAAAAAAGAGAGGCAGTTAGTCATCATCTTTGGGACAAGGACTTTGTTTCAGCAAGCATGGCTATCGTATAGCGTGGCTGTCCTCTCTGGCTCTGCTCTCAGAAAATTTGTGATAAGTTGAAGAGAAAACGTTTCCCTGAGTGCTCATTTGTCTTATATGTAACTCATTAATATGTGCTGTGAGGGGTTTTGATGCCAGTAAAGGGAAGAATATGAGGCTCTTCTACACAACAGGCAGCCTCTACCATTTGTACTACAAGTTTGTTGGTACGTGCTTTCATGAAATTAGGGAGGGGCTGCTCCCAGAATAACTTGATCCGTTTTAACCAGAGCTCACTGGTTAAGTGGAATTTTAAAAAAATTCTTCCTGGTGCAAAGGAGGGGAGAAGCATTTCAAAGCCCTGCTTGGCTGCCTTGAGTGTCTGCCGTGGGAGGGTTGTGTTCAGGCTGTCCTGTGCTGATGGAGGGAGAGATGAGGTCTGTGATGGGTACTGCATTTTTCACCCACATACTTCAAAACACCCCACCTCCTGGAGAACAGAAAGTCAGAAAACACTGGGCTTCTTAAAGGCTGGGGGGGGGGCTTTTTTGGGATGCAGCAAGTGAAACAGTGTCATAACAATGAAATTCTGCTGCAGAATCCCAAAGCAGAAGTGACATTTTTCTTCTTGTTTTTAAGCATTTCACAGGAGCATGGGCTGTCTTGCCTAAGGATTTAGTATGTTTGTTGCTGTATACTTGGGCCAGTTTTATGTAGGGCAGGATCATCAACTCTAGCTCAAGTTTTGCACTATTCTAGGAAAAGCAGTCTGGAGATTATTGAGAGATGTTTTGATCTGTTTGTTTGGGTTTTATTTATTTTCTTTTCTGATACAGAGCTGGAACAATACTTTTCTCCATGGGAGATGGGAAAAGAGCTGAACATCTGTATTGGGCTTAATGAACTCTTGTACAGATTTTCCAAGGGCCTAAGGAGCTTTGGATTTAGTTGAGCAGAAGAAAATTCAAGCCACCTGCTAAGGAAGGCTTGAGGAAAGTGGGATCCTTCATAGAAACAGAGACCCTTGCCTGAGGTGGAGGCATGGGAGGGGCTCTTGGACTGCTGTGAACTCTGTAATAAAATAGTTTCAGGAAATCATGCAATCTGCTTGCAATGGTGTTCAAAATGGGCTTTTTGTTTTCCTGTCTTGGCCTCTCTAGATCTACTTGTCTCTTGTGTTAAAGGCTAAGTGCTTTGAAGATGGGAGGCCACCGCTGTGCTGCTCTCGTGCAGAGCTGAGACAGCCATCACCGACCTGCTGAGGTGGTGCTCAAATAACCCAGACTGCCCTTAGGGGGCTGTGCTGGAGGTTTGGTTGCGTAGAGCTTTGCAATCAAACCCAAACTTCTTGCTGGTGCATAAGATGCCACGGGGTTTGATGCTGCATGGCGTGCCAGCCCAGGGACGAGAGGGAAGGATTACATTACTGTCTTCTAAACATGATACAGCCCCTGGGCAGGGTGTAGTGGGTGGTGGAGACTGTGTAATTTGGGAGTTAAACACGAATTTGAGGTTCAGAATGGGTGTGTGTGGATATATCTCTTTTTCTCTCCCCTCCTTCTAGTAATATGACAACTCTTTAAAGGTAATTAGATGCCTAAAGATACAAATAGATTATTAAAGTCTGTTTTTGAAGTACGTGTATGCATCTTCAGGCACTCAGAAATCTTTAAAATCCCAATCCTAGTGCCTTACCCATTCTCACATACCCCTAACCGCTCCTTACCTTACGACAGATAAATGCCTCCCCTGACTTGCAGAAATAATTCTTCTCAAAATGGATCAAATCACACTTAGTTTTAGTCATTTGGGTTCCTACTTCCAACCTGGTGCTTTTGTTCCAGCAAAAAATACTGGCTTGCGTTAGCCTGAACAGCTTTTGGTTCTTAATGCTGTTTTAGTATTCATTTCTCTAAACAAGGAGTGCAATTACCCTATGGCGAAATAACTGTTTCCAACTGTCTTTTTTCCATTAAACAAATGGGAGGTTTTACCTCTTGGTCTTCCCACAAGATTAATGCACTTTCTCTGCGGGAACTGTCTTAAAGCAATCCAGGAATCTGAACAACTTGCAGACAGCAAGCCTAATTGTCACAGAATCTTATTTAGCCAATGCCGATTTTCATTAAGGGGTGATCTCTGTTAATAATATAGACTAATAACTCTTCTAAAGGAAAAAAACCTTCCTTTTCCCCCCCCACAGGCAGGGATAATGAACTCCTAAATCAGTGCTTTTTCTGAGAAAGCTTTTTTTTTTTTTTTTAGCATTTTAACAGAGGTTGGCTTGAGACCAAACTGATGTCAGAAGATCCTGACGCCTATGCTCACACCCCATTGGGAATTTAACTAAGAAAAGTTGTGGTGTTATTGAGACTGGTTTTGCTCTTGATTGCTACAGGGAGAGAATTTGGCTCTGGATGTCCCCACTGGCTCTGTGAAAGCTGAGGGGTATCTCAGAAAGGCAAGTCAACCTTGATGAGGGTTCAACAAATGGGTCAAACCATTCAGGAAGCCCAAGGATCCCCAATTTAGAGAAGCTGTGGATTTCCTAGGAGTTAAGATTGATTTAAGTGCCTGCAGCTGACCCCTACAAATCAGCCAGCTGGCTGCTAGAGGATTAATAGACAAAACATCTTGGTTAGAGGAGAGACTCCTGTTTGTGCCCTCAATGTGAAGGCAAGAGTGGGAAGATAAATTCAGCCTTTCTATTAGACCTGAAAGAATCCACATCAAAGACAGGCATGAGATACCAGGAAACCAAGTTCTGCTGCTTGTGGAGATTTTCTGTCAGTGCCCCAATTCTTAAACTGGAAAAACCCAACAAAATCCAACCCAAAGACACAGGTCTGTTTCGTTGCTGTCAGAAGTGCAGTCTGTGCAGCTTGGCAGACAGGGAGGACATTGCGCAGATTGACTTTCCTCCATTGCTCCCATTAACTGGGTTTATTCCCTTGCTGTTTGGGTTGCAGTTTTTAACAGCTATTATTCCCCTCTCCTTTCTTGTCTTCTCCCCTAAAGCAGGGGGTAGAAGTAAATTATCCCCAAAACATTAAATGGTGAAACAAGCAGGGAAAAATGGTGGCAGAGCAAGTGACAGGACATTTTTATGGTCCTATGGCCATTGCTGGAGCTGAAGTGCTGAGTGGTATATTATGAAGCAAGCAGCAGAGCTCCGGCTATACAACCCTGTGCTGATTAATGAGATGATTAACTGAGAGACTAATCTCAGGGCAGCCCTTGCTCTCCCTGCTGCTGCCAACACCCCTCCGGTACCTCCCAGTATGATATGGGGAGGGAGGGGAGCCTGGTTTCCCAGGCAATATGTTCAGTGGTGAAATGCTAAGCTACGGAAAGGGGAAAAAAGCCCCAACCTGAGTAAAGCAAGAGCAGCAGTGAAACAGTTCAAATGTCCCTTCACCTTTCCATTTTGTTTTATTTTGTTTTGTTTCGATATTTTTCTGCTTTGTCTTACTCACAACAGGGCTTTTCTGGAAACAGATGGTTTCCTCCCAAGGGTGAGCTCTCTGCTCCACTCCAGAGGCAGCCTGGCCTCTGACAGGGGTCTGTAACTCCCACCTTGAAACCTGGATGCTACTGGCACAATCTCAATTAAACAGCCATTAATGGTCTGGCAGCAGGATGGGATACTGGAGTTTGCCCTGACATTCCCTTCTTCCTGTCCCTGCTACTTCAGCTAAAGCAATATTTTTCCTGCTCCTTCTGTCCAGTTTGTTTTTGAGGGAATGAAATGGGATTTTCTCTGCTTTCTTGTCACTCTATGGGATGTAAGCTACTGTAAGGCACTGTTCCTGCAGGGGAGACCTCAGGACCATGTGTGTAGGGACAGGGACTCAGGAACTCTTCTCTCCCTGGTGTTAGTGAGAAATTGAAATGGCAAAAACTATTCTTAAAGAATTTACAGGAACTTTTCTATATTGCCACAGTCTCCCATGGGATCAATATATGGAAAGGTTGTGCTTTCAGTTTTATTGAGGGTCTTGTACTTGGTGAGCTTTTCTGAAAGATCTAGAGCCAGCTTTACACAGCTGCTTGAAAATCACCAATTACACAATTTTTTTTCTTTGGAAAAATTTTGGCCCTCTTAATGTGAGAGAAGCAGCTTGAAAAATACACCTCTAATGGCTCCAGCACTGATTGCTTGCAAAAAGAACCTGTGCAGGCTTAGGGGGAAAAAAAGAAAAAAAAAAAAAAAAAAAAAGAAAAAAAAAGAAAGAGTTATTTTCCCGATAAAATAAAGTACACACACCCCTGAATTTTCAGTGCTTGGGTTAGTACTGCAATTTGAGCCGACTGAGCAATCAGGCTAGTTACCAGCTTTGCCTCTGCATCGATACCATGCTAGGCAGGAGAAATTACTAAGAGCAGAAAGAGAAGGATTTTATGTAAAAAAAAAATAAAAAAATAAAGTACACACACCCCCCTTGAAAAAAAAAAAAAAAACAGCTCAGAAAAAAGTGACTCAATGAATACCAGCTTGAGTGGCAGAGCAGGAAATTGGCTGAAAATGAACAAAGAGCCATGCGGCAGGGATGCTAATGCAAGCAAATGCCAATTCACACTTCGGCAGGCGGCATGTGGCAGCTTCCTTTCCTGTTCAAACATTTTAGCCAGATAATGAGCGAAAAACCCAAACATTTTTCACATAATCAACTGAGTTTGGAAGGGAGAAGCTATAGAGGAAGGGGAGCCCCGGCGCTAATTATTTGCCGGCTGATAGGCTGTCAGTGAAGCAGAGCAGGACCGTGCTGGGGGTGCGTTGCTAATTGCCAGCAGCAGCTATAGCTTGGGTCACCGCTCTTGGCCACTTGGCTGGTGGTGGAAGCTGTTGTTGATGCATGGGCAACCCAGTTGCTTGCTGAAATGGTAGCCAAGACACGTTTGCCAGCAGTTATTGGAGTAGGGAGTGTAACCGTTAGCAAACTGGGGTTTCATGTCAATATTGATTGGGGATGCAATGGGGAAATGATGCACAGAAGGGTGCTGGTGGCTGTCTGGTCCAGTGTGGTGTGTTTATGTGAAGCAGATGGTTTACTGCTTTACTTTGCCAGCAGATTATGGAGTTGGCTTTAAACCATCTTGCGTGTTTTCCCAGGAATGCAGGGATCCTGTCCGCAGCAGAACATTGCTGCCTTGAGCATGTTACCTGGGGTCAGAGCTGGCAGTAATGCTCTTGTGTGGAAGGTGTCTGTGCACTGAGGTAGTTGTCCATCTGCAGTGTCCTGTGTCACTGAAGGCATGCTGGTGCTCCAGTGGCATTGAAAGGGTCCAGCCCTGGATGTCCCAGGGTATTTTGCAGGTACCTTTTGCCAGACTTGCCTCCAGTGCTGATAAAGCAACTTCATGCTGGGTTTCCTGAGCTGCTGTTTTGGGATTCCTCCTCCAATGGGATGCTGCATTTGGGAAAGAGATAAAAGGAGGTTGTAGCTGCTGGGCAGAATTGTGTGGGCAGGGAGTAGTTGGTTCACCATTGTCCTGCTGCTCCCATGGGAAATGCCACCTTGCTTTATATTCCCAAACCATCCTTGTTTTCTGCTTCTGCAGTTCTACAAAGCGTGAGTGACAGAGAGAGGGTAAGACAGGATATTAGGAAAAGCCTTCTGGAGAGACAAGTTAAGATGAATGTGGCCAACAGTGGCAGAGATTGAAAGCTCTGAGTCTTTATCGTTATCAAACAGCTACCGAAGAAGAAATGATGTGTGACTTTGGGTTTTGTTTTGGTTTTCTTGTGGGATGTTTTTGTTTGGTTGGTTTTGGTTTTTTATTTGGCTGCTGGAGATAAACTGTCCCAAGTAAATTAAACTGCTTTCCAGAGTCATTAAACCCAGATTAACCTTAACCCTGGCCTTCCCATCACCCAAGGAACCATTACTATTAAAAACACAAATTTCATTTTCAAGCCTTCTGCTCTGAGAATTGATGCCAGGATGTACCAGCACCTATCTGAAATCAATGTCCTGCCTTGGTGCTTGCTGTCATTCTCTAGGCATATGCTGCTGCTTTCATTGTCAGCTTTGAGTAATGAATGCTGCAAGGTCTCCATGACCAGGACAGTGATGTTTTATCCTACCTCTTCTTCCCCTTATATTTTGAAAGGCAGAGCTTCATTCCCCTGCTTCACAGAGGGCCTGGATGCTCGGGTATCAAGGTTCAATGTCTTTTGGCAGTAATGGCTTGGCATAGCTTGGTGATGGGTCTGGTGCCAAGTGCTAGTTCTTGCTTCATTAGAAATCTTCAGTTTAGTGGTGATGGAAAAGCATTCAAAGTGATGCAGGTGAAGAGCCTGGGGTCTGAATATCTACGTTGTCCCTCTGTGGGCTTCAAAATTTGGGCTGAAAAATTAAGTGATGTTTATTTTTCAGCTGAAACATTTTATTCTTGAAAGTGCAGATTTGAGTCAGCCAAAATTTTCACTGAGTTTTGTCACCTGGCAAAGTTACTTCAGTTTACAAGAAGAAATAAAACTAGATTAGAAAAAAAAAATTGCTTTTTTGAAACTATTTTAGTTGGAACCTTTTGTCATTTTACATTTTAAAAATGCCCTTGAATGAAGTTCCCCTCCTCATGATTAAGTGTAACCCACATGATTCAATTTACACCATCATTTTTCTCTTTGTGGGGAAAGCGAGCTGTCAGCAAACTGAACATTGGTTTTGAATTCTCTGTGTCCAGACCACTGCCTAGAATGGGGCTGAACAAAAGTGATTGTTCCTTTTGTACATAGCAAGACAAAACCAACTCTGTAACTTAAATACAAGTTACTGAAGGACTGCAGACAGAAATAAATGGATTAAGGTTTTCAGTAACCCATATTTTAAACTGTCGTGTACAACTTTTAAACCCTCATAGCTGTTGAAAAATTGGGAAGGCAGTACATGAATGTGATCACTGAGAATAGGAGTTATTTGATACTACATAGTTTCTGAAAATTATTGATTGAAAGATCTCCAGCTTTTTAGGAAATGCCATAAAAATAGACATTTTAGATGGATAGCTGGGAAATTTGTAGAAGCATGCTCCCTTCTCTGCAAATAACCTTTATGCTATATAGGAGTTTTCCAATTGGAGGATACAAAGATATTTAAATACTTCAAATTTAGATTTAAACTTATGCTGGATGGTGCATTTACAGTGCATAATACTATTTTCTCTTTCCTCTGCCTTTTTTTTTTTTTTTTTGTAAATCACTTAAGAGAAGGTGCTCTGTATATTGTATAGAGGCTGAAACAGCAGCAGGAAAACGTGACTTTGAAATAATGGGATCTATAAGAATAGGCAATTTCATTCAAGTATAGTGATTTAGTGCCCTGTTAGTGTCCTGATCTATAACTCCATTTCCAAAGACTGCAAGTTTCTTCACAAGCATAATGACAGGCTTAAAACTTGTGAGTCTAATGCCACAGCTTTCTCTGTCCTCAGCTGTTCCACATAATTACAGAAGTAAGGGAATTTTGTTCTCTCCTAATGGATTAGCTCCAAGAGGAATAAATCAGATAATGTTATTGACTTCTTGTTTCTTTCCTTCCCTCTCTAAAAAGTGAGATAGCCTGCGTGGCGCAGTGCAAAGCCAGGGCTGGTGATGTTTTTTCTGGTCTACAGTCTGTGACATGGATGTGATCCCAGTTTCAGTGTCACCAGGACAAACTTTTTGTAGCACTCTGGTTCTGCTGTTTGTTGCTTTTGGTGCTAATTTCCACTTCTATGTTCACTCTACTCACAGACGATGGCCCTTACTCGAAGGGGAGCAAGGACTCCGGTGGGATGGACACAGCCCTGGTCTCCAGGAGGCAAAGCATCCCAGGTAAAGGAAGAGTTGAGTTCCTGCTCCAAAACATTGACGCATCCAATGCACTTTACCTGGCTACCTCTAAAATGGTAAAACCCTCCAAAAAGCCCATTTTGGTGCTTCTATCAGTAAGGCTTTTGCTGGGGGGCAGAAATGGATGGTAGTAACCAGTCTCAGTGAGTGGTATGTTACTGGTGCAGTCAGTCTGGTGTGGAGCTGTTGATGGTGGTTACAGTGAGCTGGGAAAGGACTGGTTCTTGTGCAGGGCTGACACCCACAAAGAGGAAAACAGCATCAGAGAGGGAAGAGGCGCTGCCACATCCCAGCTTGACGGTGGGGACGGAGACTGGCAGTGTCTGGCAAGCTTCGTATTTCCCGTGTGTGACTAAGTTTGTTTTGATAGTCAGTCAGTCACAGTAGATTGGTGTGTGAGATGAGATAAACCTTCCCATGCAGAAACACCCCTGGGGGCTGAAGAGGGAGTGCAGAAATGGTATTACATTTGCTGCTAGTGGTGCTGGGCTTTGTCTACCAGCACCACGCCAACAGGTTTGGGTGGGCTGCTCCAGACAACTCAGCTCCTTCCTAATATGGCCCAGGGCTTCATTTTGACTTCTGACCGTTAACGACCCAGTCACAGGTTTGGTTTAGTGTGCTGTAGGGTATGAGGAGGAAATGGGACCCCTTTGCCATTGCTTCATCATTCAACACTTTGTCTAGGGGGTATCTTCTGCATCCTCTGGGGCTTCTGCAACATGTTGCCACTGTACTGCAGCCCTGATGGACAGGGGCTGACTCCCCACCCATAAGATCCAGTCTGTCCAACAGCCCCAGCTCAAGGCATCTTAATGGGGAGAACAAAATTCAGGTGTCCTCTTCCTGCCCAGGGATGGTTTGAGCAGCAAAATGCAGACATGTATGGAATAGAAGAAATCCAAGATTACTCTCATATGACACTTAAAGACCATGTCTTGAAGGACCAGATCGTGCTTAACTAACTCACTTTTACATCTGAGCGTGTCTGTCGTAGCAGCAGTAGATTTATAGTGGAATTGGTCTAAATCCCTTATTGCATACCTTGATAGATTGATCTCAGGGACTTGCCTTTTTTCGGAGCAGTGGTTTCTCCTTGAACCCATAACAATTGCACTCTGGGAGTCCTCATTTTAAACACTTATCAAGGATCAAAATTAAACTCCATTGAAGAGCTAATGATCTCCCCTTGCGGCACCATCTGTGTGGATCAGTCATGCCTGTAGTTGAGAGGAAATTTGCAGGATAGTGTCGGATGGTGTTCCTTCGAGCACGGCAGGGAACCCCCACAAAGTTTCTGGCAGCCCCTGGGATCCTGGGTTGGTGAACTGAAAACTAAGTTACTATAGTTGGCAAGGGCTCAAAATTGAGTTTAAGGAGCAGAAGCATTATGGACCTGACATTTTACAACAAGCTGCCAGTGCCGTGTTAAATAGGTGCCCAGCAGTGCCTGAACGCCTTCCAGACTGGCGCTAGATTGCAAAGAGGTTCTCTGCTCACTTTAATCAAGTGCATGGATTAGTCTTGGAAGTGCTTTACAAAACAGGTACAGCATGGCAGGAGTTGGAAGTGAGGTACAATTTCTAGTGCCATGGTGGCATTACACAAGGAGCAAAGTGCTAGTAGTGATGAGGTGCCACAGTGCCAAATGACACTGTGTTTTCTCCCAGTGAAAGAGAATGGAAGGGGGAAGCCCTGCACCAGCATGGACCTTCTGTGTCAATGTGTTAAGAGACTCTGCCTTCCTCTGGAAATCGTAGTGTGCAAGAGGTTTCTAAGGTTCCCTCTCCAAAGAGAGCATCTCATTTAAGCCTGATGGGGTTTTGCTGTGCAAACAATCTCCTGGGCTATTTGGAGTCTGGGTTCTAGTCCACAGCTGTGGATCTACCACCTTCCACTGCACGGTCTCGGAGGAGACTGTTTTCCTCCTATAAAATTGTGGGAGATTTTAGAATACCAGAGATAGTGGAGGATGGATCATGTTGTAGACAAATGATGCAAAAGCTTGTTAAAGGAGTCTCTGGCAAGGCATGAAAGTAATCTGATTTGCCCCAGGGCTAGTCCTCCTTTGAGCAAAGAGTGCGAGTGCCGTCATGTGGATTAATGCAGAGCTGCCTTTGCCAAGTCCACAGAGCTCTTGGTCTTTCCTCAGGCTGGTGATGTCTCTCTTCCTAACTTACTTCCTTACTCCATGTCAAATCTAAACATTGGAATAGTTTAGGGACCCTGGTTTTGTAAAACTGAGGTGAGGGCTGCACTAGGCTCAAAACTGGCATCAGATTGAGCTTATATAGAGGTGCTGGAAAAACAAGAATGTTGTCTTGGACTAAAGGAAAGTAAAATGTATGCTGCCTGCAGCAAACAGAGAAGTGGTATTGGTGCAGCAGGTGTGGCGTGTGCATCCCCTAAACCTGACTCTGCCATACGTATTAGGGCTGACAGCAAATGTGGAACCAGTTATATTGCACAAGTGACTTGCATCTTCAGTTCCAACTGTGAATGATATGGAAGAAATTCAACTTAGACTGGGTGCAGATGGGTGGGGAAACTGCTGTGAACAAATGAAGGTCATGCCTCCCTCTCCTTCCCCAGCTGATGGCAGTATCCCACCCCTCTCCACACTGTGTTCTTTTTCTCCCAGCTGTGTTGATATCTCCCATTTTTTTAATCACAGTATTTTAACATTCACCCTGTTCTGTCCATCCAGGCAGCTACTGCAGGCCCACAGCATCATCCTACTTGATAACTGTGACTGCCTGACATGTAGCCCTCCTAACACCCTTCCCATTCTGTATCAAACATGCTTCCTGAGGTAGTCTCCCTGGACCATTGCTGAGATCCCATTACCCTGGTTTTGAGTCCTTCCACTGCCACCAGCACATTGAAACACAAGGTTTTTATCCTCTTGCAAGCCCTTGCTCCTCTGCCTTGTACCTGCCAGAACTACACGCGAATGCTTTCCCTCCACCAGGACACACTTCTGTTTCACAACTTAATTTTAAATGTACTGAAGCCATCTCTTCTTGCTAATTGTACAAATCATCACAGGTCTGCTCTCCTGCCACCTGTAGGAAGAGGACGTCATTGGGACTGGGAGGAATGTGCCTTCCACTGAGATGTTTGTCTTTATTCCTGATCTTTCAGAAGAGTTCAGAGGGGTCACTATCGTGGAGCTGATTAAGAAGGAAGGAAGCACCCTTGGGTTAACCATTTCAGGTGGCACGGACAAAGATGGAAAGCCAAGAGTCTCCAATCTGAGGCCGGGGGGACTGGCTGCCAGGTGAGAAATGGAAATGGGGTGCAGAAAGCACAGTAAAATCAGAGAGAATGTTCTAGCTACTGAATGAATATGGTTATAATTAAAATAGTTGGCACCTGAATCCCTTTTTCAAGTGCCCCAGAATGCAGAGTTGTTGCTTTAGTAAGTAGAACGTCTTCTATTTTGAGTTATTTCCCATGCTCTGTGCAATTATCCTCTGAAATTTTGTGTAGGGATATTTGGGATTCTGTGAAATTAGACAGCCTTGTCAGGAGCGCTGCATGGTACAATACATCTTGATCAAGCTAAGTGGTTTAATATTGTATCTGTTCTGAATACTGAGTGTGTACGTAATGTTATTGGCTCAGAAAAGGAATGGGAGAGAAAAGGCTCCAAGAAGTAGAGAAAGGGAAGGAGTAATTGAACAATTTTGCAGAAAGCAGGCAAAAGGAAAGATGTTTTCTTTTTCTGTGCTGGATTTTTTTTCAGACTGCTCTTGGTATGCTTCTCTTTGACTGATTGCTCTACATGAATGGGAACTGAGCAACAAAAAGAGAGGTTGTGAACACGTATACTGTGATTGTTGCTGTATGTACTGATCTGAACACTTGCCACTAGGAAAGATAGATGGCTTCGATTTTAGCACTTCCCTGTGATAGCAGGCACATGCAGTCAGGCAGCTAAGATCAGCCCAGTGTTGGTGGCTTGTTCAAGGTCCTCCAGTTACCAAAGGTTCATCAGGCACATTCAGGCTGAGTGTAGCAGATTTTGTTCTACTGCTTTTTTTTTGCTTTTTTTTTTTCTCTCTCTTATTTATTTGCAGAAGTGACCAGCTGAACGTCGGGGATTACATCAAGTCGGTGAATGGCATTAACCTGACCAAGCTGCGGCATGATGAGATCATAAGCCTGCTGAAAAACGTGGGCGAAAGGGTAGTGCTGGAAGTAGAGTATGAGCTTCCGCCAGCCGGTGGGTGCCTCTCTAATAATGCTGCTCTCTTTTCTTGGCTGCTTTTTGTCCTGGGGTACAGATGGGCTTGCTTGTGCATTAGCCATCGTGGCCAAGGCAGTATCCAGGGGCATTTTGACGTCCTGCCTTCATCTGCTCGCCGTGCAGCGGTGGATGCTGCAGAGCAGTGTGCAGTCGGAGCAGAGTGCTTTTTCCGGCACAGTGGGTGCTTGTTCATGCACACCGCTGGGAGATGGCTGATTAGGTCTGTCTTGCCTCGGAGTGACTCAGTAGCACAGGCCAATCTGCCTCCTGATGCTGCTTCGGCTTGTTTTTCTTTTTCCCTTTTGGAGCATGGCTATGAGAGGCTTTATTCAGTCTTAAGCATGTATTGCCAGATCCCCTTTTCTGAAGTGTGGCAAGTGCTGTTATTCCTCAAGATGCTTTGAAGTGTTATGTGTTTTCAGAAGGAAAGCTGAAGCAATGTGCTTTCCAGTTAAGGAACCCCAGCAGAAGCTGGCGAGGCCAACTCACATTAACAGGGCTTGTGTCCTGACGTGGGAGACTGTGTGCTCTTGCCCTCATTTGTTTGTTCTGATTAAAACAAATTCCTCAATACAGTTTCTCATCACAGGCTTTCCATTGTGAAAACGTTCTTCACAGTTATTACTCATTCAGTCACCCAGATCACTCAGAGGATGATTGGAGAGAAGAAATAGAACAACTAAAAATAAGATGACAGGCAAAACAAAAATAATGAAATTTAAACATTTTACCCCAAATAGGAAGGTATCATATACTGCATAGCTTTGGTATAGCTGCTGCCTTTATGTGAAAAGTATTGGATATATAAATGATCATATAAAACCCTAGGAAATAAAAAAAATATAATCTTAATTAGATAAATCTCTATCCGTCGTCCCTCTCTGTTCCACTGCAAACATTAGTTAGCTTTTGCATACAGCCCTGGTAAAACAAACAAAAACCTGTGGTTCAAGTTTTCTATGTTCTCGCACTACTAGAGATGACAGCTCTTAACCTTTCTCCATAGCTGTGAGCCTGGCTATCAGGAATCTGATAAGCTGTTCTTACCAGCTAAGGAGCAGTGCCAATACCGCATGGCTCGATCAATAGCAACGACACAAAATGTCCCCAGCTCTGAATGGGCAGGGAGAGCACATTGAAACAGTGACTTCTCTCCAATGAGATTATCGATGCTGTTTATGACTAATCCAAACAAAGAGACACTGCAAAATACAGGGAATTGTCAGTTATTGCCTTGTTCCAGTTCATTGTGGGCTTTTATCTGCGGTGAGGGTTTGTTACTGCTATGTGCATTCGCCAGTCATTCTCTCTTTTTCCCTGGGCAAAGAGCAGAAATAGAGTGCAATTCAATTGCTTGTGCTTGTGGGTTTGAATTTTTCTGCCCACTTTGTAATTTCCTACTTTGGAAGAGACCTTGCAAGTCCAAGTCTGGTTGTCAGGCCACTATGTCGTATCATCTCTTTCATAAATAACCAAGCCCTTGTGTTAACACTAGCTTAGGTTTCCCTGCTCCACCCTGATCTTATGAAAGTCTGCTGCAGAACTTCATGCTTGGATGCTTAGGATAGAAATTGGGTGGTTTCTGAAGTCATTTGTGGATGCTTTATACCCTTTTCTTGGTGTGTGAGTATCACCCCTTAGCTGAGAGCCTTCCCATGCTCTGCATAGAAACCTTCTGGAGCATTTCCAGGCTGTGTCCCTGTTAGCAGTCTGTGTGCAGCAGCAAAAGCAAAGCTGCAATGTGGGGGACAGTGTTTTGGGGGGTTATTTGGCCTCATTGTAGGCTGGTCCCCAGGGCTGCCTGCCTGCCAGGTGGTACCATGCCTCCACTGTATATCTTTTAGGTTAGCTTAAGGGTTAGTTTAGCCCTAATTTGAATGTTGGCTGCAAGCCCTTGGAGTGCTTGGCAGTGAGGACCAATGTGGTCAGCGAGGACAGTGGGGAGATTCACTTCAAAATCCCCCTCCCGAGCCAGGGGGAAAAGCAAGCACAGACATGCCTAGAAGAGCCTTCAGCTGTGATTTGCCAGGTTGAAGTCAAGCTCTTCGTCTCTTTCCTGATTATCTTTGTGGCCATTCATTGCACTTGGCTTGAAGATTAGGAAATGATCTTTTCGGAGTGGACCAGGTTGAAATGCCATGTGTGGTTCTGGGTGGAGAAGAGTGGCAAATTGTCCCACATTTACCGCGATAGTTCAATAAATCATTAAATAGCAGGGGATGGCAAGGGACGGAAACAGTTTCTTTCTTTTTCTCTTTACTTTAGTACATTAAATAGTCTGTGTATTTAACATAAAATTACTGAATTGCCCCTAGGATCAGTTTAAAGGATTCACTTAATCTTTTTTTAAAGTCAAAATATGAGAGGTAAGGGAAAAAATGCCCAACCTTTTGCACTGAGGATTTGGGTTTTTCATTTTCTTTAAGGTCAGCCGGTGACTTGGTTCCTTACACTGCTGCTGTTTTTTTTTAATAAGTTTCCATCTGCAGGAGAAGCTTCTGGCTTTTGAGTAATGCTGAACGCATTAAAGCCAATTGATAAACGAGAAGGTTTTACTTGAATGTCAGAGTATTAACCAAGACAAATTTGAGGGGAGATGCACCATACAGCTGGTGAAATTGTCCTAAAACATGATGGTTGATTCTGATGAAGGTTCACGTGTCCAGGTTAGGCTTTTTTTAGCTTCAGCAGGGAAGATACAATATGGGTATGGGACTGGACTTGAATTTCAATGCCTTTTGGATGGGTTTTGGTACTATTTTGTAGGGTCATATGAAAAAGGCTTATCTGCTGGCAACTGGGTCTTTCTCTCTTCCTTTAGTGCCAGAGAGCAGCGCTGGCATAATTCCCAAGACCATTGAAGTGTCCCTCTACAAGGAAGGCAACAGCTTTGGCTTCGTGCTGAGAGGTTAGTGGCTTCTCCAGTGGAAAATAAAAGAGGGAATAAGCACTGGCAGAGGTGGTTTGGGAAGTGGCAAGAGAAAAGTGGGAAGAGGAATGTCATAAACCTCAGCTGAAAGCAAAAGCGTGTCCTGGAGAGCATCCCATGCAGCCTTCAGGGACTGTTGGCTGCCTAATCCAGGGCAGTCTTTTTGCTTTCAGGCTGCGTCAGCTGTTATGTGATAAATGTCTCTCCTTTCTCAGCACTCTCATTCAGACTTTCAAACCACCAGTGACTTACGGCTTTCCTGGTTTGCTTACAGGGGGAGCCCATGAAGACTGGCACAAGTCCAGGCCGCTGGTGCTCACCTACGTGAGACCAGGTGGCCCAGCAGACAGGTAACACTCGTGTTGCGTCTCCAACATTTACCTTCACAAGACAGACCAGCAGCTCTTACCATGCTCTTGGACGTGTGTCCTTCTTGTCCTCCTTGCCCCAAAGCTCCTCATGGTGCTGGTGTGGAATAACGCAGGTGGTGTGTGGGGACAATGGGTCTGGTGCTCATGGGCTGACCCATGTGTAGATGTTATAGTTATAAGCTGAAACTCCTCTTCCAGACACAGCCACTTAATTGAACCTGTGCAGATGAGGAGCTGATGCTGTGTTAGAAACCAGGAGACAGTCTATCTATTCTCATACCGCTAATTTAGTATGATGGGCCTGGCACTATAAATAACCCAAACTGTTGTCCCAGGAAGTGTTCAGTTCCTCCAGGATCAAAATAATCGACTTTTATATATATATAAATAAAAATAAAATATAATATAATTATATGAAGTAAGCACAAAATATAGAACCATATTATAAATACATAAAAATATGTATAGAAATACATCTAAATATAAATAAGTATGTATGTATACAAGCACAACATTTTCTAGTAACTTTTGCCCATGGCTTCCTACAGGGAAGGGTCCTTGAAAATTGGGGACAGGCTGCTGAGTGTCGATGGGATCCCTCTGCACAGCATGACCCACGCCGATGCCCTCAACATCCTGCGGCAGTGCAGCCAGGAGGCACTCTTCCAGATTGAGTATGACGTGACCATCATGGGTAAGGCAAAGCTGGTCACGGTGGCATTTTCTCTGACTGCCTGGAAAGTATGTGAGACTAAAGACAGCAACTGAGATACTCGGTTTCAGTGGAAAAATTGCCGAGCAATGCTCTGCCAATATGGGTGTAGGGCGCAGAGTTCAAAGATGTCTATGTTAAATGCATTTGAAATGCCCTTATCCGATGGCGTGCTTCGATGGGAAGGAATGATGACTGATTTTAGAGGAGGCAGAGAAAAAGGGAGTTTCTAATGTAGACAAAGAAGGCATAGGAGAAACTGGAGTTGCAGGGCGCTGGAATGTCAGGGCTCTGCCAGCACTGCAAATAACACTATTAAATGCGTACAGGGGAGTGAGCTGCAAGCAGGCAGAGATTTGATGTGACTGCAGCTTTGGTTCTGAATTTTGACCCTGCTTAATTCTAGAACTATTCCTTTTCTTAGAAATGTTAGTTCAGATCTGCTGCTGAAATAAATGTGGAGTAATCAACTGATTGACCCCAAAGATGACAGAATGTACTGGAAGGCACTTTTTATTTCTAAAAAGTGTTCTACACAATAAATATTAACTTTGAGGGTTTGGAGGGTTGGTGGGTTTTTGGGGTTGTGTTGTTTTGTTTTGTTTATTTTATTTGATTTTCAGTTTCAAGCTCTGAGAAAGAGTTTATTATTAGCTACTGTAAGGTAATTTTGAGCTGGCTTTGTGACAAACAGCTGTTACTGCAGGGAGTGTTGCTAATGAGTTTAAGGTTACCACAGAGTCCGAAGCTGTGTTGGGTCTGGAAGCTCGTTGATCTGTTCATTAGATTTTGATGTTGCATATATGTCTCCAGAGGCGTTTCTGCCTCTGCTGGAGCTACAAGCTGGCCTAGGTTGGAGGGTTTTTTTCCACAAATCTTGCAAACCAGTTCAGCACATCCGAGCCTAGGATCCAGTGAGGGATAGGAGTCCACGATATCAGGTTGTTTTCTGATTTGTCAGTGAGAAGGGAAATGAAAATGATCTGCAGATGAGCTTAATGCCATACTACCCCCAAGGAAAGAAAGCTGAGAACAACCGAACTCATTCCATGCAATGTGTGAGAGGGTTGGACCAGGATAAGGGAGCTTCTTGTGCCAGCCCTGAGGTGTTTCTGCTTCCTTTTGGGTCTCCTCCCAAACTTTCCCCTCCCTTTCAGCAGAAACTCCACAAGCGTGGACATACTGGCTATCCCCTGGGGCAGGTGGCTGCCAGGACCTGGGCAACCATGTTCCACACAGACACGTGCTCCGCTGGGAGAGCTGGAAGGAAAACCTGCTGCCTCGGCTGTTGCCTGCAACCTGCCAGGCTTCTGCTGTGCTACGGGAGCAGCTCCTCTTTAGAAATTGGCTGGCATTCATGAAAAAGGAGAAAAGCTTAAATGATGGAAAACAGAAACTTCCTTAACCCAATTTTCTACATGCTTGGATTGTGGTAACCGCAGGGATCAGTAAGGGATGCCCATTCCTCTCCTGGCAGGCTGGCTGGGCTAGTAGCCCTGCACGGGGAGGGGGCAGGCAGAGTTAAGGAGGGATTTTACACGGAGCTGTCAGTTCTGAGCAGTAGCAAACAATTAATGGTGCATGTGAAATGGGCTTTTGGGGGGTTTTTGTTGTTTGTACAATCCCCTGGTGGCTTTGTTGCAGAAAGTTGATTGTTTTAAAACTTGACTTGCAGCAAAAATAGCCATGAAGGTGTCTGGGTTTTTCTTTTTGAGTAACTCTCCCACATAAAAATGTTAGGGTTAAGTGAATACAGAGTGATGGCAGGGTTTTATGCAGTGATTCTCCATCTTGTTTTGCTGTTACAGTGCATAACAGACAAATGCTTCCCTAGATGTAAAAACAACTCCTTTCTTAGATAATTTCTGCATAGAAAGTACTTCTCCCCAACCTTGTAAAGGTTTAAGCTTGCTCTGCTTTATTTTAAACAAGATGATGTAGAAAGTTTAGCTTAAAACAATCTCTGCAGACAGTTTTGCCAGGCGACAGCTAGTAACTACAACAGGAGGTGAGTGCATCAATCCCAAATCACAACTATTACAGACGCTTCTCAGTCTCAACTATGACTGTTCTCTTTCCCAGCCCCAGGAAGATGATGAGGGAAGGGAGGAGCAGGTACTGGAAGCCCAGTGGGGCTTCCTAATTCCCTTTTTGAAAACTTGGTGAAGGGTCTGGAGGGACACGTGGCCATATAGTTCACTTGATTCTTTACAGGAGCCGGGGACATCACCATGAAGTGGTACTTGACCTGTTCATTCCCTGGGGAAATGGAGTTTTTTGCATTGTGCTCGCTCTCCACTGCAGCCATACACACTGGGGTGGTGTGGGCTAACCCTTGAGGAGGGAAAGTTGTTTTTCTGCATCTGTCCTTGGTGAGAGACCAAGGCTTCTGCAGGGGATTGTTGAATCACGGTGTTCCCGAGCTGGCTGTGTGGATTCTCAGCTAAGATTATGTGCTGAAGATGAGCTGCATGGGGCCAGCCCTGCTCTCAGTGTGAGGGACGCGGCAACTGCTTGTCACCACCACTGAGCATCCCCTCGCTGCTGGGCTTCCACCATGGAGGCCAGCGTAGGACCAGGCTGCAGCAGGCTTTTAGTCAAATTGGCTGAGATTTCTCAAGGCCACCAAAGGAATTAAATTAATCTGCCATTTCCATTTAAAAGGCTCTGCCAGAGATGACCACCAAGCAAAGCAATTTATTGTGCCTTCTCCTCCTCTCCCTTCCCCTGGTTGCCCCTCTGTCCATTCATTTTTAGGCTGGAGATTTTTAGGTCTGTGGGGCTCTCCTGCTGATAGAGTGGAAGGCTGGTAGTGTCCCACAAGTGGGTGAAGGCTTGGCATCTGCTGAGCAGTGGCAGGGCCTGAAGAGGGACCAGTGAAGTCACGAACTTCACGTGCCTGTGAAGTCAGAGGAATCACGAGTTTTTGTGATCATAAGCTGTGTCAGGAAGGGGACAGCTCCCTATTTTGGTTCTCCTAAGAGGTTTTGGGTTATTTTTTTGCATCTGCAAGTGCAGTGCCTCTTCCCTTTCGCTTTTTCCCTTGTATTTTTGAATGAGTTGTGTGACGGCTGTGTCTGTTTCCTGATCTGTAAAATGGTACCGTCGTCCTCTGGAAAGCACAATTCATTGCTTGCAAAACACTTTCATCCGTTACATGAAAATTTGCAACAGTCAGGCAAGGCAGCATATGCATTTGTGGAGGCTTTTTGGTTTCTTGGTGACAAGACCTGGAGAAATGGTGCAAGCTGCTGTATCCATGTTAAACTTGGTGTCACTGGCTTCAGTGATGCTTGTTCTGCAGTGGTGTGATTTTTGGCCCTGAGTACATGCTGAGCAGCAGCATTTGAGTTTAGTATCTATTGGGTGCTGAGCCTCCAGAACAATTGCTGAGACTCTTTTTGCTTGTGAGAAAGAAACTTGGTTTAAGAAAGGTGAGATCTGCTGTGAAACACAGGAGAGCTGCAGATATCTTTTTCCACAGATGCTGGGTGAGGTTGCAGCCATACGAGATGTTGCCAAAGCACCTCATGGTGCCAAAGCAGCAACACCAATTGACTCCCTACAGTATGGTTATTACATGACCTGCCCTGGCCTTTCTGTGTTTCTCTTTAAATTAGCTTGGGTGTAATAGCCCCATGTTAATCACGCCTCACAAATATTGCTAAATAGCAGACTTCTGACCTTTGATTTGAGCCAAATCTTTCCTTAGAACAATTAATAGAGGCTTGACTGATATTGCCTCAACAAATGCCTCTATAAAATGGATTTGGAGCAATTCTTATCTATGCCACTGGAGATAAGAATCAAAAGGGATGTCAGGGTGGCCCACGTGGTGAGAGGTGAGACTGTGAGATGGAGGCAGGACTGTTACTTCCTGTAGTCTTATTGATCCTGGCATGGGAGAAGGTACCCAAATCTCTTTTTTCTCACCATCATGCTGAGACCTCTCTGGGAAACACTTGGCAGAGCTGTGAAGCTTTGACACTGGGTAAAACCAAGAGGAGACGGTACTTTCTTTGCAAATAAAGGTCTACCACTCCGACAAGCTTTTTTTTCATTATTTTTCATTTCTATCTCCTTCCCTCCAGCTGGAGAAATATAAGCCTGTGTCCCTCTGCAGAGGATACGTGCTGGGAACACACAGGCTGCAAACCCAAAGTATGGCTGGTGTTTGCTGTTGGAAGAGATTCACAGTCTCTTGTTGCTTCCTTTGCTAACAAAGGCTTAAGTGCACCTTCCACAGGCTTTAGCTAGGTGCTTTGTGTATCTTCTGATTGAATGGGGCTGTGCTTTTTGCCAGGGCCTGCAGGTCTCCCCAGTGGTCCTTTTCAACAGAGAATAAACAGTGTTTTATTTGAAACCTGCATAACCTTTAACATGGCTCATTTCTCCTCCTTCCTCCCCTGGGAAAAAAGGCACTGCAAGTAGACCAGAGCTTGAACATCTCTTGGCTGATCCCCAGGTGAAATTTTCAAGGGAAATTTCTTTCTCCAGAGAATCAGCATCTTCAACAAATTTCAGGAAAGACCTCACTGTGGCTTAGCTTCTGAGATCTGCATCAATGCTCCTGTTTATCAGAGAGCAAGAATGAGCCATGCATCAAGTTCTGGAGCCAAGTAGCATCAGCATTCTTAGTGGAGCATAGCTTTGCAAGAGAAAAGTTTTACTATGAATAATTAAGGGCTAAGGAGGCATCAATCTCTCAAGAACTCTGCTGGCTTTTTCTTCAAAGGGGATGGCTGGATTTCTGTGAACTGCACTTGTGGGGGAGTCAAACTACACATGGGGTGCTGGTTGTGGGTTGAGTGGTGATGATAATGTGTGTGTGAATCCGGCCTTTTTACAGTGGCTTTAGGTAATCTGGAAGCTAAAGTGTGTAATAGAAGTGGAGGGAATTTCTGTCTAATCAACCAGAGATAGAGGCTTCCCTCTTCCTCCCCCTTCCTCAGAAGAGATGAATAGGTATGGTGCAGGCTTATGCTAACAAGTGCAATGTCGTAGGAGTTTCATAGTCTCACTTACGTCTGTTAAGCTTATTGCAGAAATGCAGCTTTTAAACATGAGTTACCCCTGTATTGTCTGGTGGGAGAGAGGAGGCTTTTGTAAGCAGATGGATAGGTAGCTCTGTGTCTCTGCTCCCGCTGTTGCAGTGGAGGAGCTGAAACGAGCAGTTGAGGAGATACTTCAAAGCTTGTGCTGAAGTGCACTGGAATTGACCAATTTGTGTACCGGTCATCAGTTTCTTAAGTTACTGTATGATGCAGACTGTAGGATGTCCAAACTACAGATTTGCTGATACACACGGTAAGTCAGCACTATTGGCTGTCCTACTGCATTTAGAAATGGGAAAGGCTGTATGAGAAGTGTCTTCAAATGCTCTTTTGTTTTGCAGATACTGTAGCAAATGCTTCAGGTCCCTTACTAGTTGAAATAGCGAAGACTCCAGGGTCTACGCTAGGAATCACACTGACGACAGCCACACACCGTAACAAGCAGGTCATTGTCATAGACAAGATCAAGCCAGCCAGCGTGGTGGACAGGTACACATCTGAACAGGCTGCTCCGAACTCTGCTTTTCTCTTCTCCACTGCTTTTTTGTCCCCTTGATAGTTATATACTATTCTTCCCGGCCTTGCCTTGAAATGGCCATGTCCTCCTGTTCTTAGCACTAAGTGTGCTAAAAATATCTGATCCAACACCAGTGGACACTCCTCACCAGGAGCGACTGTAATTCAATGCATGTGAAAGCTGAGCTCTGCCTTAAAAACCTCAGGTCTGACTGCCGTGGAGCTGTGGACTGACAAGCACCTATTCTGGAGTCTTCTGACTAGAGCCTTTTCCTGATGGGCAAGTCAGCGAGTCACCCTTTAGGTGGGGATGCAGAGACAGACCATGATGCAGCTCTAGCTGTGGGTAGTTGTGTCCCTGAGCTGAACTGCTGGCTTGTGGGACTTCACTGCTGGGTAAGCCCTCGGCCACACAGACTAGCTATGAGTGAGCACTATTAAAAACTTAAAATATCTTTCGCAAGCCATCATCAGTACTGACTCAAGCATGAACCATCTTAGTTGGTATTTTGGGCAATGCTTGAACTTAAGGTTCAAATTGGAAGTCAAAAAAATGAGGTATGAAAATAATTTCACATGGTCATTCACAGTTGGATTTTGTATATTTCCACTCCCAACTGTAAAAACAAGGTTTTTGGCCATGTGTAGAATTACTTCTTTTGCTGTTTGCTTTGCAGATGTGGTGCATTGCACATTGGTGACCATATTCTCTCCATTGATGGCACGAGCACAGAACACTGCTCCTTATTAGAGGCAACTCAGCTTTTAGCTGCCACTTCAGAAAATGTCAAGCTGGAGATATTACCTGTTCACCAAAGCCGACTGCCTTTGAAGCCTCCAGAAACAGGTGTGTTGTCCATACAAACACTGTTGGTTGCCCTCAAATCTTACTTGTGGTCCCTACTGGGGTTCTTGCTACTTTTGAATGCTGGCAACAGACTCCAAAGAGAGACATCTGTGGAGGGAAAAAAAGATGTTTTGATGAAATGCATGTGATTAGATGACATTCTTCAAGGATGTGAATAGCAAAAAAAAAGGTAACATCTGTGTTTGAATGGGGAAATTGGAGTTGGGAATCCCAGGGTTCTGCAGCGCTGAGTGCTGTGCAAGCCGCTTCCTTAGTACCTCAGATAAAAGACTTTAATGGAGAAGGAGGAAAACAACCTTGGTGCTGGCAAATGTGTTTACAAGCTCAGCTGTCACTTGCTGGTGCCTGGTAAGATTTTGTAAAGGACATGTCGGTAGCTAAGCTTCCTTAGGAAACACAAGTGTTCATCTTCTGGACCAGTCTGTTTGAATGCCTGCTGTGTCCGAGCAGCCAGGGGTAGAGTGAATGGATCTGTAGCTGCTGCTTTCTGCCACCCCTCACCAAAGAAATACTGGGAGAAAAATTTCTGTCTCCAATGAAATCAAGCCCAAAATGCCTGTAAAGTTCATTAGGGATTCACCCTCATGAGCGTCCTTGTTGCCCACCTTTAGTTTCTCCTTCCACGTGAGAGGCTGACTCAGGCTGTCATATATAGATCTTTGTGAACATAGCCTCAGTACTAGCAGATTTGTTGCAACTGTTGCCTGGAGTTTTGTTACAGTCCATACTAGTGGTTTTGTAATTTGTGTGTTTCAGGCATGACTGTTCAGAACCAGCCCTTTTGGCAACCATTTTCAATCATTTGTTGCTCAGGAACATGCATTTTAATATAATTGATGCACAGTAGCCCCGGGCACAACTCTTCTTTCCATTCTCTTCTAGGGAGGTATGGGGAAAGAGGGAAAATATCTCTGTTGTCTTCTTTAACATGATGTGGTGAAACATGAAATCTAATAACATCTCCATGTGTAGAAATAAATGTCTTACATGTCCAGTCCAATCTGTGCAGAATTAAAGCAGTTTAACAAAGGGGGGTGGATGACTTGACCTTTGTAGCCCTCCCAAAATGGAGAGCTATAATCCTTTTTCAATGGCTGTTAAAATAAACTATTCTTCTTCCATTAGTGCCCTCATCCTAATCCCCTTTCAGAGTAGATGCATTCAGCAGCAGCTCAGGAGAAGGGGGATCTGTGGAAGGACAGCTCAGTGTGTTAACAGCCTTTTTACCCAAACCTCTGTACATCACATCAGTTTGCTGTAACAGAAATTCAGAACACAAACTTAGGAGAACAATTGCAACATATTAATATATAAAAAAAGGGATATAACATTTGTTCCCACTTTTTGGTTCAACTCTAATATGTGAAGTATCATAGGGAAGGGTGCTGCTCATCCACACTGTTATGAGGCAGAGGTGTGTTGTTGGAGACCAGTGCTTTGGGTTACATCTTCACCAGTGCTGATGAAGATGGGAAAGGGAGGAGGTGGCAACAGAAGGAAGAGTGCTTTGGCAAAGAGGAGCAGCTCACAAAGCAATGGTCTTTGCTGGTGTAACCAGCCCCAGCTCTATGTAGCATGGTGAGCAGCTGTGGAGCAGCACCAAAGTTGACAAACCGCATTTGGACCTGGGAGGGGCGCTGCTTTCTTCTCCAGGCACGGGGTAGCAGCTCCACAGGCTGCTTTTTCTGAGTTTAGGGAAACAAACAGCCCAGTAAGGAAAAGTGGGATGTGCAAAAGCAAACTGTCATGGTTGGAAACAGAGTGAAGCCCAGGGAATGCTGCTGAGAAGAGGAGACCATGCAGATGCATCCCTGTTCAGTGCTTGCATTACAGAGTCCTTCCAGCATGTGCCTGCATGGGGCTTGTCATTTTATTTTTAAATGTAGTTTCTGGTGCAACCAGGACCCAGCTATTTAGGGACTGGAGAGGGAGCTGAAGCTGCAGCTGCCATGAAAAAATATGGCCTAATGCTGAAGCATGGATTTATCAAACTGAGTTTGCTTTCTCTGTGGCAGTGAGGGCATTTGAGAATTTGTGGGAGGATTATGCCCCCCCTCACAAGATCAATGGGAGTGCATGGTGGTGCCCAGAAGCAGTCCTGGGATGGATGGGTTTCCTTCAGTAAGGGTGATGTACGAAAGCATGGGGAAAGCTTTTGTAGGTTTTTGCCATGGGATCGTCCAAAGTCTCTTCTCTTTCCCAGTGCGCTGACATCTGAATTTCAAAGGCACTTTTCTCTGTTGTGTCACATATGAGCTAAGAATTTATAGACAAATGGGAGAGTTTTAATTACTTTAAATGGATTCAGTCATTATGTATATATGCCCATAAGCTCCATCCTCATGTTCAAAGTAATTTTATTAAGAACTTTCCTTTTTGTCTAGATATAGCCGCATTTATTCATTTGATTTTTGTTTCTAAAAGCTGCCTGGCTCTGAATTTACTTTTGAATCCACAAAATAGGGACCCCAGAGATGGAAGTGGATTTTTTAAGAGCTTGATAGAGTAAGTGCTAAACTCACTAAACGTTTAGCAAAGACTAAATATAATCATTACATTGGTTGGAAAACCTGACCTAAATGATTTGATGTCTGTGATGCATGCATGCAAAATAGATTTCCTCTGTTAAAGACACTAACAATGACCTTTAGATGAGATTTCTGAGTGGATCCACTATGTAAACTGAGTCTCTGTGCCAGGTTTGCACCCTCAGAAAGCTCTGGTACATTTCTACCTACTCGGAGGACACAGAGCCTGCAGGAGCTCTCGTCCTGGAGAGGTGGTTGCCAGGCACTACAAGTACTTGCGAGGTGAAGAGCTCTGGGACAACTCATGGCTCTAGTGATGCTCCGCTGTGGGATGACATTCATGCTTAGCTGAATAAAAGAGACATTTGCAGTCTTGCTCATTAGCCAGCAATTCCTCTTGGAAGAAAATAGATCCAGACAGCAGAGACTGGGGAGAGAAAACACAGTGCTGCTGGGCAAGGAAAACCAAACTGAACCCTGTGCTGCTCAGGGGCAAAAGGAGCATCAGTGAGAACAGACAGGGGACCTCTGCCTGGGAGGGTGTTTGGGCCACTCGAGAGGAGACCCTGTGGCATTGTGACCTGATGTTACAAAGCCACAGTTCCTGAGACAAGGGATTTCCAGATGATGGATGTCATGCTGCAGCAGATTTCTGCCAACATGTGCTGGGCTGGGGCTAGAGTTGAAGCTAAAGCAGTTGTATGGCCTTGAATAGAGCCTACTATGTTGATGCCATGTTCTAATTTACTGTTTGCCACAGTGCAGGCATTTCTTCCTATGTCAGTGGCCCCCTGTAATTGCCTTTAAGCAGTGATGTATAAAAGAACTTTTGTTCTGATGAGCTGGAGGTGGCCCTCTGCTAGTCCTCTCTTTCTTCCGTATGTGGACGCTGCAATGGATTCCTGGCCAAGAGCAGCCTCTAAAAAAACTAACGCTGAAGCCAAGCAAAGTGCTCAAAGCAGTCTGTGACATGTGCAGAAAGTGTTGAGCGTTGTCCCTGGGAGGACAGCTCCGTCAGCAAGGTGGGAAACAGCACAAGGAGGTTTCCCCGGTGCTGTCAGATAATGCTGATGGCCTCTGTGGGGAAACTTGTGGCTGGAGGGAGCTTCTGCATGTCGCACAACAGACTGCAAATGGTAATGACATCTGTGCGCTGCCAGCTCGGCTTAGGCCATTGGCTTAGATTGTGAAGCTTTTTGTGGGGAAGGGGTGGATTTCTGCCACTTTGTATCAAGTGTCATGAGGTTATGTAGGGATGCGTCTTCGCTGCTGGTGCTTGACACACTGTAGGTGGGTCCTAACTTGTTCAGAGCCAGTATGAGCCTCTTTTCTACAATGTCCTGGCTTACACTTCTCTCCTTTTCTTTCTCGCTTTTCCCTGCCTATGGTGATTTCTGCTCCCCTGGGTGACATCAGTCAAGGTGCAGAAGAGTGACCACCATCACTGCTGGGATCCCTGTGTCAACTACTGTCACACCCACCACCCTGGGCACTGCAAGACACCCACTTGGAACCAGACATCTGGACAGGATTACTGCAAATGTAACCTCAGGGCACAGCATTGCCCTCATCCCTGCACGTGTTTATGTCATGCCCCTCCATTTCCTTAATAATCAACTCCTTAGCCTGGCTTGTCTCTCATTTCTTCCTTGTTCACCTGGGTCCATTTCCACAGGTTCAGTGTTAAGGTACAAAATCAGTACCTGCAGCCCAGCACACACAGATCTGGCAACTACAACAAGAGCAGAGTGCCAGGCAGACCTATGTTCCCATCCTCTAACCCCATGCCCCGATGCTGGAGGTGAAGTGTAGGAACATGATACAACAGCACATCCAGCTCAGCCATGGTAACACTGCATTTTGCAGGATTATGGCTGCTTCAAAATCTGTAAACCCATCTCTTGTTGGAGGCAGCCTCTGTTCAGCCCCAGGTCTCTTGTCCTGTGGTAGTAAGAGTGAGAGGAGGAAATGTTGCGCTGTGACCGAACCATGGGAATTAAACAGGGTACCTCCATTGCCCAGCAGATCAAGTTCAAGCTATGGTTTCTCTTTGTACATATCTAAGTTTCGTTAGTGCCGTTGTGCTAACCTGCTGTTGGCTGCCCTGCATCCATGATGCATTTCTTACCTGGTGACCTGGATGCTGCAGTGACAGGCAGCTCAGTCACTGCACACCAGAAAGCAATGTCCATCTTGAGATCAAGCTTACTCTCACAGCTCTCCTGGAGCTGCAAGCCCAGGTCAAGGTTCTCACATTAACTTGAGCCCCAGAGCTGGGAAGAAGCAGTAAGTCAGAACCCATTAGGTGTTTGATGAAGACCTGTCAGATGAACTCACTGCTGCACTTCTCTGTGCACATTCTTAACATACTCTGTATTTCCCCAGCTCTGGTGGCTGCCAACTTCTCGTCTCCCACCATGAACGCACAGGGCTTTCCCTGCCAGAACTCAAACACGCTACCTCGCAGCTCCCACCCCATGAGCCCCCGCACCACTATGCTGAGAAGGAGGCAGAAGAAGAAGGAGCACAAGAGCTCATGTAAGAGTGGCAGTGGGCTGGGTTTGGGTTGGATGGGGTGTGCAAGCTTGCCTTGCTGTCTTTATTGTCCTCATTGTTGACTGTTATCTGGGATAGGACTACTCATCTTAGCACCATCAGTGCCTCCCTTATCCTCGGTCATTGTCCCCACCACTGCCAGACCGAGGTCTATCAGCAGACCTGCTACATTGATCGTGGCTACCCTGACCTTCTGCCTCTCTCCCTCTCAGTGTCGCTGGCCTCCAGCACGGTGGGTCCTGGCGGGCAGATAGTCCACACGGAGATGACAGAGGTGGTGCTCAGGGGAGACCCATTGAATGGCTTCGGACTCCAGCTCCAGGGAGGCATCTTTGCTACTGAAACCCTGTCTTCCCCACCTCTCGTCCGTTTTATTGAGCCTGACAGCCCGGCAGAGAGGTTAGAGACCTTGCCCTTGGATGCTGATGGTGCTGCTGCTGAACATTTCATGGTTTGGTTTGTTTTCTCTCCTCAGAGGCTCATTTAGATATTTACTATCATCCTTATAATATCTTCCATTCTTCACTGGGCATGGTTTACTGTCACTGCCATTTCTGCACTCGTCGGCTGACCACGGCCTGCCTCGCATCCCAGGTGAACGTCTTGGCACCAGGCTGCAGCTGTTCTGGGAGGAGGAGGAAGGGAGCATGTGTCTGTGTGAGAGCGCCATTCCCATTCCTCTTTTTCCTCTTTTTTTTCTTTTCTTTTCTTTTTTTTTTCCTCTCTCCTTTCTCTTTGAAAGATAAAGCTTTTGTCTGGGTGCAGAAAGGGGAAACATCTGGGCTCAGCAAAGTATTTTCTTACTGGTTTCATTTTTTGCAGAGCCCAGCTGTATAAATTGACCTTAAAACCAAGGTTTTGAACTGCAGAGGAGGGCTGTGGTGGAGAAGCAGATAGGTGCTGCATTTAAGCACTCTTGCCTTTGGCTTTATAATGCTGGGAAAAGAGCAGAATGGAGGAGCGGCGTTAACTGCTGTGTGTCACCCTCTGGGGATGCCAGCAGCAATGACTCCTCTGGTGGCCGAGCCTCGGCTCAGGAACTCTGGCTACTCTGGCTAAACTTTTCCTGTCTGGGTGTAAAATAAACCAGGAGAACTGGATCCATTAGGCAGATGAAATGGTGATGGGCGAGCAAGCTGGTACTTACGCCCTTGTGCTGGTTTCTCTTCCCACCTGTGATTTCCACTGGTGGTCCATCCTGCCTAGGGGGGGCCTAAGGTACAGCGACATGGCAGTGCTCAGTGCCTGCTGCAGACCCTTCCTTGGGAGAAGTCGTCTTCAAGGGCTTCCTCAGCATGTGCTGATGGTTTGGTGTCCCCAGTATCCCCTGGCAAAACAGCACGTGAGGGAGTTGTATGTCAGGGAAAGCACCTGCAAAAGGAAATGCAAGTCCTTGCTTTGCAGAGCGGTCTCTGTGTGGCAGCTTCTCCAGGTAGCCGATGCAGCGAGGTGCATGAGAGACTTGTGCTTGTGTCTGTGGAAAGACAGGGACAGGAAAAAGAGTTGTTCTGAGTGATACAGGTTAAGAGAGATTTCAAAAGCCTTTTATGCCTTTTTTTTGTTTGTTTCCAAACAGGGTTTGGAATGCCAAAGTGATAGCATTTGGGGTTTTTTTATCCTTTATTACCAGGGTGAATTTGGCTCACATTGCAAAGTACCGAACTCCTTTTATAAATCAGGCAGCAACAAAGCCTGCTCTCCCAGGAGAGGAGGGAGATGTGCTGAAATCCGCCTGGCTTTGTTTTATCTTCGTGCCAAGCCTGGAGCAAAAGCAGAGACTCACAGTGCAGTCTCGCTTGGCTCTAATGTGCCACACGCTGCTCTCCCTCTCGGCTGCCCACCCAGCAGGATTCACGCTCTCCTGGCTGCCGCCTTCTGCTTTCTGGCAGCAGGGAGCGAATCCTCTCTGTGTTTGCAGCCTGGATTTGATTTGGGGATTAAATCTCTGCGGTGCATATCTTCCTTTCCTAGACCGTGCTACTCTTCCTAGCTGGCAGGAAAATACTGTCTTTCTTCCCCATCTTGAAGTGATAAGTGCAGTGGGTTTGCAGCAAGGTGAAAAAGGCAGTTTTGTGTTTTCATTTCACTTTTTGTTTCTTGCTGTCCCACGGAGTTTATTTGCTCTGTCCTTCCTAGATACTTTATTCCCTGTCCTTGAGAGGTTCTGCTGTAACTGCAGCCCAAGACGTTAGAGCCATTTTTTCTCCCCTTTACCAAGCTGGGCACTTGCCCGAGCTATGCTCTTTCTTGTACTGCAGTGATTGCTCTTTGCAAAAGAAGACAAGCAGCGGGGATACAGGGGTCTGGCTCAGCAGCCTGGATCAGTCTTGCATGTTCGCACGCTCCCATGCAAGACCTGTTGTTGCACAAGGGCATGATCCACAATCACTTGGTCCACTTGGCTTGTCATGGAGGAGCTGCCTCCTGGATATCTAGCAAATCTGAGTGCTACCAGGGAGGACGATGGCATCACCCTCTTTTCAGGGAGGTTGGGTTGCCTCACATTTATTATCTGCTTTATACTAGCTTGTGGCAGGCAGTTTGAAGTGAAAACTTTCACCTCTCTGTCTTGTGATTTGTTTTACAGCCAATAGCCTCTAATAGACCTCCCTCCCCACCTGTTGTTTTGTTTCCTGGGTGCAAGATAAAGCCTCTGGGCTCCAAATGAGACAATGATTCAGCTCCTGTTATCAGCAGGGAGGATGGAATAGGAAGATGCCTGACGTCCCCTCTTGGCTGCCTTGAAACACACAGCTTTTGTGTCCTTCCTCCCCCAGCTGTCACAGACAGCAGTGAGAGAGTGTCTGGCTTCTCCATCCCAGTATCCAAAATCAATGCTTCCTGCTGAGTTACATGTTTTCTAGCTCTACTCAGACACAGTTGTTTGATCATTGTGTCTCTGGCTTTTTAGTATGAATGGTTTGCAAAAGGAAAGTTTAGCAGGTGGGTGAAGCTGTCAGTAAAGCTTTGATCTTTTGCTGGCTGGGCCCCACCCACCAATTTGCACACCTGGGTGTACAGACGCACTCAGATGTGCACGTCTGACTCGTGTAGGCCAACTCAGGGGCATGTAAAGGGCATGACAGATTGGTTTCTGTAGCAGCAATGTCACCATCGTCACAGCTGCTACCACTCACCTCACAGCTGGAGTGACCATGCAGATGCTGATGATGCTGACTAAGATCTTAAGCACATATCCTGTTCAAGGCTTGAATGTGGGATGCTCTGTGTCTAGCAAGACACCTCCATTGCTGTCTTTGAGCCCAAGGAATAAGTCATGGCAAACCACAAATCTCTGCGACCCTGGGGAGACATTCCCAACATGGGCTCCAACACATCCACACGGCTGTTATTTACTCTGGGAGATGCCTGTACTCTTGTTCTTTCTGATTTGAAGGCACTTCTCCTCCCATGATCTCAAAGCACTTTGTGAACTCTGATGTTAGACTGCACATCTCTGAGACAAATGCCCTGTCTTTGGGAAAGCTGTCAAAAGCTTTATGCAGGATCCCATAGCAGAGCCAAGGAGAGGTCTGCAGGATCCTTGGCTCCCTGGGCCCTGGTTCCAATGCAAGGGCACATGACAACTGGAAACTGTTGTCTCTGGGATTAGTCTGAAGGGTAATAAGGCATGTCAGGTCTCCTAGCACCGTGGAGAGCCAGAAGGTTGTGGCTTCACTCCACAAACTTTTATAAACCTGCAGGACTGGGACTTATACAGTTGTGGTTGACCGAGGCTAATAGTAAAAGAAATGAAAACAGTTCTGACCTAACAGAGCTATTGGCTGTAAAACACCCAGGCAAATCTACCCAGAGTGACGAAACACAAGAATCAGTTGTTTCGTGAGAAGGCAGCTCTGATGGGAAATGTGGCAAATGTTTGCTTTGATGCTGTGTAAAAGTATCCTGTGAGCTCCCAGCCCTTGTGGCTGCAACAGTGGTGCCAAAATGGATTGTGTCCTTGTGTGACCTTGAAATGACAGTGATGTCTGTGTGATGCAGATGTTGATCCCTCCTTTCAGAAATGTGCATTTATGACCACAGCAAAACAGCTCTCGGTGCTGGAGGGGAGGCATCTCTGTCATACTCCTTGCCATCTTCATATTTATAAACTGATATTTCCAAGTGCATCTATGTGGCTGTGTAGTCCAGTAAAGGACTGTAATTATACTTGATGTAATTTATTCGCAAGGATGGATTCGTTTATACACTGTGGGGTTGCCTGTCCTAATCCAAGTCTCCTTGAACAAACAATTCTGAATTTACATCTCATAAAATAGCTTGTGTTTTTCCATGGATGGCATGAACTCAGGCAGCAGCATAAATATACTGAGAGTTTAATACCTTCCTACCAGTAAAATAACCTCTCTAGGCTCTCTCCAAACTTGCTCATATCTCAGCTTTTGATGGGCGACTGGCAAAGAATGTTGTACCTTGTGCATTCTTCTTGAATTTGGATGTGTGTATTTTTTCTTGATAACCTGGCTTTTCATATACGTCCTGATGTTTGGAGGTGAATAATGCAGTTGGTGTCTGTTGCCTTTGATGTTATCTTCCTGTGCCTGGAAGCTTTGGTGCCATGTTTTCTTACAACTGAATCGGGTGTGAATGATGAAGAGTGGCTGGAAGGTTTAGTGAAAAACAAGCTGTCTTCCATGAAATACCAGTGGAAGCTGACATCTAGAAAGGAGAGGGCAAAGGATATGCTTGATCATTAAAGAATGGGGAATAAACATTCTCTGGTGAAGGCTTAAAACCTGATAGCTGATTTCTGGGAAATCTTTCTGGTAAGATAACTCCAAATGTAGAGGTGAACCTTAGACTTGTTTCCATAGCCCCCAAACTATTTCAGAGACCACTCTGTAGCTTATGTTAATGAAGGAAGAGGAATGGTTTCCTAAGCCCTGCTTAAGTGGACTGATGAGTGATGAGTGGAAAATCTGAAAAGTTGTGGTTATAGCAAACAACTGATGAAGTGTGTGGAGGAGAAGGAAGATGAACAGTTCCCCATGGGCAGTCACAGGGAACACCACACTCTTGATTTTGTAGAGCCATGAACCAGCTCAGTAAGGTGGAGGATTGTCTTGCTGGTGTTAGAATATATTTAAAAAAAAAAGAACAGAGAGAGCGAGAAGGGGAGGTGAATATTGAATCTAGTGGTTCATGTATGAAAAAAACCTTGCTTACAAATATAGGGGGGTCCCAGGGGACAAACTGTGCTGTAGCAGTGTATCTCCAACATAGCCTTGCCATTATTGTTTTTCTTCCAAAGTCAAAAATCCTGCTGATCAGTGCTCTTGCAGAAAGCGAGTCTAAACCAGAAACCCCAAAGTGCCAGTTGTGGTTATACTGGTGTGATACCGCATCAGAATAATATTGGCCTTTCAAGGCAGTTAAACAGTATCAATGTACATTTGGCTTCCAGAAATGCAATTACAAGGGATAAATGATTATCCAATTTGCTGAGACATTTCGATGAGTTCATTGGATTGTAGCTTCAGTGTTAGCCATGTATTAAGCAGAGGACTCTCTGCGATTTTCAGTGCCTTTAGTTTGGGTTTCAGAGGGCACAGGCACATGGAAGGAGCCATATACCCTTAGATAGGGTAGGAGGGCACATGCACTTGCATTTCTCTCTCTCATCTCTGGTGTTGACTTTTTGGAAGTTGAGGGTTTATTACTTTTTTCCTTCCTGGAAGTTGCAGGAAATAAACAATGGTGATTTAGGAGCAAACTATGTCTGAACTTAAGCAAACCACAAGGGTTTGTTACACTGTGACCTTCCAGGGGCTCTTGACACTGGGATGGGCATTGCAGAATGAATTATATTCTCTTTGGGGCCACTTCTGCAGGATTTGTCGCTACTCTATGTGTCTTCAAACAGATTTTCCTCGCAGAAGTAACTCATGACATGTTTTGTTGTTTTTTTTCTCCTTTCCTCCTTTTCCCTGCCTCCTTGTTCCCTTTCCCTCTTTTCCCTGTATGGACCACAGGTGTGGGCTGCTACAAGTAGGAGATAGAGTCCTTTCTATCAATGGTATTGCAACTGAGGATGGGACTATGGAGGAAGCTAATCAGCTTTTGCGTGATGCTGCGCTCACAAATAAAGTGGTGCTCGAGATTGAATTTGACGTTGCAGGTACGTTGCCAAAGGAACTGCTGCTCTTCTGTACCAGCAGGACTCAGCCTATGCCAACGCATAGGAGGGAATGTATTCACAAAAATATGAGGTTTTTGCTCAAGCTCAGAGGATAATAAAGAGCCTGTGAGGACTTTTCCCATTTCTCATTCCCTAATGTGCACTGAGATGGAGGGTCCTTCTTCTGATCCTTTCATAAATGCTGTGTGCTCACCACTTGGCTGAGGTACTAAGTACTAGATGAAGAGGCTACCTGAACTTTAAATATTTGTCCATTATTATGAATAACGTTAATTTATAGTCTTGAAGCAAGGAGGGAACAAGAGCTATTGGCTGGGGCTAAACTGTAGCTTTGCATTAAAAAAAAAAAAAAAAAAAAGNAAAAAAAAAAAAAAAAGTTTTTTTCCTTTTACATTGACAGAGCTGCCTCAATCTTGAAATACAGCATGATGTGAGCACTTCATTTGATGTTCAGAGCATGTATTTTTAATGAGAATCCAAATTTTAACCTAAGGTCTGCAGGGCCTCACATAACAACCTTACTTGAACCAATAAAGCTGAGTTTTATGGGCTTGTTTTTCCTGGTTCCAAAGAAACTGAAAATTCTCTTTTTTTCTCCTATTTTCTTTTTTTTTTGTCTTTTTTTTTGGTTTTGTAGAGTCTGTCATACCCAGCAGTGGTACTTTCCACGTTAAATTGCCCAAGAAAAGAGGTGTAGAGCTTGGAATTACAATCAGCTGTAAGTATTGCTCTGACTTGCACTAGCAGTTGCAAAAACCACTGCTTTCCACCCTGGCACATCAGAGGGCCCCAAGGGAGAGAGATAAGATTACGTGGGGTTTTGTGGTAGCACTCACAGTGCTTGTGATTTATCCCAAAATGAATTAGATGTGTGGTTCCTACCTCCACAAGCTGGCAGCTGCAGAGAAAAGCAGCTGCATGAAGGGCTGGGGCAAAGGATGCTTCTCAACTGATCGGGTGGTCTGTGCTGCAGACCAAAGTTATAATATTAACAATATTATTTTTATTTCCTTTCTCACAGTTGTATTATGTTCCTTTTACAAAAGAACTGCCTGGGTCTGGTGGGACCCTTGCAGGGAGAGGTGGGGGGAGGAGAGTGTGAAGTGAACCCACAGCTTGAAGGGTAGAGAGGGGAAACTGCCGAGATGAGGAAGAGGATGAAGAGGGTGGCAGGCCTTAGAAATGGGGGAAACACACTTTAGGGACAGGAGGGTGCTGGGCAGGGTTTGCTGGGAGCTGTTGTATTGACTAACCCCAGCCGTGGAGGAGGAGATCCACATGCCAGGACTTGGTGGGCATTGAGAGAATGAGACATAAGCCTTTTTTTTTTTTGCCCTTTCCTCTCTTCTCTGCTCGGTCTTGATTAATTATCTTAATTTCTTTTCTGAAGCATATTTTTCATTTAGAGATGTTCTGGCCTCTTTGGAGAGGATGCTGTAAGAAGATGGTATAAGCAAATCCACCCCAAATCTCTAACCAGCTAGAAGTCTTATTATCACTCTCATCAGTGAACTTTTCCATAATGGCAAATGTGAGCAGACCTCACGTCAGCCATCCTTCTTTCAGTGCTGGGTAAACCGCGTTGAATCATCTCAGATTTGCCATGCCCAGAGGCTGCCACCATCTCTCAGCTGAAACAAAGCAACTTGTGAAACTGCAGTAATGGGATCTTGTTGTGAGCTCTCAGGAGCATGGACCCAGCTGTGTCTGGGGAATGGAGTCACTAGGGACACTTTAAAAGTAGGTTTCATTAAAATAGATAAGCTATTTCCAATTACCTCTTGGCATTTACAGCATTAGTCAGTGAGTTAATAGGAGGTGTTCTGGTCTAAGTGAGGTGATTCTCAGGAGTGACTTGAACATTGACAGGGCAATGGCTTTGTACCCTGTGTTATTTCTTCTCCCTCTTCCCCACTTCCCCTATTTGTGCCACAAGGATAATCCTGAGAAATAACAGCGCAGTATTTAACATTTGGCTTGGTAGCAATTACTGTCTGAAGACATCAAAGTGTCTTCCGAAAGCAGCGGGGTGGCCCTAATGACATTTCGGTGGTGGTGCACTGGGTTCCCAGCCTGATGCCCCGACTGCTGTGCTGGCGTTGCAGTCTCAGGTAGCAACCTGTGATGATAGGTCTGGTAGCAAAATACTTCTCCCTTGAGCATGGCCGTGGTTCCTCCCCATTTAAGCTTCAAAGTTCAGCTTGTGTTGGGGGCTGGAGAGTAAAATGAACATGGGAGTTACTGGCAAGAATATTAGTTTTTATTTCTGGAGTCTCATTTAAATGGGATCTGCTTCAGATGTGCATTTATACTTCAAACATATTTTTATGGTGAAAGTATTTTCATTTGAAAATTGATTTCACACACTTTTTTGAAATCAACACTAAACAAAACGAAACTGACCCTTGGGTTCCAAATAGTTAGATACCCATTATCCAACTACAAAGGAGTTTTTTAACAATATAATAGATTTCATCTTTTTGATTGTTGAACATGTTTGCAGGAGGCTGTTCAAGTAATGCATATGCGTAAACTTAAGATATATTTCAGTTCTTTGCTGAATCAATGCCAAAATTATATTTACAAATGGAGCAAAAGACAGCCAGCCAGAAAACGCGATGGCAAGGATGAAATGCTAGTTGAATTCTAATTCTGTTTTCATATATTAGTCTGCATAAGCGTATGTCCACATGACCCTTAGGAAATTAGATCATCATTTTGTCACTCTGCCTCTGATCGGGCAGATAAATACACCAGTTTCAAACATTAAAACCAAAGCAAGCAGCCTTATGGTAAGTGTCTCCTGCAGAGACATGATGTGCATGCAGGAGCGTGATGCAAGCAGCAAGAGGAAGGAGGTAAAAATAACTCTGTTTTGCTCAGTTCCTCCCAGTTCTGCTGATTTGAATGCTCCTATAGATCTTGAAACAGCTTTTCTAGCTTTCATTCTGACAAGGAAAGGCATATAACTAGTTTTAAAGCAGGAGACTTCGTTTGGTGGCCTGCCACATTGGATTCCTGTTCCTGGGACAGGTTGCATAGATGACAACCCAGAGGGGTCAGTAGAAGACCTCCTGCACTGTCATGGCAATGGAAGTGGGTCTGTTCTAAAACTTTGTGATCCAGGTACCTTGTAGATGAAAGATGAGTTGTTTTCGTTGAGTTTTGCCTCTTGGCTTTGTCAGGCTTATCCGTAGTTAATTCCTCTGTCTAGGAGGGTTTGCTGCTGCCGCCTTACACAGGCAGAAAGTGTTACGACCTCATCAGAGGAGCACTAGAGAAATAAAAGTGATCAAGTTCTTGCTGTGCTGTGGCTCTCAGAGCTAATCGGGAGATGGGCTAAGTAAAGCAAGGGGAGGGCAGGATTCTTGATGGATACATTGAAAGAATTTGTGTAATGGAACTGGCTGCAGGAGAAATGATAAATCTGCTGGAAAGCCTCATGAAAGGGCTGAGCACCCAGGAGGTTTTTGTGTGAGGAGGGCAGGCACTGCCGGTTCCGGGATGAAGATACAGAGGAGGTCTGTGCTTGCTCCCCATGAAGGGCAGATGTTTGGCTTGAGGGCATTTCATCTTCTCCGAGGTCTCGGGGTTTGCTAGAATGAGGAGGCTTGGACTGAGTGAGCCCTGGTTGTGGTCTATGCACACGGCTGCGATTCTTTCCCCTGCCCAAACCCAGCACGGCAAAGGGATGCAGCAAACTAAGACACATGATGCAAATATTTGCATATAGCATTATTTCCTCTTCCATCCCATAGGATGAAAGGAAATCCAAGGGGTGAGTCTTTCACTGGCTCTGCTTTGTATTTGTGTGGCACCTCAGTGCCCTCAAGTCTCATTTCAGGCTCTTACAGTTGCTAAATGAAAATTAGCAAAGCAAACTACCAAAGCTGCCTTATGTGCCCTGCTTCCATGCACTTCATCCAGGGGTGAAGGGACAAGAAGCCAGCAAAACTTTTTCTCCATACTCTAGTGCCTTGGTTTCTGTCCCAGGGAGAGCTAGTTTTGTTTGCAAAACAGCTGCTCAGCTTGAAGAGCAAAATGTGGGCTCCTTTCTGCTCCGGGAGGTTGAGAGGGCTGTGTGGGCTGTGAAGCTCTGTGTGCAGAGACCTCTGAGGTGCTCTAAATGGTGGGGATGCAGAGACCTGCAAACTGAGGTTTTTTTGATGCAGGGATGAGAAGATGGGGCTCGTTAGCTTGAACCACTCATCTCGATTAACAGAACACATACCTTAAGTGCTCTGGTCTTGCTGGCTGCATTCAGTTCTAATCACACGCTTATGCCTTTGTGGGTTTGCTGTAAATCTCTTACAAATTAAAATCAACAGTGGGAAGGTAATAGTTGTGTATTCTTGTATGCTCAATACCTGACCTCTTAAAATAAGATATGGATTTGTTATTAGCCTCTGGAAAATGATAGTTGATTGCACGAAACATTGCTTTTTGTGTTTTGTTGTTTGTTTTTTTTTTGGTCTGTCTCAAATGCTCTTTTCAAGGGCTAGTCGAGAAATTTGCTGCAGGGTACAGGTGTGTTATTGTTGCTGTTTAAACAGATATTCAAATAACTGTTCATTTTAGCTGTGCATTAAAGCTTTCTATAGCATGTTTATCAAATTACCTTTATATATCTTAACAAATCAATTCCTGTGCCCTTGGCTTGAAGTACTGCAGATAAGGAGTAGGTAGTATATCTGCTTGCGGGTGATAAAACTGGAATTTGGATAGATAGATAACTTCGATTAAGTAGCTTAAGGAGTGTAATCACTGTCCCAGTGAGAAGATGGATCTGTGAGCTGAGCAAATCTAGCTTTGCTGGTGCTGGATTAACCTGGGATCTGCCACCAGCCTGGCAGAGTGTGTCTGCAAGAGGCAGCCCGGCAGTCTCCTGTCCTACCCACTGCTAACATCCCAGCTTCAACCCAGATTTGCAGCTGTTTCACTCTGGTGCGCTTACCAAAGTGGGATATTCTGTCCCAATTTTGCTACCTGGAGATTTTGAAAGGAAATAGATCTGCAGCAGGATAAATATCCTGCTGGAGGCACTGATAATTTATGCACCTGCTGCTAAAACTAATGAATGATAGAGGAAAAAGTTGAGTACTGTCAGTTTTTTTCAGTGCTGCCTTTTGTAATCAATTCTGATTTGCTTTTATTCCTGTTCTCATTCCTTAGCTATCCTGGCATTATTGACTTTCTGATTTTTTATTTTTTTTTTTTTCTCATTTATAAGTGCTTGCTTTCTTAAATGTATTCTTATGGCGTTATTACAATTTCTTTAATTACACATTGGCAGAGTGCTGCTTTGGCTTGGTCAATAACAAAGGGCATTTATAATAGGTTGATGTGTGTGAGATATGCGCTCATGCTCCTTGGAGAGGAATAATTTACCAATACGAGTCATTATGCATTCTATTAAAAACACAAACCGGACATGTGTTTCTAGCCTCATCATCCATCACAGTGTAAATGCCGAGTGAGCCAGAATCCCAGCAGAGGTGGTGAGAGACTGAAAGCAATTTATAAAAAGTAAATAACAGTATTGATCAATTCACCTTTTTATCACTGCCCTGTCACCATCACCAAGCACTGTTTTCATTTTGGGTTTCTCTCCCACCCCACACTTCTGCCTTCAACAGCTGTTGATTTATGGACCTTTTTCTGGGCCACTGGGGCAGATTTTGTACTGGTAAACCCACCAAAAGTATGAATGTACCTGAAAAAGAGCCTACTTCCACCTGAAGTGGTTTGCCCTGGCAGATGGAGGCTGCAACCATCTGCTGAGAGAAATCGTAGGTTTCTGCACACCAGCTCCTGCTCCTGTCTCTCCATCCATCTCTCCCCGTGGCTGCCTTTGCTGCTGTCTCTGTTTTACAGACAGGAAAGCAAGACCCAGAGGCAAAACTGGGCATCCGAACCGTGTCTTCCTGCAGCAAACAGAATTACCAAGGCAATGTCCTTTGAAGAGAAATAACCGCATTGACAGCAGAAATGAATGGATGAAAAAGCTTTACTCATCTGTGCAAGTGTCTGAACTCCAAAGGCCATAGACCTAATAAAATAATAATGTAGTATAAAGGGTTTTTTTAATTGCAGGCAAATTGGAAATGGTTTATCCAAAATCTCACCAGAGATCTATATGTCCAATGCCTCTGACCTTGGCTGAGTCATCACGTCAGTGACATTGCAGCTCTCCTGCCTGTAGACAGGGCAGACGTTGCACAGAGACATGTTGTCACACTGTGGGAACAGCCCAGGACTGTTAAAAATGTGGGTCCCAGGATGGCTGGGGCGGTCGGGGACTCCCTGGACCCTGCTGAGGGCCAGAAAGCCCAGCTGGGTGATCTCCTGGGGCACTGGGAAGGGCTTTGGGCTGCCAAAGGTGAATTAGTAGAGTTAGTAACTACTCGTCTTTAAAACGAACAGCAAGTGACTGTTCTGTGCTTTGAGATTTCATAATCTTAACTTTGTATTTTATGCCTCTTGAGAGAGAATAGTTATTCATTAAATCTCTCTAATTTACCCTTCAGGTTTGTAGGGGCTAACTAATAATGATGGTCTTATAAAACCTTTCCATTTTATACTAAGTAATTATTTAAAATAGAGGGCTGCCATTTGTTAGAGTTGGGGTGCTCTGATGGTAGGAACAGTTGTGTGCAGTTGTACATGATTCTTTCATCTAACTGGTCTCCAGAAAATCTGTTTGGAAAGCATAGCTTCCAAAAAAAACCCACAAACAAAATCCAGAATGATTTTTCCTTATAGCTTGCTCTGTTTCCTAATGGACGAATCGCTCTGTCACCCTTGCTTCTGTTATGGGCAGCTTGTGCTGTATTCAGTGCTGACACCTGTTGTGGAGCTGCAGAAGGACGTGGGCTCACTTTCTGCTCAGGAACTGACCATAGGCAAAGTCTCCCCGTGTGTCACAGGGTTTGTAAGGCATGTGCTACGATAAACACCATTTCTGCAGAGCTTGAGGCATATTGTTGTCTATACTTGCTTTTCTTTTTTTTTTCTTTTTTTTTTTTCTTTTTTTCACAGTCTCCAGACACATTGTTCCAGCTGTGGCTGGGTCAGGTTTAGAGATGGCCATCCCAACTCACCACCAAGACTGTGGGGATCCTCCCTAACCCCTTTCTGTCATGCTGCCTCTGCTTTGAAACTAATAAACAAACTTTACAGTGAAAAGTATTTTTTCTCACCTGGATCGTTTTGACAGAACTGGGCTGGGGAGCAATTAAACTTGCAGCGATGCCAGCCTGGCCCAGGGCTGAGGGTGTGCTGACAGGGTCTCCCATCACAGCTGATCAGACCACCTTGTTGTGCACTTCTCAGCAGAAAATACATGTCTAATATTAAAAAAGAGAACAGCAATAGTAGCAACAGGGCAATGCCTCTCCATCCACTGTGCTGTTAGTCCATGGTGTGCGGCCTTTTTAGTCAGAGGAGGGGTTTCTGCCTTGATTTTAGCTGCGTGAGCTGCACCTCATCCTTCCTTCCCACCACTCAACTCTGCCTGGCATACGTCAGTCTGTCTACTGACTGGTTCATGACATGGATAGATTGAATAGAGGCACAAACCCCCGGTGAATCTCCACAACCCACCTGCTTCTCTTTGACCCATGGCCGTAAGCTGAACATTTGTGTCTAGACTGAAATTGCCTGGCACCACACTGCAGTAAGAGACGGGAAGAATAAATCTTCCAGGTTGTGTATCAATCAGTTGCATTGCTGTGACTTTTATAAAATCAGTCATGGTCTGCTCTTTGCTGTCTGACCGAACTTTTATACTCATCCCACTTACGACTGTTTACGACGAGATTGCCTGTCTTTAAGACTTGTTCAGTGCGGAAGGGTTAGTTATATCTGGGAGAGGGTATCCTTAAAGGTGACGGGTTAGCGTATATGTTTTTAAATCTCATAAATGAATGTAAACAACAGAAAAATCTAGAGCAGAGAGGTTGATAAGAGGAAGCACTTACTCCTTTATGTCTGACTTTCTGGAGTGCTCTAACTGCTGTTCAGGCAGGTGGATCTCTCTGTGGGTGATGCCACGTGTCCCAGATATTTTAATCTCTGACCTGCATCTCATATATGTTCAGATCCTGTGAGTTCCTTCCTTCCTACACAGTTTTTGCTGAGAAGCTCTGTCAACTTTAAATGAGACAAAACAATTCCCATAGCAGGCAGGAGGAAGTGACACTGGGTGAGAAGGATGCTCATGGCATATGTTTGGTGTGCAGATGGCAGAGGGGTCATGAGGGGTTCGGATCATAAAGCTCCCTCAGATTTCTCAAGATAGCAGCAAGTCTTTTCAGGCAAATTTGAAAATTCAAATGCTCCCAGAGATGTGTACTCATATCTCTCATGGGCTGAAAAAGTTATCAGGGTCAGGTTGGAGAGAATAGTTGAAAACCACCCCTTCCAGATCCGGCACTGAGACCAGCCCCAATTTATCTCATTGGATGATGAAGTGGCCTGGGGAGCTGAACTAGCTAGAAAACAGTGTTTCATCTAATTCTTCCTGAGTTGTTTTCCACCTGGAAAAATTCCCAGCCCACTTTACTTCAAGAGTGCAAAAATGCTTATATTAACCACAGCACTGAGCTGGGTACTCCCTAGGCAGCAGTGCTGATGTCTGACTGCCGCTGCAGCTGTTGACTCACTTGCTGTCTCATGTCAGTGATGTAGGTGAGTGGGTGTTTAACAGTGCTGGGGTTGAGCAACCTCACCTCTTGCTGCTGTCTTCCCCTTTGGGGAGACCGAAGGGAGCCGATAGGTAACTTGGGCAAAGAGCAACCAACAGATGTTTGCAGGGACTTGCTTCTTTTTTGTCTGGTGTGGCTTCCAGATTTCAAGTGTGAAACATCATTTTGTCAAAGGAGTATAAGCTCCCTTTCCTTAAGACTCCTTCTCCCCACTAACTATCCCCATCCTAGACAGCAGACTCGATACCAAGCCTTGTACCCATGTGTCTCTCTTGCAGCTGCAAGCAGAAAGCCTGGGGAGCCTTTGATCATCTCTGACATCAAGAAGGGGAGCGTAGCACATAGGTGAGTGCAGAGTTTCCCATCTGCCAGACCCACTGCAAAATGTCCAGCCTGGTAATGAAAGGCAGAATGGAGCTCAAGCAATAGCATTCAAGTCTGGATTATGCCAGCATCCAAGGAAACCTCAACCCTAGAGGTTTGTCTTACACCACAGTGGGGTTTGCAGTAAAACCTGTCTGTATGAAGCATGTAGAGTTGAGCTAATGGAGAAGGTGGCCAGGGTGTTTACTTCAGGTGTTTACTGACCATATAGGAGATGGATGTTCAGCATTTAAGAGCATGTGGTAGAGGGCTTCATATATCCCACAAGGTTATGGCTCATTGGTAGTTTGCTATGTCTCAGCTCCTGCTCAGGTGAAGGATGAGTGAATTGTGGGCACTGGTGGAGAACTGTGCACATAACTCAGCATTTATTGACTTCACCTCTGATCCCAACACCTCATAGCAAGGCTTTCAGAGGAATTTAGTGCTGCTGGAGGGCTCGTTTCTAAGAGTGCTTATACAGGAGTTTCCATAAAATGTAGAATATATATCAGTTAAACTTCAGGCATTTTTCAATGCTGTAGGTTACCCAGACTGTATCTCTAACTTTTCTGTCTTGTTCTGTGTTGATGCATACCCTACACAAACTTCGTCTCTTTAAGTTACGGTTGTCCCAGGCTTTGTTCATGGTTGTTTCCCAGGAAAGATCAAGGACAGCAAAAAATTAATACTGAATATTGTCATTTCCACTGCAGGACTGAATAGGTAATGGGATCTGAAAGGCAAATATAAATGTACTTTTAGTTTTCTTTTCCTTTCCACACAGAACTGGCACCTTGGAGCCAGGAGACAAGCTGTTAGCTATTGATAACATCCGACTCGACAATTGCTCAATGGAGGATGCTGTGCAGATTTTAAGGCAGTGTGAAGACCTGGTCAAATTGAAGATTAGGAAGGATGAAGATAACTCTGGTACAGAAATCCTGTTGCAAACTGGTGCCTGTCCACTGTGATGACATTTCCCAATAGGTAGTGCAAACCAAGAAAGATAAGGGCTGCCACTTGTCCGGTCACTACTTTCCAATTGATTATAGTCTCTTTTTGTTATTCTGCCCTTAAATGGAGACTGGAAGGTTAAAATCCTGTTTGGCATAAGCATGGCTGAAGGCCTTAGTCTGTTGTTTCCACTAAATGCTGCAAGTCTTTCCTATGACCTCTTTCGTGTGGCTAATTAAAAAATTCAGTGTTCCTGTTTTCCCTTTCAGATGAGCAGGAGACAACAGGTGCTATTATCTACACAGTGGAACTGAAGCGATACGGTGGCCCCTTGGGAATAACCATCTCTGGGACAGAGGAACCTTTCGATCCTATTGTCATTTCAGGGTTGACTAAACGAGGACTGGCAGAAAGGTGAGGTTTGGGGACAGATATGGGAAGGGATCTTGAAGTTTGCAAAGTTTCTTCTGCTGTCATAAACTCTTCTTAGGTGTTTTAGTCTGCTGAAAAGAAAGGGTACTATGAAGGTACCAAGCGCTATGAAGCAGGGACAGCCCTGCCAGTCTGGCGCTGCAGACCCATGTGCAGGAGATGTGGGGTGGTTGGGACCATGCTGTCAGGGCAATGAGAGAGGCTCTAAGCAGGGCACTTCTGGAAGAGTTGGAGCCAGGATGTCAGTTGAATGCAACTGTCCCTCTTCCACAGAGGTGCTTCGTGGTATGTGATTTCCCATGCACGTCTTGCACATCATCCCTTCAGCCTGCCCATGAAACCACCGTAGAATCCTGTCCCAGACTCTCATCTTGCTAACCTGTGGGTTATGGGCGCGGCAGTGGTGTGTCCTGCTGAAACCACGTATCTCTTAGGTGGGGTGGATCTTCTGGCCCATCCTTGCTGTGGTTAGACTGTTACATATGGAGGTATCTTGGTGCAGGGCTGGCATCCTTTGAGCAGCAAACATTTATGCAGCATAAACATAGATGCAGATTTACCTCCAGCAACTGGGAAGGTTGGCTCTGTGTGTGCCTGTGTCTGAATATATGTGCATGCGTGGGATTTAAAGGATCAGGACATTGCTGAGAGTTTAAGGTAGAACTGAGTCATACACTGTATTTTAATTAATCTGTCTGTATGGTAGCTGTGACTTGTAAATAGATCATTTCAGCGGCCCTGACTCACGCTTCTCATAGGGTTGCTTTACCCTGTGCTGCTTGACAGGCAGAAGAGCAGCAAAAAAACCCCCTGAACAAATAGTCATAAGGTGCCAGTCATTGGGGAGGTTTGACTGCAGCTCTGGCCTTTTGATTTGTTCTGTTTCAAGGCCACACTCCCTCTTAACTGGGCTGTAAAACAGCTCAGTGCCTCTTTCTGCATTGGGTTCCTTGAGCTCTCAGCATGCACTCTGTGGTGCGTTTGCTTTGCTTTCCTTTAGTACAGAAAGCAGAACATCCCGAGAAGTAAGGAAGGGGGATGGACCTAGTCATTTGTGATTCTTCTCTTTTTTTTTTATGTCACTGCTTGCCATTGTAGGATTTAATCTTTTCCCCTAGAAAATGGTAGCTATAGACTATCCGACGCTTTTCTGCGGATCAGTTCTGCACTGTACCTGCAGCCCAGTGTGAGAGAGGTTAAGGACAGAAAGCCCAAGTGCTGTCAGGCTCAGAAGACAGTCTCATGCCCTTGTTGCTCTCAGTTCCCTTTGCAGTGCCATGGCTGTTCCTCCTTTGAACTCGGATATGCATCAGTGACTACTCCACAGAGAAACGTAGTGCGGGCAAGTGCTGCAGTACTATTGAATTTTGATCAGGAGCTGGCAGGCAGTAAGGAATGAAAAGCCTTTTCAGAAGAGGGATGGAGCTGTTCAGCATGTTCACCGTAGCTGACTAACAAATAATGGTGCCTGTGCAGAGGAGCAACGTGGGGACAGAGCAGCACAGGGATTTCTCTGGATAACCTTGGCTACATGCAGGGAGGGCAAGGAGCACTGGGATGAAGGCTGTCTGCAGGAAAGGGGCTTTGTTTTTTCTCTCCTGGAAGTAACAGAAGGGAATGGATCGACCTTGTCAAGGGAAGAGGAGTGGTCCTAGTGTGATCTTAGATTGTCTCCCCTTAGCCAGGCTCGGAAGGGTGGGATAGGTTTCTGAAGGACCCAAATCTGTGCCTAGCTATTGCTGAAGCACAGGACGTGTTTCAGCAGTGCTGGCATGAGGTGGACCAGATCCCAGCATTTCATAATGGGAATGCACTGGCTGCTCTCGTAGAAGCATGAGTGAAGGTCTGCGCTGCGGCTTGGGGTGCTTGCTTGGTGATGGATAAGGCAGGCTGTCCTCTAGGATCTGTCACACATTTGTCACAGTGGGTGACAGGCTGTCTAAGCTGAAAAGGCTCCAGATTCAGACGACTTGGGTTTTATCTTGACCTTGAACATTTTTCTCCTTGTACGTGTCTGTTCTTATAGAAACCTACAGAGGCAGCTCAGGCTATTGGGTTGATATTGAGTGGTGGCTCTCTCCCATGTTAGTCTCTGTTTCTTCTCCTTCAGTACCTGCAGGTGACTTTAGCCTAGACCATGGGACTTGTTTTCCTTCTTCTTGGGGAAGGAAGTGTACCTGAACAACACCGTTCAATTCTGGTCGAGGTGTAATGGTTCTCCAAGAGCAGTTTTGGGCTATCACTGGTATTTTAAAGTACCTGACCAACCTCCTCTAGTGCCACCTGGTCAAGTAGATGGGGGTGGCTGCAGGAGAGTTCTGTCCAGGGATGCTTGGCACCAAACCATGTTGGCAAGGAGGAGGAGAGGTGGTGGCCCTGCCCATGTGCCAAGTAAATCCATACCACATGCGTGTAGCCAGCTCTTCTCCTGTGCTTGCTGGGAAGTGCCTGCAGCCCCTTTTACACCTTGCAACTTGTTGTTTGATTCTGCTCTTGCATGTGTTCTCTGAACAAGAAGGGACATAGAGCTCGCAGCACCTGGGCTGGTTTGTGTTTGAGGTGAATTAAGGACTGTTGGTGATGATGGAGATGCACAAGGGTCATTAGCTAGGAAAAGCTTTCTCTATTGCTCCTGCTCTGCTTCTATCTGCTTGTCCTCAAGGGGGTGCCTGAAGACTTTGATTTACTTTTCCCCTCCTTGAAGAAAAACACCTTGCTCAATGTGGCCTTTCTCTTCAATTGTTTCTGTATTTTTCCCTGCTGAGAGGCTTTCACAGTTTCTGCAGAGCAGTTGTGTTGTTCAGAGGTGGGCAGCTGGGCTGGTGGCGGGTAGGAGCTGTGTCCCCTTGCTGGGTTCAGGGCTACAGCAGGAGGCCGTCAAAATGCTGAACCACTGCAGTGAACAAAGAATCGCCTTTAAACTGCCTGCAGTTAAGCTTGATTTTTTTCGACTACGCAGATGAAACTTTTAAGACAAATGCTGCAGTTCCAGTTTGATCTGTAATTCATTCGAACGCACAAGTTTTCCCTGAGGGCTTTTTCAGGCTGATGTGGATGGGACGAGACGGACATCTAGTGGCTGGTGGGGACGTCGGGCACTGTCGCAAGTATTGCAGCAGCAGCAGCAGACTGAGCAGTCCTGCCTGCACTTTGGCTACCTTTCCCAACTTGATGTACCTGCAGTAGATGTTTCAGAACAGTGTGTCTACAGAAGTTTTTTGGGAAAGATAAGTATCTGCTTTGCCTGCAAATCCCAGTTCTGCAGGAACAACGGTCCGGTTTGGAGATCTAATGTGAGAGGGGCACATTGACCTGGACAAAAAGATATTGCAGTCTGGATTTGCGTCTCCTCCTGGCTTGATCACACAGGTTCCTGGTAGCTGAACCTCATGGCACTGCTGGAGAAAGAGAAATTGCTGCTCTGGCTTGTTGGCTTTAGGGAGCTGGAGCGTGAGTGTGGTGAGCTTGGTCTGGGCAGCAGCGAGTGTGGACTCCTGCCTTGGCAGCAGCTCTGGGACAGACACATCCTGGCTTGCCTGCTCTTCCCAGAGCTGCAGCAAACACCAGACAAGGTAAAGTGAGCCCTTATCTATGGGTAGACACAGAGGAGAAAGAAAGAATTGTTGTGACTTGTTAGTTGGTTCCTGGCTGCTGCTGAAGCTTGAGGATTTATTTAGCTGAGAGCAGAAGCCAGTGCTGGAATGTGGCTGTGCAATAACAGTAAACTCTTCTAGTGTGCTGGTCTTGGTGGAGAAGTCACAGTGGTCTAGCTGTGTAGGGGTGAGCTTTAAATATACCATGGACTGGTCTGTGACTGGTTCAGCTCATGCTTGCACACGCAATCTGTGTGTGTTGGGCCATTTTGATTTTCATTTTTTTTCAATGCATTTATAGATTTGTCTCATCATTCTTTTCCATCAGTGTGAACATGCCCTTCAGTTCCATGTGTGATGACCAGTAGGCATCACACACTGGAAATGCTTGTGCTTTTAGCATGTAGACCCCATTGGTCTGAAGAGTTTTCACTGCAAACTGATATGCAGTCCCAGTTCCTGAGGGACCTGGGATCTGAGGAGTGTATATGTTCCGAGTGTATTTGTATGTATATGCAGAGGTGAAGGATGGGGGGAGTGGAACCGGATTGTGATAATGAAGAGGAAATCGTGGGTATACAGCATACCAAGGCGAAACCAAGACACATTTGAAATTGCTGAGAGTTAATATGCTGTAGCTTCGAGCAACAACTTAATGGCTTGTCTCACAGAGGCGAATTGCTTCTCTGAAGTTCCTAACAGCACTTTTTCTCTCCAGAACTGGAGCCATCCACATCGGTGACCGGATATTAGCAATTAATAATGTGAGCCTCAAGGGCAAACCGCTGAGCGAAGCCATTCACCTGCTGCAGATGGCGGGAGAAACAGTCACTCTGAAGATCAAGAAGCAGACAGAGAGTGAGTTGGGAAGCCTGGTTTGAGGGGGGAGAGTAAAGGCACATCCCAGCAGGGACTCCAAAGGAGGTGGCACTGTGGATTTCATGTGTTGTGGAAGGTGAGACGAGGCAGCGTGTTCAGGGACAAGGGTGGGGACAGAAGGAGAAGGAGTGTGTTTTTTGAACTTCTGGCTCACAGATGAAGAAAAAAGGCAAACCAGGGTCTCTCCATGATACTGGAAAGAGATTGGAGAGTAGGTTTATTTATGATAATAATATTTTTTTCAGACTGACACCTTGTGCTGTTGGTGTCATTGTCTGTGTGGGGGTTTCACGCAGGTAGAATCTGTGAAAAAGAAAAACTACCTTTAATTCAACATTTTGAAAGTGACTAGCAATAAATCTTTTATGCCCCTTTTCCTGGCTTTGGGTCCTAAGATCATCTTTCAAAGCATCTACGCTAGAAATCCCCTTCTCATTTCCCTGCCAAGCTCCATGTGGCTTTGAAGCTGATCTCCTTGACATAGTATCAAAAAGCAGAAGCGTACTTTGTACAGGCAGGCCACTTTTGGGGAGAATAAAGGGGAGATTGATGAGAGCAGGGCACATGCAAACTTTTCTCACCGACTGTGTTATTTCAGTCAAAGAGGCTTTTTCATCAAGTTCAGAAAGTAGCGGGTGCATTCTGGCTGCATTTCTCTCTTGCCCTGTGCCTACTATTTTCTATCTTTTTTTGTGTGTGATATGCTTCTGTGGTCTCTAGATTCAGCTGGACATACACAGCCAGTGGCCTGCAGTGCTATGGGATTTAGAAGAAATCAAGTGATAAAGCTCTTCCAAGCAAGCATGGCCCATGGAGCATCTGTCTTGCATCTGGAAAAGCAGCAATGCTCTTAAATGTGGCAATTCTGTAGACCTCAAAGCAGTTTACAAATGTGTGGCAGTGCACCTATTTTACAAATGGAGGAAGCCCAGGCAGGGAGTGGGGACTTTACAAATGGAGGTAGAACTGGGGAATTGATTCCTCTTCAAGCAACCCCAGTCTCATTTCCTGCTGCCAAGCGTCTTGATCCTTGGTCTGAAATGCTCTTTCCCTCTACCCCCCTGCTGCCACTGAGCATTGTCACAGCCACTTGCTGAAATAATTGACATGCAAGTGCCAGTTGGAGACTTGCTAATCATTCTGAGAATGAAGCAGGTGTAATTGAAATTTCAAGGTAATCTTGAGTTAATCATGGTGAGCAATCTTCTGAATACTTGGAAAATAGAGACTTTCAGGACACTGGGCTTTGTTTGGTAAAATAATCTGTTCTCATTGACAAATGCAGACTTTCAGAGGGCTTTTTATCCCAGTCTCTGCGAGTCACATCCAGGGCGTGGATAGCTAACAGGATATCTAATCAATGAGGACTTTAAAATATTCAGTACAAAGAAATGCTTGTGCTGAGAAACAATTCCTTGCGTAGTTATTGCCTGAAAAGGAATTTGATATAATGATAATAAGGGCCTATTATTTCTAAAATAATGAAAGAGAAGGTCTGAGCTTCATCATCCACATTCAGCTTTCCACTTTCCAATGACTAATCAGGGGAAATTCAGCCTCAAAATACCTGGCCCGGGAATTCCACTGTTACCATGAGACTGCGTGGGAGACTCTGGAGGGATGGTGATTAGCTTGGACTTGATATGAGGATGTACAGTCTTGGAAGGGGGCCATAACTTCAGCTGTGGTAGTTTGGGACAAGTTTACGTTGTCAGTAGAGTCTCATGAAAACATCTGCTTCTAACAGAAAGTTTGCAGCCAGCACCCTGACTCAGCGCTGCTCTGAGGAAAAAGGAGGGAGGCAAAGAAGCAATGGGCTATTGCTTGCAGAGGCCAACACTTGTCTGGGCAGGGCTCTTTGGAGGAAGCTTCCAAAGGTACAAGAAGATGCGTTTGTGAATTGAGATTAGGTCCCAATTCTCTCATATTTGGGAATCCTCAAATCCCCGTGGTTGTTCCTCGTGTTCCTTGTGCTAAAAATTCAGAAAGGCATTTTTTTTCTTGATTCAGCTTGAGATAAGACTACTGCATTAAATTCTTTCAACTGCAGTGCACGGGCCTTTCTCAGCTACTTCTGAAGAGCTGAAGAGGTACTTTCAAAGACCTGTAGTACCTGGGCTTGCTGCCGTATTAGCAGAAGTCTTTCCCTGAGGCTTTCTCTTTGCTTTCTCTTTTTCTCTAAAGCAGCATGTTCTGTTTTCAGAACCCTATCCCAAGAAGTCGGGAAGTATAAATGAAGTGAGCGACCCAGAAGATGAACTGACAGACTCCCAGAAAACTAGCAAGTTGTCTGAGATATACTCCACCACAATACCTAGCGTGGATAGTGCTATGGAGTCCTGGGATGGCTCTGGCATTGATGCTGGGTATGGAAGCCAAGGTAAGCCAGGTCTGTCTTCTCTTAGGGATCTCTGGGCTAGGATGAAGCCTGGCAGAGCCTCCAAACCTCTCTGGAGACTGAACATGAGCCAAAGCCTGTGGTCTGCCCACATTTGCATGGCTTCTCACTTCTAGCAGGGAACATAACGTATTTTAAAATGCACTCATATGGTGCTCTGAGTTGATGTATCTGTTTTAGGTTTTTATTGGCACGTTTCTTCTGGCTTATATGGCATCATACTGTTCACAGCATTTTCAAAACCATTACAGCGCTTTATAATTCACATAATCGGACGAAGCATTCACTGCCCATATGTCTTACAGAGTATTTGGCCCATAGCTCACTTTTAATTCTCCTGAGAAACCATGTAGGACATATTAATCCTTTTCAGGATGTTTTAAAATCCACAAGAATGTTTTGTGACTAGAAGCACTCACTTAAAATAATTAAGGTAATACTACAAGAAAGTGTCTCTAGCTCTCTAGTGAATGATCAGACGAACACATGTCTTCGAGGCCAGGTTTATTCAGCTGTGGTTTCTGGCAGACATGTGGAATTGGGATGGAGGATGCTCTGGTCATGGGAATAGATTTTTACTTGGAGAAAAGCACTGGAAAATAGTTATTCCAGTTCAGATTTGGTGACGCAAGCTAGTATTAGCTCGTATTGAAACAAAACAAAACCCTGAATTGCCTCTGCAAAAAGAAATGGGTGAAAAGGCTGCTGTCTGGAACAGAATGTGAAAACAGGGAGGGATGCTGCAGGAGCGCTGTTGCAAAGCACCTTCTGTGTGCTGAGCAAGGTGCGTGCCTGTGCTCACTCTGCTCTGGCTTAGAGAAGTTCGAAAGACAGCAGCATGCACGTGTCTCTTCCACCACTCCTTCAGCCTCCGTTGGTCTGAAGTCTTAATTTGGGAGTGCAGTTGGGACTGGAGGCTTCATTAAGGAGGAATCCCCTGGCCTTCAAAATGGTGTAATCCTTCTCCATTTAATTGAATGTTAACACAAGTTGGACACTGGATTTAGCAAAGTGATTATTTTTACCCATAAATTTGAGAACAAGTAATTGAGCACAGAGGCCCGGGGAGAGGGGCTGATGCCAAGTTGCCCAACACTCACAGACTGCAACTTTGTTTCAGGGGTCTCTCCTCTTCCCCGGTAGTTGCAGGTGGGTGCATGGTGGTGTGCTAGCACTGGCTGGGAAAAGGGGTGCTGGAGGGTAGGGACAAGGACATGCAGGGTTGTCTGTGGGATAGGCAGGAAAGGCAGGGTGCAGTGAGATCTGGGGTGCACAGGGCCTGGAGATCGGGGTTTACACCGAGAACAATAGATGAAACTGCATCCTTGTAGGTTTTAAATTCATCCACAGCTTTAGGAAACTGCTCGAGGAAGGGTTTGGGTGAGAGAGCTGTGCTGGACCTGGTGGGAACATGCCACCAGGTGGCTCTGAATCCCAGGAATCCAGCTCATCTCCCTGAATGGAGAAGATGAAACCGATGGCACCCAAGTGGCAGCTCTACACACATATCTCCACAGTCCCTGGCCCCCTGCACCCACCGTCTGCCCACCCGCTGCAGGTTCCTGCATCCAGGCACCTTGTTCTGCTCTCACAGGCAGCGAACGCTCCTGACTGCTGTAGTATGTTGGCAAGCACTTTTCTGAGGCTCTCTCCAGAGCAGTCTAACCTTTAAAAACACACAGAGGAAATGCTCAGCTAAGTGAAATAACAGGCCTTGGCATTTTCAAAGAAAGTGCTGGCGTTGTCTTTGGGTATTTCCAGTGCTCTTAGCTGTTTGGGGAGGTCAAGTCTCCCTTAATTATGTGTTTCTCCGTTACCTCTTCCTGTTCACTTGGCACAGTGTGTGATGGAAGTGTACGATGTTTCTTGGGAAGGTTGTGAGGATTTCTCTGAAACGCTGAATGGGCAGCAAGAGATGGCCAGGGGACTTAGGAGATTTATTTCTACTGCACATGGCACTGACACTGCTGAGGAATGGTCTGTTTTGGAAGGTTTCTGTCCAGGCTGCTTCTATGGGACCTGGAGATCTTGTGACTTGGCAATGATGGATTTGCATCTCTGGAGTAAGACATTGCCGTACATAAAAGTCTATGAAACTCACCTCGTTTCATCCTAACAGTCCATATTGATCTCCTATCAAATGTGATATAGATAAGCCTCCCCTTCTCTCAAATCAGCAGAGTTTTCCCCTCTGTTCCTTGCCTTTCACACACGTGTCCTTGAAGCAGTTTTCTGTACCTTCACCAGCTGATCCCAAAGGCATGGGAGGGCTCTGCTGGCTGCAGGAGCTGATTGGCAGCCCTTATGGTCAGGGCTGGCTCTTCCTCATTTACCACTGCTGAGGACATTGGAGGTAGTGACCACCACCAGGTATCTTCAGCACCATTACACTTGCTGAAGGGAGGCTGGTGCTTCTGGATGCTGTGGATACAGTTTCTTTGCTGGGAGTCCTATTGCTTTATGCTTTTATATCCTATTACTTTTTATGTTCTGTCCATTAAGTCCCTAAAACAGCTGAGAACCTAAATGAAGATTATTTTTTTTTTCTCCTAACAGACATCAGGCCTCCAAGTCCTTCAAAACAAATGGGTTTGGGCTCGTTGAAGGAAGTTTGGCAGCACCTTCTTTTTGAAAGGACTTGCTGCATTTGAAGGTGGCTGGTTCAACAGCACAATTTCTGCTGGGTTCAGTGTAGAAACAGGAGCCATTAACCAAGGTTGGAGCTGGTGGGGGTAGGATCTGCATCTGTGGGTATATGCATTCCCAGGTCTGTGGATCCCAGACCCACACTGCAAAACTACTCAGAAATGGGAGAACAAAGGAGAAATAAGGCACCTTATGACAAGCTGAGAAACTGCTTTGGTTAAAGCAAGAAGGGATGAGAAGAACAACTCCTTTTGGATGACTGAGGTGGAAGTAGTATGCAATCCATATGGCCTCAGGTTTGGGACTTGGCAAGGAGGCTCTCCTGTCTCAATGTGACACTCCATTTTGGTTTTCTGACCGTGTATTACCTTCTCTCTCTCCACCCACTCTTGCCTTCCCTAGGTACATACATACCTCAGGCTGCAGGCATAGCCCTCCATCCACATGAATGGAGACACAGCAGGCAAAAGAGCAGCACCCCTCCGGGGGACCCCAGGAAAAACTACCCCTACATGGATGGAAGCTTCAGTGAAGAAGACTGGGACAAGTCCAGCAGGTACAGAGGAGTGGGAGGAGGCAGGGAGGTGCCTCTGCAAATGTGGGTGTCGCTGCATAGGGACAAGGCATGGGAATGTGATAGACCAGGCAGTGATGTCCCCATCTTGGCAGCCATGGGAAGGGGTGTTGGGGTGATTACCTGCTGTGTTGAACCACCTCCATATTGCCAGGTTACCTGGGGTGTAAATCTGTGGCACCCCTGCCACTGCCAGGTGACAATTTGTGTCTGGAGTTAGGACAGTCTCAGCTGCATGGACCACAGGTTCTTACTACATCTCATACTCCTGCTGTGTAAAGTCTGCACTATTTTCATAGGTTAGGTGTAGTAAATAGGTATGGTCAGGGCTGTCCCCACATGTGTTGGCCAGACTTTTTTCAAGTGAGGAAGCAGCTTTGCAACAGCCTAATGCTGCAGACCGAAAAAGGCCAACCAAAGCTCATGCAGGACCAGTATGATATTGCATGTTGACATCTCCCAAAGCTGTGACTGGACATCTCTTTCCATCACACTTTGGCCCTTCCAACACCACAAACAAAGCTGTGCTGAGTGAACATGATCGAGTTAATCCCCAGGCTCAGCCAGGGTGGGAGAAATTATGCAACACCTCCTGAGCCTGTGGAGCAGGCTGCAGCTGTCCCTCACTTTGGGTGGAAATGCTGCTGGATCTGCCCTGGCCAGAGACTGTCCCTCACTGAGTCACACATGGTGGAAAAGCACCAGTGCTTTGTAACTAACTCTCCCCTCAACATCCTCCAGAGTCCCCACAGTTGTGTGTGTCGTGTTGTTACTGTTGGTTCTTTTATTTTTTTTTCTTATTTTTTTTTCCTTAACTTTTGTTTGTCCAAACAAAACCCTTAGAACATCTCATGGCCATTTCCACCTATTTAAAGATGATCAAACTGGCAGGAAGGCTGGCAGCAGCGGAGACTTTGTTCTTGTTTTGCCTCTCAGTGAGAGCCAGCTCACAGAGGTCGCTGATCCCTCATGGCCCTCCCAGTGAGGCCACTGACAGCTGAAGTTAGCAAATCCGGGTACTCAAAACCCCGCATGTCCCTAATGAGGGCTTCAAGCCCTGATGTCAAAGTGCAAGTGAAACGGTTCATGCCGCTGAGCCCTTTTTATTAGGGAGAAAAACAAAATGTCTCTAACCCTGGCTGCCTTTAGCCTGGAAAAACCTGCTGACCCAGTGGTGTGAGAGCCTGTGCCGATTCATCTGCCTCCTGGATGTTTTTGTTATATTGCTGACCTGAGAGGTGAGAGACTGGTAACTGGAAGGAACGTTTGCCTCTTTGGGAACCTGGGAGCAGAGGAAGGAAATGAGTAAGGGAAAAGAATCAAAAATTCCTTTTGGGGGAAATTTTGGTTTGTTTTTATAAAGTCTTGCTGGGTGTTTTTTTGACCTTTCTCCTCGGTGTAAAGGCTACTTTAAAAGCTAATGAAATGTAGGGGGTGAATTTAAAATACAATAAGCCATGTCAGATACTGCTCTCTCCAGGCAGGCCACAATCCCACAAGGAGCAAAAGCATGTGTGTGTGTTTATCTGCTACAGACTCCCATTTAAACCAGTGGATGAAAAGTAAAGCCTGTGCTAAAGACTTTGCAGTTAATAGAGATATTGAGAAAGCTTTATTAATAGCCCAGAGGGTCATTATGAATTTTATGGGGGTCAACCCCTCTTTGACTTGTACTCAAGTAAAATGTTTTGACTTTGCTAAGTGGCCCTGGTGGATAAGTGTCCCTTCCTGTCTGTGGCATTGATGACCGTTAAGCCGTAAGATGCTGCCAGATGTTGCAGAGGTGGAGCCTCGTCCATGCAGTTCCTAATTAGATGCGTAGAAGATGCATTAGAGCTGCTTTAATGTCACTGTCTCCTTGGGGTCTCTTCCCACGACATATTAGTGGGTGTATCGTGACCTTGAGTTACCACTGCAGAGAATTTCCTTCAAGAGGCTCCTGTTAAACTGGGCGCTGACGGGCTGAGTTTTGCACAGTCTGTTGTTCAGTAAGCAGTGTCCAGTGTCACCTACTTCTCTGGTTTGTTCAGAGGTCTTTATGTTTAACTGCTGTTTGCTTTAGAAAGCCAAGAGTTGACTCTGGCTTATGGTCAGAGAGAAGAGATGCTGCAACTGCTAAGGTGGGAAATTGCAGAACCCCCAGCAAGGCACACACGATGTTCATGTTAACGTGTGTTTGTACCAGCTTGAGAGAGGTTCTCTCTATCCTTACTCCCAATTGTAACCAGAACAATCTTTACGTGGCTGTAAGTGTCATGACTGTGAGACAGCAGAGAAAGACACCTCCTGAAAGCAGCGGCTCAGTTTCCTGGCCATCCCAAAGCAAATGAAACTTGGTTTGTATGGGTTATGCATGACACTGTCGATATTGCTGGCTGTAGTGTGCGTTTACTTGTCCAGCCCAGGGCAATCATTTTTATATACATCTTTGCATTATTTACTCTCATAGAGACCTAATGTATTTATCATTTTCTCACCATGTCTGTTACCCTCTGTGTTTTTCTTTCTCTTCTCAGGTGTTCTGTGTCTCAGATCTGAGCTCTATCCCATCAGCCTTTGTACTAACAGTCTCTGAGGCTCCTGGTTTACCCATAACGCATCCTTTTTTCTTTCACTTCTCTATTTCACCAAAACGTCTTCCTAAACCTACAATCTTCCTACAGGCACTTTTTAATTTACCCTTTGAACTTTGACATTACTACACCAACTTAATTCTTCCTTTGAAGGACGCTTGCCCTGTTAGTAAATGCATGGAGGTCTCATATTCGGACTCTTGTCTGAAAAGTTCATATTGTTTGCTTTTGTATATGAAGACTCCTCAATTCTCTGCTTTTACTGGTGAGACACTTGCTGTAGCCTTGCGGCTTTCATCCCGCTGCAGAAGAGTGCTGACAATGTTTGGTTCCTACGTTACAACAGATACCCCAACCGCCAAAATGGCCTTGAGACCACTCACGGGGATAGTTTTTGGCGTGTTTTTGGAGAAGCTTTGGAGGATTTGGAAACATGCGGCCAGTCTGAACTTTTGAGGGAGATTGAGGTAAATCGTTTTGTGAATTTGCTGCTGATCTGACTGTTTTGCTCTTGCCATAAATGTTAGACTGTTTCCCCAGATCTGATAATTGCCTGTAGCATCCCTGTGCTGCCAATAGTGTGAAGAAAGGTTTGAGTTTAATCCGTGCCAGTGTTTGTCTCATTAGACAGTTGCTTGCGTGCACTTCTTCCCTGAGACGATGACTTACCCATCAGGAACTCCACGCTCTTTTTGCAAACTATTGCTTGCCAACAATCTTCACGTGACTGCTGGCAAACCTTCTCTGTCAAGTGGCAAACCCTCTGCTTGGAAAGATATTGCCTGCCCAAACACTTAAAGGTCAAGCAAAAGGAGCCCCTGAAACCCCCCCTGGGACTGAAGCCTTGGCTTACTTCAAATATAGACAGGCCCAACATATATCTTGCATTCAGCTGTCACTCTGCCGGAAACTGTTTCAGTGAAATAGGTAATTGGAAGCTTTTCAGCCAGACTTCCCCATGGAAAAATCTGAGAAGGGAATTGCTTCCTGCAGAAATAAAGGTGTTTCCTCTCTTCACAAACCACTTTCTCTTTTCTTTATCCAAAACGCTTTGAAGGTCATGTTATTGTGTCCGGTTATAGGATGAGGAGCTGGATTTCTAAGCCATGGTATGCAAATAAAGACCTAAGTCAAGAGTGTCAGGCAGGGTGAAGCAAACCTGCCCAGCAGTGAGACCTGTGCTGCTCCCCTCCTTCATTTAACTCCGCAGCCCCAAAAAACGAGTGAGACCCCATGAGCTCATCTCTCCCTCTGCCTTCTGGGTGCAGAGGGACTGGGAAGAGCTTACTGGGTTGTGCCCTCTGTCACCCCCAGTGGGACTGTTTTTATGCACAGTTGCGTATCACTTAGTCTTTAGAGATAAAAAAAAGCAATTTCTGGATAATTGGAGGTGAAAAAGGAAAGTCCTGTTTTGGTCTAATGGTGACAGGGGACTTACTAATTGTTCTTTCCTCCTTGATCCTTAGCAACTATAAGTCGGGGAGGAAATCTCAATTAAATTTATTGCACTCAAGCACGGAAAAGTGTATTTATTATCTTAACTACTTAAGAAAATGCTGACTTAAAAAAACCCACCAACGCACAAAACCCCAAATCCCCAGCCAACAGACTGTAACTTCTTCCCTTGATCACTTATTTCCTGGACCTGAATGTATTTAGAAATGAGTTTAGGCAGTCACTGTCAACCTTTCTGAACTGTTCTTTGCTGCTGAAGAAAAAGTACCTATCTGAAATGACGCATAGGTGTTTCTCTTCTGCTTAATGGTTGGCATCTAAATGTAAAAGAAGAGATTTTTTTGGCTACTGTGAAATGCCAGGAGAGAGAAAATATCTTTCTTCCCAGTCCTTTTTCTTTTCCAGGGATCTATGGTGCTGTTTGAAGGCTTTGGAGCTCTGACAGTTATAGCAATGGTTTTAAAAATGTAAAGACGTTTTACAAAAATCTGAGCACCTCTTGAATTTTGGTGTATTTAGCACACTTCTGGAACATTTTGGAAAGTTCTGGGGACAAAGGAAATTGCTGTGTTTTTAGCAGAAGTCTGATGGGTTTCACTCCCCTTTTATCAAATCCGTAGTATCACTGATCTATTTCTCTCCCACGTGTGCCCATTCTTCCTGAGGTGCTTTTGCTGTATCACAGGTTTCTAAGCTCAAGATCCTGTCCTGTGATTTTATGGCAGTTATAGATATATATATTTTTTTTTTTTTAATTTGACCCTTCATGCTCTGCATTCAAGAAAAGAATAAGAGTCATGCAAGATGACCCAAGATAGCCTGGAAACAGCTTCACACGCCATAATGATTCACTCCCAGACTACAGTGTATGGGGTAGAAAAAAGGCTCTTTCCAGTAAGTCTAGTGGAGCATATGACCCCGCTTTGCTGAGAGGGCAGGCAGGACATGGAGAAAAATAATGTGAGGAAGCCACAGGCTGGAGAAGTCCGGAATTGCCCTTTCTGCTGCTTGCACTTGACCCAAAGCATTTAGCAAATTGCTTATGATGCTACAAGGAGTATTTGAATACCTTGAAGACAGAGAAGGAGATGAATGCTGTTGGGTACTGGCCGGCTACAGTATTTGCAGTGCATGAGGGAAGACGGTAGCACAACATGCACAGGCCTTTCTGTCCTCCGCTCTGGCTCTGCAGTGCTGGTGTTTGTATGACATGGCACCATGTCCTGGGGGATTTGGAGGCTGCCTGAGGTCAGGGAACAAACCTGCCCTGGTTGACTGTTCCACCGTTTATAGTGTGAGTTTACATATGTGGCAAGTCAACGTCCTTGCAGCGTGTAGTAGGTATCTGAGTTTTGTCCAAACTTGAGCTGATTAAATAATTTTTTTTGGTGAAGACCTGAAAAGTGCAAAGCTAAAAGGTTTCCTGCATTTTTTCCATCCTTCCTTGGGATAATGTGGGTAGTGCAGCATTTTTACACTGCCACCAGAATTTGCTTTATTTGCCTTTGTTCCGGCTTGTAATAAAGAGCTGGAGGGCCTTGATTAGAGATTTAGTCAGATGATACTTCCCCTGTGCACAGGAGCAATTTCTCTTTGACTTGCCTTGTTTAGCATTGCAGAATTTCGATATCTGTTATCTGTTTCCTTTTCTTTCTTCTACTTTTTGACATTTAATGGGACTGCAGACCCTTGCAGCCTGAACTTTGAAATTACAGTTTTCATTATGCCGTTTAAATGGACTCTGTGACCTGGAGCCAGTTGAGGTTCCACAGACTGGATTCTTGACTCCTTCGTTAGCTTTGATCAATGTAATCTCATTAGTGAAAAGCATTGCCAAATGGAGTAGCATCTACTTAGGGGCATCTTTTAATGGATGCCATCAAGGATGACCAGGCTTAAATACTACTTAATTTCATATTTTTAACTCAATTTTGCTTAGTGACAGCTCCCATTTACTGGCAGATAAAATCCTAATTTCTCTCCTGAATTAGCCTCAGTGGAGTCCCAAGTGTTGACTTCCCTGGGCCGTTGCCAGCACTGTGCAATGCTAATGGTGAGCTGCAGCCTGTAGGGGTAGGCTGGAGAGCCTAGGCTGGACACTGGCTCCTCTAGGAGCCTCCTGTGATTGGAATGTTCACTCTTCTTAACTACCAAGAAGGCTCGTGCACAAGATCAGACCTGCCTGGCCCTGGTTGTGTAGAAAAGGTCTTCAAAATGTAAGGAGATGCTTCACAAATGCTTCCTTCTGAGATAAAGCTGTTGGGGTGAGGATGGAGAGCACCCAACAGGTCAGCGGTAGACCTGGCAGCAAGCTCCTGAGGTCTGGAAATGACTTTTATAGCTAACAGGAAGAGCTTTTTGGTACTTATTTTTTGATTAATGAGAACAATGGTGCCCCCTTATTTGTGTCGCTTGTGTGCCCCTCTGTTGTTGCCATGTAATCCATCTCTTCCTGTTGCTGGCTCAGCAGAGTGACTTTGTGGCCTTGCCCAACAGGCATCCATCATGACAGGGAGTGTGCACAACCTGGGCCTGGAGGGCAGCAAGCTGCTCCTGGACTCTGTCAACCCATCGGGACTGAGCTCATTGAGGAAGGCAAACTCCAGCTGTGATGACCGACAGACTGAGGGCAGCAGCTCCCCTGCCAAGAAGAATGAGAGGAACCTGGACATGAAGAAGATTGAGAAGGAGATGCAGGAAATCATGTCCCCTACCCCCCTTGAGTTTCACAAGGTCTGTGTTGCCAAGGTTTGGTCTGGCTCTAGCACCGTGGTACCTTGATGTTTAAAGCTGTACACTCCATTCAATAGGCCACTTTTCATATAAAAAATAACCTGTAAAAACTTAAAAATGACTTCTTTTCCCTCCCCTTCCACTCCACCTCCAGACTTTCCTGAAGGTGTGCAAATGGTAGGATTTCAGCTATGGAATACTTGTTCGAATTCAGTACCCAGCTGAACGTAGCCAGTTTAAGCATGATGTAAGGCGATGGTAATTAGAAAAAGTAATTAACTGTAGAAGCTGCTGATGCAGAATGCAAGCAGGGAAGGGAGCTGGAGAGGTTTCAAAAAATTTGATTGCCTTTTTCTTTCCTAGTGTGACTTTAGAAGGAAATGGTAGCTGGAAAAAAACAACTTCTTCATGTTTGATCTGCTGTTGTCCTTCAGGGCATGGCAAATGTGTATTTAAATAAAACTCTTTTGTACCCGAAGGAGGAGAGCTGTGTAATTAGGCGTGTTACAGGGTGACTCTTCATTCTGCTAGAGCATTGGGTATTGGCTGTGTTTGGAGATGAGGTTGAGGCCAGGTGGGCTGCTTCTGTGCATCATCCTGGGCACTGTCCTTCCCAGAACCACACATCCATGAGGGTCACCGAGCTGAGAGCACAGTGATGGAGCTAGAGCTTCATGTTAGAGATGCACTCCCAATTCATGGGAGGCAAAGGGAGATTGTGGTGTTGGGGAATCAGTTGTCCCTGGCTCCCAGTGTTATTCCGTGGCAAGACACATTTCCAGTAGCGCACTCCTCCTTTAGATGAGGCCAAAACATGATGTACACAAGGGAAGGGCGATGAGGCTACCCATTTCTAGTCCTCAGTATGTCAGCACTTATCGATACGAATTTTCTGAATAGAACATGTGAATAATATGGAAATGTTTAGATGTTCCTGGTGAGTGATGTATTAAAAATGAGCTGTCTTCACATTTGACACACTATATTGAAAATTCCCTGTGAACATGTTGATTTTTCATGTGCTGGTCTGGCATATACAGAGGATGCACATCATGATCTGGGCCAGAGAAGGGAATGCTCCATTAATAACACTTGCATTTTTACTTGTTGGGTGCAATATGGCAGCTATCTGTATCACACTGTTTGTGTTTCCTTCCACATCCAAGGGAGAGTGACTGTTTTGTGGCTGGTTACATGTCAGTCACCACAGCACTTCTCCATGTCATCTATCTGAGATGATGGTGTCTAGTAAATAAGGCTCAACCTGTATTAGCTACCCCAACTAAGAAAAATCTGTCTAGGACACCCAGAGCAGAATTGCTGTAGGTCTACACATGACCTATGTTATTCCTGTCCTACCATCCCTGTATGTCTCCACCTTTCTCTTGGGCATTGATACATGTGTTTTCTGCTTCTGCCCCTCCAGATGACACTCCACAAAGACCCGGAGAGTGAAGACTTTGGATTCAGTGTGTCGGATGGCCTGTTAGAAAAAGGTGTCTATGTAAATATGGTCCGTCCGGATGGGCCAGCAGATCAGTGTGGCCTCAAGCCATATGACAGAGTGCTTCAGGTAATAAATGCAAAATGCAGTTCTGGAGGCTGGGACGGAGTGAATGAGTGGCTGAGAGGAAGAGAGAAGTGAGACCCATCCATGGCAGCACTAACTTTGATGAAAGGTAATAGTTAGCCAACTAGGTGAGCTCTTAGCCACCGAGCACTCATTGAGACCTGTGTTTTATGAGAAATCACTAGGTAGTACCCCCAGGTGGTACCCCTAGGTTACACTAATTCCAGTACACAGACTGTCCTGGCACTGGCCTTTTTGAGCTCAGGCAGCTCAAAACAACCAAAAAACTGTGTTGCTTCCTCTTCTCACCCTCTGCCGTTTTCCTGCAATGTGAGAGGTGATTTTTGGATGAACTAGACTGTGTTGACTACTATGTGTTCCTGTGAAGCCCCATGTGGAATTAAGTAGTATTCATGAAGTTCTGTGCATGCCTTTGACAACTAAAAGTTTTCTAGGAAATCCATCCTTCAAGCAAAGTGTTTTTCATGGATATTTTTCTTTGAAAGATGCTTGATCTGAATAGCTGATGCAGAAACAGAATAAAAACTCCGGTCAAAACCACAGTCTGTAATAAATGTGACCTGGGCATACTGGCCTACTGGAGGGACAGTAAGAGCATGGTGAGTTTGGAGATCGGAGAGGAGCTTTATATGGATGAAAACCAACTATTTTACCTTTGGGCAACTCAGACAACTACTGAGAAAGTGCAACCCCAATGGAGAATTTGCCACCATTTGGAAATGCAGATATTGTGACCATATTTGGAAACACTCAGAAAGATGTTTAGTTTTACTAATTTCTAGGCGGGTGTTTTTAGCAGTAGGATTAGAGCCAATATATTATGTACATCAGGTAACTGGAGAACTGGCAGCACTATGAGAAGCCTTGTTTAAGCTTGTTATGGTCTCTAGCCAGTTGGCTGCTATACAATTATTCCTTCTCAGCTTCAAATAAAAGATGGTGCAAGAATGAACAAGAAGCTAATTAGGCTCTGGGCTGCCTTTCTGTTGAATGTTGAATGTGTCGCTTTTTGTGAGTGCCAAGTGCTCTGGAAGGTGTGCCCAAAATCCTAAACAGAGTGGCGTAGAGACTTTCGACACCCTTCTCCCACATGCTGTGCTGCACAGCTTACACCTACGAGAAGACGAGGTGATACCGCCTTGACATATGGAGTTGTGAATGAGGGATTGCAGACCTGATACAGGCAACTCCCATCAAGGAGTACAGAGATGCGTTACTGAAGATGCTTCACAGTGCTGCTGATTATGGGCATGGTGATGTGCCTGAAGGCCAGCAAAACACCTCAGACCCTCTGCCTCTCAGCTGGATGGATTAGCTAGAGCACGGCATTGCACTAATGGCACTTATGCACTGGAACTGCCTGGCTGGTGGTAGAGCAAAGGCAGAGCAAGCTCCTGGCTTATCTCTCCTTCTCACGTGTGGTCTAGAAATTGTCCTTAGTTACTATGGTGTAAGGAGCAGTATCGGGGTCAACTGTGTGGACACCAGCCAGGGCAGGGGGACACTGCTGCTGTCACAGAGTCTAGCTCCGTGAGCATGCACTAATGCTGGGAAAGGGTTTTGGCTGGAAGGGTTGCACAGACTCATCCGGCCCTTACCCACAGAAGAAAGCAACGCCTGGCCCCAGGGGTTATGTTTGCTCCGAAGGTGGGTGGGAAATTCCTTTCTCCCTTCTCTGTGTCCCCTCCCTGTGCTGTTTGCCAGCCCCCTCCATCCTGAAGCTGTCATGGCACCAAGCCCAGGTGCTCTGGTAGCTGTAGGTGAGAGAGCTGGGGTGGTTCTTGCAGGTGACCCAGCCTAGAAATGTGCTTGAAGGTCTGCAAGAGACAGCAGTAAAAGTGCTTTCACTGCTGAATCCTGCAGAGAGAATTTGCTGCTGCCTTCTGAGTGAAACTCATCCAGACTCCTCTGAAAGGAAGGATGTAAATGGGGAGACAAGAAGTAGAGACTGTTCAGTATAGTCTCAATTTATTTGTGGCTGAGCAGGAAAATGGTTGGCAGAAGCCTCAGGGTCTGAGCTGTATTTGTTTTGGGGCGCTGAATACCCTGCATCACGAATTTAAGGCCAGTAAAAGCCATGATGGCAAAAAAATAATGGAAAATGGCAACCTTTCTCCTAAAGGGTTGAACAGGAAAACTGGTTTTGAGCCCTGCTGTGTTTAATACTTGTGATACTGCCCTTGACACTTTGGGTCAGGGGTTATATCTGATCCAGAACTTTTCTCCCCTTCTTTTATCAGTTACTGCATCATTTCCGAGCTAAGCAAGGATGTGCTCAGCCTGCAGGGGTGCCCCGGCTCTGCTCTGTTGTGAACCCAGAATCAGGGACCCCCAAGAGTTGTGTGTTTTCACAGGTGTGGGTTTAGCACCAACCTTGCCTTTTCTGACTAACAAACATGGTCTTTCTGTTGTTCCTTCCCATGGCATGTCCTAAACTCCATCCCGGCAGGTAAACCGCGTCCGAACAAGAGACTTTGACTGCTGTCTGGCTGTTCCTCTGATAGCTGAGGCTGGAGATAAGCTGGACCTGGTGATTAGCCGAAACCCCTTGGCATTGGTTGCCAATGCTCCTCCGGAGGGGAACAGAGAGCTGCCGGCGCAGGTGGCCCACGGCGCCGAGATCAAGGCAAGCGTCCAAACGCTCTGAGCAGCAGGAGCAGAGCAGATGGTGCTCGGGACATCTGCTGAGCCATTGTAGTATTTGGGGTGTTTTTCCTGTTTTTTGCACTGGTATTTGTAAATGCTGTGTGTATACCATAACCTGCAAGTGGGGAGGTAGGTCTTCAGTGAGCCTGGAGACCTCCAAATATTGCTGGGAAGGTGGGAACTGGATGTGCATCTCGGGCTGTGGGCAGGGCCGGCAATGGGGTGAGCTGCCAATGGGAGGAAGGAGCATCCACAGCCATCCCCCATGGCAGGGCATCCCCCTGCACCCCACCCTTGGGGGCATGGGGTCCTGCTTCCAACATCCTCCTCACCCCAAAGGCCTTGGCCATCCTATAAACACACATGGTGCTATTATTTTACTTGTTTGCTTGATTATCACATACAGCAAGACTGAAACGCTTTTCCTTCTCTGTTGTGCCCATCTCTGTCCTTAAAACACTCCTGATAAATAATTGGTTTCTGCAGCCCCTTGCACCATTGCAGGGCTGTGGAGAGCCCTGTCTAAAAGACATTTCAAAATGAGCTTGAGAGCAGCTGGGCGCAATTTCTGTTCAAAAACTGGTGTTTGCAGCTGCCTCCTGCCAGCCCTGTCCACACTCCCGGGCAGGGCTGGCTCACACTGCGGTGGGATGAGGCACCTTGTCTTGTCATCAATGCCCAGGAGCAATGTGGTTGCCGGTGCTGAAGTAGTTACTGCAGAGCAGAAGGCCCTACCCAAGGCTAAAGGCCTTGAATATATGCCCAAATCCCCAGCCACCTTGCCTGTCTGGGCTTCATGGAGATCTCTTGGATTACAAACCTGGCCAGTGCCCGCAAGTAAATAGCAGAGAAGGCATCCCAGGACTCTCCCTGATGTCTTCAATTAATAAAATCTTGTCATCTCCTGTCGGGCAGTGGCATGAGAAGCCCTTCGTTAGATGGAGGTTGTGTCCCCTGTGTCCCACCAGGGCTGGGCAGTGTGTGTGTACCCACACGGGTTTGGCTGCTTGCCCCTGGTTCCCCTGCCTTTGCCTGTTGCTGGCCTTTCCGTGGCTTTGCAAGCATGATGCTCCGTGGTCCCTCCCCTCCCTCCTGAGAGCCCCCAGCCCTGCAGGGAAGGTGGGCTGTGGTGTTCACATCAGTTTCCTCATCTGCCTGCCATGTTTCACATATTAGCACTTTATGATGATGTTCATGTCCTGGTGGTGGCGTTGAGCCTGGTATCACTTTCCCCGGGAAGGCTCAGGCATGGCGGAGACAGGACCTCACTCAGTCAGACACGGCAGCCTTGGTACCCACTGCCCCCACTCCCAACTCACCTTTTTGGGTCCCTCATCACTGCCGGTGGGGCACGTAGTGTCCCGGATGGGTGTACAGCTCATGTTTGTCGCTTTGCTGAGCTAGGACTCGTTCCTCAATTGTCTTGTCCCCGAGCAACTTGGCACCTCCGTCACTCTGTGGTAGTGCAATGTACCAGGGTGTTACTTCCAGACACGTGCCCGGCCCCATCCAGCTCTTTTGTCGTTGTAGCCATTTTCTCTTCGAGTATGCAATATTCCATACCATTGCTGCCACAACTAGATAATGTGCCATAATTGATACTGTGGAGCATTGACAGTGCAGCCGAAAGTGTTTTTATATGCAATATTCTGAACAGTGGAAGCTCACTGGGGCTTCTCAAAGGGTTTTTAATGAAGACTTTTATTAAAGGCTTTAAAAAAAAAAAAAAAAAAANGGGAAACCCCCGGGGGCTTTTTAAAGGGTTTTTAATGAAAACTTTTATTAAAAGCTTTAAAAAAAAAAAAAAAAAAAAAAGGAAGAAGAAAAACTTGGTCCTTGTATCCCTTCCTATGCATTTTGAATGATATGAAGATGAAATGCATTATTTAAATGTGTATTTTTATCCATATATTAGAGTGCATTCCTTGTAAAGTATTTTTATATGCTAATTTTCTTATGTATCTATGAAAGCACAATATTTAAAAATATAGCATTTCAAAGAATATTTTAGTCCTGTTTTGGACCTATTTGTAAATCTCTGTATTTAAATGGGATTGCAATGACTTTGACTTTTCTTTTTTTTTTTTTTAATTAAATAAAAGCAAACAAAATGCATTCATTTTAGTTCATGTCTCTTTCTGCAGGAGGATGATAGCGATGCAGCACTCTACTTCCAGCCCTATTTTAACTTGCCAGAGGACCTCCAGTTAGGAGACACCTTGAAGGATGAGGTGGGAGGGCACACAGGGGGTTTTGCTGGGGAAGGAAGAACTGCTTGTATACTGCACAAGTACAGGGCTGGAGTTGTCCCTTGCCACTGTCTGGCAGTGGGAGTTGTGTCACTTCTATTACTGTGGACACAGAGACACATTTTGATGTAGCTCTTAGCAATTAGAGGTGGAGATGTCCATGGTTACAGCATTGCTTGCAGCTTCACTTGGCCACCCTGGAAATCCTCTTGCGTTAAACCTGGGCTACTTCATGACCAAACGCTGATGCAGCAAAGCGTATGGTGGCCGTGATGTGGCTGTCTCAGGTCTGTAAAGCTGTGGTTAATCCCTAGGGATAGGTTAGGAAACTGCTGGAGGATGATGAGGCAGGAGGTGTCCTCTGGTGCTTAGCACCCTGCAGTTCCAGTGGAGTTCCTTGGGGAGCTGTTCTGTGGTAGATAAATTATGCCACCTCTGAAACCAGACAGGCAAAGAAATGACTGTTGCAAACTCAGAACGTGTTTTCTTGCCTCCCTGCTGTGAGCATTTCTTCTCTTTGCTCTTACAAAGGGGTTTGGGCACCCCTATGCTCCCAGCGTGGGCAGCACAGGCTGGGATGCTCCCCTGGATAAGGCCATAGCGAATCTCTGCTCACCAGCAAGGAAAGGGTGAGCTGGGTTTTGCAACCCTTCGTGGCCAAGTGGGTAACGCAGGGATTTTCAGAGACTGAGCATGGTATGGAAATGCTCCTGGTTAGACCTGGGGAATGATTGCCACGCAAACAAGCCTTATCTGCCATCTCTGGCCGCCCTCCTGGGGTGCAGGTTTCAGAACAGGGCCCTTCACACGTTTGGCACTGGGGACTTGCCAAAGCCGCGGGGAGCCAGCTGAGGAGCTGGGGTGATGGCCGGTTGAACGAGTGCCCGTGCAACGTGACCGGTGGGGTTTCAGAACATACACCAGGGAAAAGGTTAGCACAGTGCTGCTCTCCTGGTATGCACTGCCTGCTCGTGGGCAGTGTGTCCTCCCGCTGGTGTCACCTTGTGTCCTGTGGACCTCGGCTCAGGGAGACAGCTGCAACCATGGGGAGGTGGCAGCACGAAGCCCCTTGGCATCAGCTTGAGGTGTTAGTGGCTATTTAAAGTATTTATTTTAACTTGAGACATGTTGCAGTCACTGTCTGTGCTGGTACTGGGCTGCTCAGCTCAGGCATTGCAGGCTTCACCTATGGGAAATAAAATCCGTGCCACATTCCTCAAACCTCATCCACCAAAATAATCAACCAAGCCAAAACCTTCCCAAATGAAGACAGCTGTGAGGCTAATCCTGGGCATGAGGTGCTGGAGGCACAGCAGTGATCAGAGCCTGATGCACGAATGCAGAGCAGCTTTACATTTTGCAAATAGTAGCCACCTCCATGCTGAGTCTTTTTCAATTTCCGTGCCTCAAATCAGGCCTTAAAGAAAGGCCTCTCTGGTTTAACCTTCATCTGCTTGACTGAACAGGCCATTGCTGAGCCTTAAATGACCAGTGCCACATACCAGGAAAATAAATGTTCATTGTGCTATTGGTTTCTTTTCCCCTTCCTCATGGGCTTCTCTGATGCATTTGAACCCCCACGGCAGTGGTGCCATTCAGCCAAGCTGGTGCAGACAGCAGCGGGCAGTGACCTGGCATGGGCTGAGTTGTGGGGGGCTCAGCCCAAGGGTAAGAGTTCGCTAGCAATAGCTCATAAAGCTGCGCTCATGTCCATCTGCCCCTGTGAAGGGGCCAAGGAAAGCTCGTGTCTGCAAGGAGAAAGAATAGAAAAAAAAAAAGGGAAACTGGAAGAAGAGAAAAAACCAAAGGCTACTTTCTATGACCTTGTAAGGTTCAACACATGCCCAGCTGTACTTGATGAAGAATCAAGCTGGGGAAAACAGAGCAACAGTGAAGTAAGGCTGGGCAAGACTGAACCAACATGGGTTTGAACGACACTGACCTTCTTCACAGTCAGCCAGTCATTGCTGAAGAAAATAAGCAAGCCCAAAAAACCAACCTGCTGGTGATGACCCAGGGATGTTTCAGTTCACAATTGCTGAGCAGTGCTTACACAGCATCAAGGGCTTTGCTGCTGCCCACGCTGCCCTGCTAGCAGGTAGGCTGGCAATACACAAGAAATTGGGAGGGGACACAGCCTAGACTGATAACCCTACCAGGTAACGAAAGGGACAGCCCACACCATGCAATGGTGTGTGCAGAAATAACAGCTGGGGAGGGTGGAGGTGGGCAGGGGTGGCCGTTGCTCAGGGACTGGCAGGGCATTGGTCAGGTGGTGGTGAGAAATTCGTTTCTTTCACATCATTTGTTCTTGTTGGTTTTGTTGTTTTGGGTTTTTTTTTGGTTTGGGTTTTTTTTGGTTTGTTCCCCCCCCCACCCCCCACCCCATGGTTTATTTGTCTTCTTTCCTCCTCTTTTTAGTTATTAAACTGTCTGTATCCCAGCCCATGAATTTCTTCTCTCTCCCCATCTCACTGGGTGCGGGGGTGAGAAAACGGCTAAGCTGCCAACCAGGGTGAATCCATCACAGACATGAAGTCAGACAGTGAGTTGGGCATATGTACAAATGGAATATTTCATAAGGACAAAAAAAAAAAACAAACAAAAAACCCAACCCAACCCAACAACCCCAAAATAAATAATAGGATTAAAGGAAGAATGGAGCTCCCCAAAGACCAAAGAAAGCATCTGAAACATAGCTGGTTTATAAAGGAAAGTTTTATTTTCAGTTATAAGGTGATTACAAACTCATCTAAAAAAGCAAAGATGACTTAAAAATATCCATATACATTTTATTTATCTAAAAAGCAAAACAGAAACTGCAAAGTACAAACATTTACCATATACACAAAGGCTAGGGTTTTAGGATTAAATTACACTCCAGGATTTTTTCCCAATACAAATATTTTGGAACACACAAAAAATGTTTTAAAATGTTTTAAAAATATTTTTAAGTTTTTTTTTAAAAAAAGTTCAGATGACATTTTTGAGGCGGCCATTGTCGACACAGCCCCCTCACTTTATGTGCTACTCGTCACGTTACTGTAGTCACAGTTGCTAGGAATTTAAGTAATTAAAAAAAACCACCACTGTTTTTTAGCCAAATACATCAAACAAGATGGACCACCTTTTATAACGTGAAGTCCCTGGCAACATCATCAGGTAACAATCACAACATTACACTGGAGAAAAAAACATCCTATTGAACAACGAGCACTTCGGAACAGTACTGGGATGCTGCAATGCTGAGAGACCATCGCTGGCTTCCAGGATAGGAGCAGATGATAAACTAACTCAACTTGCCCCCTCAGGATTTGCTTTTTTTTTTTTTTAAAAGCCTCTCAGCATGATTTTGCCACTGTTCTCATTTTTTTTTTCTTTATATATTGAAAAAAAGAAATCAAATCTTTTTAACATCTTGACTGCAGAAGCAGATAGATTTAGAAAAATCTGTAGCATGCTAACATGTACTACACTACAGGACTGAAGCCTTCCCCACATATGCAGGCACACAAAAGCACACATGCACAGTTCCTTAGCATAATCAAGTTTCACTTTTTAAACTGTATTTTTCCCCATTATTTATCCTGATTTTTTTCTAGTCGGGCCACCTTCTCCCTGTGCTGCAAATGGGAACAGGAGCAGCACTGTCCTGCTGGTCACCACAGAGCCAAACCCTAGGGAGGAAGCCTCCAGAAACATGCTCCTTTCTAAAAATGCCTTTAATCTGCTTTATCCTTAAAGCTTAGGGCTGTGTAAAGCTTGTGGCGACGCAATTTTGACAGTTTCTGATTATTTCAAGTTAAGACACAGCAGGGATACAAAAAGGCCATGTCTGCACTGCCATTCCACAGTCCAGCAAGGTCAGGCTCTTTTCCAGTTGCAAGCCCTACACTAAAGTTTTCCACCTTTGCTGGGGATGGGAAGTTTTAATTCTTATTTCAAGCTTGCCTCATTTTTTTTTTTTTTGTCAAATGATGTCTGACACTTTTCCTGCTCGTTTTAGTAATTGAAATCACAAATTCACAATGACAATAGGAAAAAAAAACACACAAAAATTTACTGTTTCTGTTTATTTTTTAATAGAAACAAACAAATTCTGATTATTAATTTTTTTAAGCAGAGAAGCATTATCCATGTACAGATTTATCCTGGGCAGGCAGAAAGAGCCATGATTCAGTAGAAGTTTCAGGGCTGGAATGGGCAGTTTTTCTAGCTGGAGTTAGTGTTGGTTATGCCCAAGTCTTCTTTGATCAAGCTTTCTTGTGGATGCAAATTGACCATTGATACTGGCAGAAAAATTCTGTTACCAATGTATGGAGCTCAGGGGACCTTTTTTGCACTAGTTCATGGCTTTTGTGGCGTTTCAAGTGTTAACAAATCAACTGAATACTGATTGTATTAAGCTTATCTTTGACTACAGGAATTGAGCTACTGGGGCTGACAGTTCCTGACCTTTGCTCATGCAAATATACAAATACACAACTACATGCCAGGGCTAACCACAAGGCTTTGGATGACAATGTTGCAGAAAACAAGTCCAAGGCAGCTGCCTGAAGCCACACCACACCCAGCCTCCCATACCAGGAGTCACTTGGCACTTACAAGGAGCCAGGAGAATTTTCAAGTCCAACCTCAAGGCTTCCTTGGAAGGGCTGCAGTCCAGGATCTTGTCATGACATTCCCTCTTTCACCAACCCCAACTTAGGAACAGCCTTCTCACTCTTCATCCTAAACAGCCCCGCAAGACTTAACACACACGATTCACAGCCGAGGATTAGAAAAAACATCCCCACAATGTTGTGTGCATGCATATGAGGGTGAAAGATTTCATGTACTAGTCTATTTAAACACAGATTTATTTATTTATTTTTTTACTGAAAGTGAGCAACTTGCATTGAGTCTCCTGGAAATGATGTCAAGGTCATCTTTCTTCCAAGTGTACTTGAGCTGCTTAACTAACTTGTCCACTCCATTCAATACACAGCTTATTAACATTTTATATACAATATGCCTCCATGAGTGATCCTGCAGTCACCCCAAGACATGGAAGCTAATATTCAGTTATTAAAAAAAAAACAAACGCGTTCAAATTCTTCTCCCACAGATGGAGTATTGACATTGATGCATCAAGTGGGAGCTTTGAACCCAAGTGTGACAAGCACAACCTCACCGAAACTGTAAGTCTCCTTAGCAAATAAAAGCAGACCGGGAGGAGACTTATAAAAGGCCTATCAAATGGAAATGTCCGTGTGTCTTCAGATCTAATTGACGGCTAACACTGAGACAGAGAAGAGGAACCAGGAGTATCTGCAGTTGAGAAAGGAGGATGCACACAGGTCTGAGAACAGCTGCAGAAGATGCCATCCTGACGGCGATGGTTGGTGGGGGGTTTTTTTGTGTGTTACAGCAACCGTAAGGCCGCACCATTTTTTTTTTTTTTTTTCCTTCCTTCCTCTCCCCAAGAACAGCAGCGAAAATCAGTTTTGCTGAACTGTTTCAGCAGACCATTCCTAACTCCCCTCTGCTCCGGGAGCCACACTGCTGCTGCAGGGTGACCACCAGCGTTGTTCTAGATGGCAAACGCAGCTGCTAGGCTTCTGTATTTTCATTTATAACACAAGAACAAATCCGTTGTGGACCTGCTATCTCACACTTTAAAAAGGACTTTTCTAAGTGTGTGGATCTGTTTGGACCAGACAAAAAGGAAAGCTACTAACGAGAAGGAAAATGAGAACAATAGCAACACCACTAACAAAACCCAGTTCTACTTATGAAATCATACTGTTCAAATACTGAAATACAGACTACTGGTAAAGTCCCTTAACATAGATGCCCATTCATTGAGATCATAACTAGTGACAGGTGAACTGAAAAAGTTTGGAAAATTGAGAAAAGCAAGAAACAGCTCAGAGAATCTTGTGGGGTAAAAGTTCCCCCTTTACTTTTCTACTATCTCTTGCTTTCAGTTCAGCTGGAAGTAAATACTGCTGAAAATCTGCTGTTTTCAAGCACGGAAGAACCCATGAATACAAAGATACATGAAATATGAAAAGATGGGGGGTTTTGTCTTGCTTTAGCCTGGTTTTAAAATCAGGGATCTGGTTCTAAAGATCTCACGCCAAAACTGCACTAACTTTTCCCAGGATCCAAACCAGTTCATCTATAACTAGTCATGATATTTTAATACAGAGTTCCTCATTTATATAAAACAGGTAAAATAGGTCACAAGTGTTGAAACAATTAAACTAGGGAAAAAAATCAGTTGTATTTGCAGTCAGAAATAGGTAGAAAACACAGAATTTTTTAAAAATTATTTTTTAATAAATTTGGCAGAGGATCATATTGAAATGCAAATTTATCACCAAGAAAATTTCAGAAATCTGGTAAAAATATCAGGAAAAAAATCCCCACAAACTGTAAAAATGTGAGTGTGCTCATTGGAACTCAAACCCCAGATAAAAACAAGAAGAATTCTTTATACATATATTTTTGGAAAGGAGAGAAGAGGGGAGAGGGGAACTGCTTTCCAGAAACAATAATTTCTTAGCTCTTCATGAGCCCCAGCCCTGCCTCGCGGTCACGCTGAAGAGCACGGCAGGGCCAGAGAAGTTGACATGGAGAACGCTTCAATGAGGTTGTTGCATATGTGCAAGACATTTTCACTTGGTACATGGAAGCGACTGATTTGAATGGCACAGTTTATATATCAAAATGGGGCTGGGTTCTAGTTCTCCAGTAGTTGTACTTTAAAAGGTGTAGTATTAACCCTCTGGTTCTTCACGCAAAGACGCTCTCCACAATGTGGGAGATGGCTAAATTCTCACTGGAGACATCTTTGATGTAGCCAAACCATTTTTGTCCCTAACTAAAGCTTGTCTCAGCAATATAGCATGAAAGTGACGTGCAAACTATATCTCAAACGCAGTTATATGACAATATATATATTAAAAAAAAAGTAACCCAAGCATCAGTGTTTCATCTGCACTCACAGAAACCATTAGTTTAGGACCCTCCCCCAACCTGCTACTCCCTCTTCACCCAGGCAAGTGCCTGTTTACTGCAGACTAATTGTAACTCAAGAACGAGGGTCCAAGCTTAAGCTCACTAAGAGAGTTATCTTTGATTACATTTCCTTGCCTTTTATGGTTAAAGGCTATTAAAAAAAATAATTAGCTGTATTCATGTTTATTTTAGGCACATTTGATGATACGCACTGGCTCACATAGTTCTTCCATTGACCTTCGGATGGCTATTGCCACTGTCCCAGCAGGTGTCATTGAATGTTTCCCATCTCCAGCTGTGGAAAAGTTTCATTTATAACTCTCATAATACAGCAACCAGAAAAAGAAAACAAAAGCAATTCTGCCATGGCTGGTTTTGTTGCTGCAACTCCGTCACCTGATGTAAAAATGTGCATAAATCCAAACTAGAAAGATTTTGAAAGTTCTACATGCAGCAACTTTTTTTTTTTAAAAAAAAAAAATATTTTGGTCCATCTCAGTTTTAAATCACTCCTTTTCTGTTGCAGGAAAACCAACAAGCTAATCAAGAAGTTTTTGTGCTGCTGTGGCCACTTAGCCCATGGGACAAAAAAAACCCCCAAAAACTACTGTGTAGGAATGTTAAGAACTGGACATGTTCCTGTTTAAATGACAAACTCTGCCCTGACAGCAGAATAAGCAGATACAAACTGCTTTTTATCAAGCTTTTCCTCTATATGCCTTTGGATAGCCTAACTGCAGTATCTTAAGAAGAAAAAACCCTCTCCCTCTAATACAATGCCCAAAAGAAAAGGCTGAGTTTTGCCAGATAACCTGTTCCCAGCGCAACCTGCTCAAGTTTTTTTTTAAAGACAAAAAAAACCAAAAAAAACCAAAAGGCTTTTGCCCACGTTTTGAACAGTCTTCAGGGAGCAATTCCCCATGGAAACATCCACCCGGTTCATACGAAGTGGAACCCCTAAGACTACACTCTTCGTAGTGGTTTCTTTCACTCCCCAGTCTAACCTGGAACGGTACGTGATTCCTTCTGACCAAACACAAAACATTTCAGTGTTACATGTTCCCTTTGTGTTAACTTAAAATTCCAAAAGTCCTGGTTCTTCAGCAGATGAGTTTCATAAGCCTCATAAATATTTCTGCCACTCTCTATTTCCCCTAGAAAAATATTAAAAATTATGGTTTAACCCAATAACAGGCAAGGAAGGAGACTGGGGGCCCTAGATCCACTGCTGCTGGGACACAGGAAGTAATCCTTTTGTCTGTTGCCCCAGCAGTAACCAATCCCCGCCCCTTCCCAATAAATAAATAAAGCAAATTTTGGTTAGCAAACTTGGCAAAGCATTTTTGAGATACATGGATGAAAAGCACCTGTTCACTGAGTGGTATTATTATCTTTATGACTATTATTATTAGCAACATGGCTGCTATAATTACTGGTTACACCAGGTGTAGGTGGGTGACTCTTGTTCCTCCTGTTGGGGATGACCTGGTTTGTGTTCACCCTTTGGATGGTCAGAGTCCACAAGGGATTCTTTTCTTTTTCTGCCCAAAATCAAAGTCCAATAATCAGCAGGCAAACAAGTGAGCAAGCCCACCTCAGAAGCCCCAAAAGCTGTAGGCAGCTGCTGTTTTTCCCCCCTCTCAGCTTCTGGGCACTTGCCCCAGGGACAGGCTGTCCCTCCCCACGAGCAGAATTCTAGCTTACACCAGTGCCACCACACTATAACACGCTTTGCTGGAAAACTCAGGAGCAGGTCCTCAACCTCCCTACTCATGCACAAACAGTAGGCATTTAACTTAAGTACAAAAATCCCAAAAAACTAACAAAACAAAACAAAACAAAAAAAAGAAAAACAAAAAAAAGAAAAAAATGAACCATATCAAATCTTGCAAACGCCTTCCTGAAGTCCTTCTCTCGTCAGTGCAACAGGGTCCCAGTGCTGTGCTGGGGAGGGACGGCAGCAAGGCTTTCCACACCCAACCTCTCTGCCTCCCTCGCAAACTCTCTATTCCAGCTGCCCAGCGGAATCTTTACTCAGGGGCTGTGCTAAACATAACTGTACCCTTTCCCTAATGTGACCCTGAAGCCTGTCATTTACCACAATTAAACCAGAGGGTGGAAATACTACACCTTTGAAAATTCTCTTGAAACAGCATCTTTTTTTTTTCTCCTTTTTTTTAATCATGTCACTCCACAGAGCTCCTTTTGTGTGTTCTGTAGGTCACCCTGCTCCCAACCATACCAGCACCTAAAATTGCTTTCTGAGACTTGAATATATTGCTGGCAAGACAATCAATTCAAGTGGTAAGGTGTATAATATTTAGAGATAAAGATATATATATTTAAAAAAACCCAATAATAGTAAATTCCTGTAATATGTCTAGTCTGATATGAAAGCTCTCCCTCTACAGAGAGACATCTGCTGTGATTACCTTACAAAATATTAAAAAAAAAAACACACACAAAAAATAACTTTCTCTGTGAGAAATAAAAATAAATCCTAGTGCAAATATAAAGCTCTGTAAACCTGGTCCTATGAGAATCTATGGTTAGTAAACGGCAGTTAAAGCAGGTTTATCCTCTCACAGAGAGAGCTCACATCATGGTTTCCACAATGATATGAGTTGGCTTGATCAATCCACCATTCGAAGTTCCATTGGGGCAGAAGGGGGTGCCACTCTCTGTTTCTTTGGACCACCGATTGACTTCCTTGGGGGCAGCCACCGCTTTTATCCTCTGGAAGAAAGAAGAAAAGCAACGGTGAGAAGACCAAGTGGCCCCTGTATCACCACGTGCGGGATGGAGGACGTGGCAACCTGAGGATGAGGATGGTGGCCCTAAGAGATGTATGACGTGGCTCTGCAAGGATGTGGGGACCCAGGCTGCAGAGTACTGTGTTCAACCTTTTCTCAGCTGCAGAGCCCGACTTGACGCAAGCAAGTCAGACATGAGAGGGCATTCAAGGCGTTATCCAGCATCCTGCACGCTGGGCTGCCAGTGCTGCAGCTGCTGCTCAAATTACGTATGTTCTCCCTCCTCATTTAGAAACAACTCTGCCTTTTTGCCCAGCCGCTTGTTGCCAAGTGGAGACTTCTCTCCTACATCTCAGTCCACAAAGGAAGAATTAAATGGCATCTGACCAGTGTTTACTCTCCTTCCTTTCCTAAAATGGCCTTTGAGGAGTGTTTTGGCTCCTTTTAGACTTGTCTCTCAATAGATGGTGACAATGTAGGCAGGAAAATAAACACTCATGAAAATGCCCTGGCCACAGCTGAAAAAGACCATTAACACTTGGAGGAAAACAAATGCAAGCGTTTGTGCTCTGGGAAATGTTCTTTTTTTTTAATTCTATTCTCTTTTTTTTCCTAACCAAAGCGTCCCACTTTCTCCTCCAAGAATATCCTGGGCTGCATTTAAGAGCGTCTCATTAGGCAAAAACAAAACTAAACTGAAACCTTAGAAGAGAATTGCAAAGTTTCACACTTGCCCAGTCTCTAAAACCTTTCTACTGGAAGGAAAACAAACAAGGCGAAGCTGCGCTGAAGGGCAAAGGGCAAGAGATTGCCTGCAAATCCAAACCCAACTGAATCTGCACTGTCAAGTCTAACCCGAACCAAAGATCAGGACAATCTGGATCCAGTGTTTTAATTTGATTCATTAGGAGTAAAAAATAAACCTATTAAATCAGTGAAGTCCACTTGCAGAAGAGTTTGACTTTTTCACAGTCCCTCAGAGTGAAGGTCCTGCCCAAGTGCCACAGGTGGACCTGGATTTCCCTGATACTCAATGAGCTCTTGGACACCTGGGTTTGAGCCAGGTCTCTCTCATTTCCTCAGGGATTTGTAGGATGTTGCTTCCTCGTCCCTGTGGGCTGGAGAACAGAGCTCTGGCACTCAGAAGCACTCCAGTCCTTGAACGCTTGTCTGCCGTGAAGACAATGATCTACCAAGGTGGAAACTGCAGTAGTGGAAAGCAAGTAAAATTCTACTGTTTGTCCAAAGGATAGGTGATCTTTAACAGTCTTATTTGCATGCACTGCAGAGGAGGCACCCAACTTTGCCCTGTCTAAACAAAATGGCAGTTTTCCAAGCACTGTGCTTATTTTGTATAAAACACAGAGAGTCAAAGTTCCTTTTCTTCTCTAGGCAGACAAGTGGTTGTTCTTACCTCAATGAGTGACCCATCTGACTGTATGATGCGGATGACCATCACCATAGGGATGCAGATCATGGAGGAAAGGGCAAGAACCCAGCCCAGGCCAATCGCCCAGTCTGGGTATGTGTAGACCTTGTTGTAGGTCAGTGGTTTGTACTTGGCCAAAGAAAAGATAAAGCACCCCTGTGGATGAGAAACAAAAATAGTGAGGCTCAAATATGCTGCAAGCAGTATAGCCTTGGTTCTACCTCTGGCCCTAAGGAAGACGGGCAGATCTGACAGATACCATGTGTATTTTAAAGCTACTGGGGGAATCATTCTTCCATTTAAATCACTGAAAGAGCAGGTAAACTGTTGCTTGACTATGGGTTGTTAACCAATGATGCTGAACAGCTGCAGTACGCTGCCTGTTCTTTTTTAGGTCTGAAATATTTGCCGTATATTGCAAGGAGCTTGCTGGGATGTTCTTCCAATTTTATTTTCCAATGTTCTTCCCACTTTCATTCCAGCCATGAAAGTGCAATACTTCAAGCTGAGTGCCTGCTTCAGAATGCTCAGGTTTGGCTTGGCAGTCCTATCACTTAAAGCAGGGACTGCCCTTTGGAGAGTGAATTTTGTCATGAATGCAATATTTTGCCAACTCTAACAAAAACTCACTAAAATGTAGCTAACTGCACTTCGCGTAGGCACAGTAGAGAGCCATCACATTAACAGTTAACATCTGAGAAGATGGTGTCTTTTGAGGCGTACGTTCAGGCCTCCAGCATTTCTTTGCAAATTGGTCTCTGAGTGCAACAGTCTTCACTTGAAGAGAAGCAGTAAGTGGCGGCTCGAGCTGCCAAGTGGAGGACTTGAAGAGTCCACGTCAGTACTCACCACGCAAAGAACTGGTGTGATCACAATCCAGCTCCATTTCATCCAGGGACCAGGTCTGTATCCAATCATATCCTCAATGGCATCATAAATATTATCAGCGCCTGCAACAGATAGTGAGCGCATTCATCAAAACTGAGCATATAAAAGCCATGTCAGGACTGTAGGATTACAGCTGCTTTCCTCCCCCGCCATAAAGGCGTATTTAAAGGGGTGTCACTTCCCATGGCTGTGAAGTTCAAGACAATTTTCTCGAGAAGCTCAAAGGTTGGGGGATTGTCTCATCCTACACAGCTCTTATTATTTGGATGCAGGAGTGCAACACTAATCCCTCCTGCCCCCATCAGGCACCCACTCCTCTCCCCTGACTCTCATTGAACTGCCCAGAGGGAGCACCATGGGAAGTACACAACAGCAAGCAGTGCACCCTGCTTCTACAGAAATCTGACTGATGCGGAATGAAGGCTTTGTTTGGTTTGCTTTCCTAAAGAGATGGAGCACACCAAGAATCAGGAAAATGACCAGTCCTAAATAGCAAACATCTTCTGATCGTTCCTGACTACCATCTCAGGCAGCTACAGAGGTTACTGTCAGACCATGGGACTCAACATTGCCTAAAAATAATGGGACAGCTTTCTTTTTGTATTTCCTATTTGCTTGGCTTGCCCCTTGCAGACACTGCAGCTTTGAAAGGAAATTCTCTGAGAGACAAACAGCAATTTTCACAGTTGGCCAAACTTTCAACTCTCATCTCTAAACTTAACACATGTAAATGCTTAATTGTGCCTTTATTAATTAGCACTGGAAAAATACTCATTTTTGGGTGGAAAAACACTGGAGGCTGGCTTCACCCCAAATGCAAATTTGTCTCCAAGAGGTCAGTGCAAATTTATATTAATGACATGTGTCTGTTGCTGGGAAGAAGATTCTGGGGTGGCTGATGATTAAATGTTTGGCTAGCAAAATTGTCACTGACTCATCAAAAGGTATCAGATAAAAGGATTCACACTTACCATAAACCCAGGCTACAGCAATACATTCAAAGAATGCAACCCACAAAAGGCATACACCACTAGCTGCATAGTAGTCAAAGAGTTGAAAAACATACATGCCACCCTGTGAAAGAGAGACACAACGGATTAGGATCTTGCAGGGAAAAAAACCCCAGAATACTCCAGGCCCAGCCCCAAGTAACATCTAACGACATACCTTAATGATCACTGTCTAACAAGAAGAAATATCAAGCAAGTAGGAAAGGTAAATATTTGGCATTACCTTCCCCAGGGAATATGCATGTTTACTAGAGGAAGCATTCTAAACAAGACGATGATTAAACAAAATTAAGCCACTTAGTATAATCTACTGAGACACTTAAATCTTTCCTTCTTGTAAGTATTTTTTGGAAAGAAAAGATGTAAAGAAATAATTGGTTGCCTCTTAACCCTAACACCTCCAAAATACTAAAAACGGAAGTCAGTTCATAGGGAGGATCTTCATTTATGAATTCAATGGAATGACTTTCTAATGAGAATACTACATTGTTAGAATCTTTGCTCTCACTACACTGAACTGTATATATCTGCACTATTACTTGAAAAACTGTGTTTTTCACCTCTGCTACTTTAATTCCTACAATCGTGTTCTTCCAGTTGTTTTCAAAATCTAGCTTGGATTTTATTTTGGAGATAAATATCACAGCAGCGCAGCCACTGGAACATATTCCCATCTTGTTTATATTAGAATAAATTTAGAGGTATTTAATTGATTCAAATCTATGCCACTAAGATAAAAATCTGTTTCCCTGCATGCACTGGGTGGATTTTTAATCTGCCCTGCTGAAGGTTCCCAACGTGTTTCATCATTTAGAGCTAGATGTTAATATTCATACTCATGCTGATTAGTACCTGGGATCAGATTGAATTTCATGCAATTTCATTTCTCTGTTCCTCTGACTGAAAAGGGGAGAATATACAGCTCCCTTTCAAAATGTTTTCAGATCTCGGGACGAAAGATGCTCTGTAGATCTAAAGAGCAACACTCCTCTGAGTGGCTAATTCCATGCAGTCTCACTCATAGCTAAAATTGGTCTAAAAACTCGTGAAAAAAGGCAGCCATTTCCAGCACTGGTGCTACTTACCTCAGTCACCATAGTTAGTCCCAGAAGATAGCTAAGGAAACATACTATAGCGATGAAGATTTCCCGTCGGTAACCCTTCCTTAGGAAGGATGGGTGCAGATCAACTAATGACGTGATCTGTCCTTCAACTTCAACAAACTAAAGGGGAAAAACAACAACAAAGAAATGTGACTTGAAATTTATCTGCTGTGCATTTTATCCAGGCTCACACTTGAACAAAGGCTCCACAGCAACACCCTAACTGTTCCCTGTGGCAAAATGCTCTTCTGAGTAAATAAATCGGAAGCTGCTCCTCTGTAACCCTGACGCTGAAGCGTGGGGGCAGTCTTCAGGTTGGAACAAGCTTTCAGAACTACCATTCATTTCCTACCAACCTTATGAACTACCAAAGGGGCTCTGGTAAATGCAAGCCAAAAGGATAAATGAACTTAATTTGATGACAGAAAGGTACTTATGTGGCTTTTATGTTGTAGCTGTTCCAGATGAATACAGGATGTATGCTAGAAAAGAGGCAGAGGGAAAAGCCTAAGCTAGGAGAGTACTTCACAGCCTTTTTTTGATGTGCCAGAAAACCTCACAGGTAAAAGGCTAATTCCACAGTTGGAGACAATTCTACTCTTGGATTCTCTAGTGAAAACGCAGCCAAGAGAAAGCAGACTTTGATGTGAAATAGCAGCACTTCTTGACTGAACTTGCCTTTTCTGAACCTGTAAGCAGAGTTATCTCTGACTGAGGCACTGGGGTACTTCTGCAGCAATAATGGAGCTATTCACACAGTCCTCAGAAAAATATTTGGTAGACTATTTGCACTTGTAAATCAAAAATGAAGATCTAAATAGATAAGCCAAAAACCTTACTTGATCTACCTCCATGGTAACTGTATCTGGACTTACTTGTCATTGGAAAACTACCTGTAAGATGTGTAACTTGAGTTAACCAAACAACCCAAACTGGATTTGAATAAAAGTTTAAAGTTAATTGAAAACTAGGTGTGTTTCACCCATGGAGAAACGTGGCTATTAAACTTCCCCTAAACAAACCCGAAGAAGGGATCATTCAGCTGATCTGCACTTTCAGCCTGGCAAGTTACAAGAGCACCAAGTTCACTGAAGACATGAGGTTATCATGGAGAACCAAGACTGCCTCCATAGAAATGATCTTCACTTTAAAGGAAACATTGTCTTACAACCAATGGTTTACCACATGGAGTCTATAAAACAGCGTTATCTCAAGGAAAAAAACCTTTTCCTACCCAGTACTTATATTGCTCTTACTGTGCTCAGAAGTGAATCACTACCAGCAGGTTATGGGAGGTGATTCTCCCCCTCTACTCTGCGCTCGTGAGACCCCACCTGGACTACTGTGTCCAGTTCTGGAGTCCTCAACACAGAAAGAACATCGNAGTGCAGAAAGCCGCCCATTGCCCTGAAAACCCTGGCAATCCTGTATGTGTAGTTACTGCATAATCCCTGGCCACCTGTGTTTCCTTTTAAGTGGACTATCTAGAAATGATTCACAGGTTCTTTTGAAGTATTTAATACAACATTCCAGTAAGCAAACACTGGTAAAAATAACCTAACTTCTTGGACTGAACTTTTTATTTTTTTCTCACTAATTAATAGCAGTGTGTGCTATATAATTAGTACAGCTGGAACCTGAGATGTTCTCTGGCCCTTTTGGAGGTACTGAATATGTGCTGGTGACGTGAAAGTCAGCAGGAACCCACATGGCTCAGCAGCCTCGAGCCTAAGGACACCAAAAAAGGCTGTGGGTTTGTCCTCTGACTGTTCACGAAGCCACCCTGGCTACACGGTATGAAACATTTTGTGCTTTTTGTGCCTCACGATGCCTTCGCTTTTCTTTTTTTTTGGCACTTAGAGACTGCCAATGCCTGTATTCCTAGTAGTTAGTAATTCTTACAAACGTGTTTCAACAATGGCGTATGCATACTGCAGGTGATTACAATGGCACAAACTACTCTGTGAAACAGATTGCTGCAGTCTTTTATGTTTTAAAATGATTAAGGTCTTCTCCAAAGCCGGAAAACATTTCACCATGAACAAAATGGTGGCATTTTGTGGCCAGAACTCGGACTGATACTTAGGTTAGGGAGTACTGCTTTAGTCTTGCAGGCTCCATTAACTCCTGATGATAAGACTAATTGAACAACATCATATTATGAATTGACAGCCACAGATTCATCAAATACAGCCCCTGCACTAAAAAGCAACCCAGATGAATTCCTCTTAAGCAGCATTAGAAGTATTCTCTTCTTAACTCATGCCTGTAAAACCAGCTTTCCTCAGCAGCGCTGAGACAGTAAGCCATACATCTCTTACCCATCGTACTAACCTGGCTATCCAGTCCAAGCAACAGAAGCATAATAAAAAAAAGGATTGCCCAAAAGGTGGGCAGCGGCATCATGGACACGGCTTTTGGGTAGGCAATGAAGGCCAGGCCTGGACCTAGAGAAAGAGAAAATAGGAAAGGGGGAAGGGAAGGGAAAAGAAATAGTAAGTACCAGCTCTTTGGTAAAGGTAGCCACACTCAAATGCAGGAATGCCTGGTTCCGTTCAGATAAATCCAAACGCAGCTGGAAATACCAGAAGTGAAACAGTTTGGCTCTTTTATCTGAAATCGAAGCACGCATGACTACAGCAGAAACCACAGGCAAATCCCCAAGGCCATTGCTAACAGATCACCAGTTTTAACGTCTGTCTCAAACATGCCAATAATGGAGGTGGTCCTACACCTGCCCCACTCGGACACAGGACAGTACTGGGGCCAGGGGGAGAAGGGGTGACCCAGGAGAATGGCAGAATCCCACTGCTAGCCCACATGGTCATGATGAAGATGAGGATGATGAACCTCTTTTGCATGCAGGGAAGGGACTCTGTTCTGAATATTCCCCAGGATCTTTGCTAATACAACCACTGCCTCCCTCTGTATGTGACCTCCAAACCCAGCATGGCCTTTCTAGAGCTGAGTTTGCACACTAGGAGTCTGCTCCTTCACTTCTGCAAACCCTCACTGCTGCACTGATGTGATCAGGCTACTCCTAGCTGTTACCAGCTATGATCCCTGAAAAAAAAATAAAAAATGCCTCCTGCTGTTAGGAACTGCTGGTGTGTGAAATTGCTTTCCCATGCTGTCACATCATCTGCCCCTATCTGGCCAGCCTAGGCAGACCTGCCACAGTGACGATGACTATGACCAACCTCAGCCCCAGGTGCATGACAGAATGCAACAGTCTGGGAGCACCAGCAGGGCTGGGACTAAGTGCCCAGCTTCTCTGCTCTGGGAAGCAAAGCCTTGTGTGCAAGGGCTCATCACTAGGCTGGGTCTTGTCTGCTCCATGGAGCAGATGGCATCTCACTTGTACCCACACATGGAGCACACGCGCAGTGCTCCCACTCTCATCTCCAAGGGTTCTCTCACTTGGAGCCAGGTACTCTTAGCTATGGCTTGAGACCCTTCGTGGAGAGAAAAAGAGCCCTCTCCAAGTGGGAGATGGGAGCACTGGCAATCCAGCAGTTAAGACAGGCTCTCAAAGTGGCTGTAGAAATTTGGTGAAGGTGACAAAAAATTTAGAGGGCAGATAAAAAATTCAGATTTAAACCAGGACTGCTTGGTTTGTCTGCTTGTTTTTTTTGTTTTTTTTAAGGAGCCTTAAAAACTGGCATTTTCCAGGATTTTGAAGTGGATTCAACTAATTTCCAACAGGAAAAAGAATTTTTTAAAACTACTGCAGTGTGGGGACAGAAATCTTATCTCTGCTTTGTATGGAAAAATCTCTAACAGTACTCTTCCTACCTCCCACTTTTGTTTCCAGCAAGAAAGATGGAAAAAGAAGCAAAAGAGAGAAGTAGAAAAAAGATGACTTCTTTTCAAACTAATGAAAACTTCACGTCACTGGAAATACTTCAACAGAAATAAATACAAATTAGCCAACAATTGAGCAACTAATTTTATTTAAATGAAACACAACTAAGAATTTATACGACAGAATATGCCAAAAAATTGGTGAATGTCTCCAATTTTGAGGGACCTTTGCTTTTTTCCCCCCGAATTCAGTAGATACAGTAGATATTCCCTGAGGGAGAAGTGCTACCAGATGGCATTTGCAGCTAATCTGTGCAATTGATGAGACAGATGTAAAACTGCTCTGCTCAAAACTTGCTGCAATTCTGTATGCTTTGGCCAGTGCAACTGTCCTTGCACTGTGGCATTGTCTAATACCAAGTGCCCTAAGCCCTGTGCTAGCTTTGATTTTCCTTTGAAACTAAGCGTTGAAATATAAAGAGAAAAGTCCATATGAAAGAAAATGTTCTTGGCGTCCCCTTGACTGAATATAAATAATCTGAAATGGTATTTAATTTGAAAGTCTGATGCTCTGAAGGGTGTTTTGCAAAAGTGAAGCACTTGTGGTTGCTATTAAGAGCTAATTAGGACTGCCACAATCCCAGCCCACTCGCTGGCCGTTTGCCAGCACAGTGCCGTGGCACGGCTGGAGACGGGCCCTGGGAGCAGAGCACTGCAGAGGCAGAGACTGGGCAGGCATTAGAGAGACCAAGGCACTACAGTCAGGCCTGCTTAATCTGTGTTACTTTGCAACTAGATTTAAAAAAAAAAAAAAAGAAAAAAAAGGCAGATCTTGTGCCATTTTAACAGTGCAAATTGCACAGGCAGTAATGTACTTCTTCCAGTGAGAAAGGCAGCACAGATTAGAGAGGACTCACTATGGCCTTGTTGAGCCTCCACTGCTTTCCTCTCTCCCTTTAAAAGTATTTCTGAAAAAAAAATGATAAAAATCATGTGCTATTCATTAGAAGTCTCCTTTCACTGGGAAGTCAAAGGGGTCTAATGTAACTGTTGTATAAGTCTAAGCCAGTGAAGGTGGACAGCAGAGATCAGCACTTTAAGCAGGAGCCACCTCTCGCTGACAAGGGTGTTCCAGGAACACAGCCCCAAGGCTGAATTTGGCACAGGTGAAAAACATGGCCATGAGATTCCGCTGTCAGCAAAATTGTTGATGTTCCCCTGCCTTGCAGGAGGGCAAACAAAGAAACAAATGGTGTCACACACAGGACAGGAGAGATTTAACTCGCTGGGCAGAGACGGGAGGAGCGCGAGGTCTTGGCCCCGCGGACAACGTTCTCTCCCTGGTGCTACAGCCAAGCGGTAGTGCCTCGCTCACCTTTTTCCTGACCCAAGGGAGTGGTTCTGACCTTGTGTCATAGGAAACCAAAAAAAGCAAGGCCAAAAAAGAGCCTGGAGTGCCTGCTGAATATTTATATACTGAGGAGTCAGCAGCAGGGCAGCAGTGGTAGCAAGAGCCTCCTCCACAGCCCTGGGCAGGCCCTTGGATGCTCATCCCTGGGAGACCAAGTGGTCTCCAGTGGCTCTGCACTTGATCTCTGCTGAGAAGGACAGTGAGGAAAACCATGGAAAGTGGTTTGGATAATTTTGGTAATGTTTACTGCCATGTATATATGTCCCTTAGGATTTAGCTCAAGACCAGCCAGTGACGATGGGCAACCCACTGGACAGTGAGAAAGCTGCAGCCTCTGGCCATTAGTGCTGAATTAAATAAAATAGAAAACTTGAAGGAATCAACAACAAAATATGCAAGAAACCAAAAGCCAAGTTCAGAAGGTAATCACTGCCCTCTCGCAGGAATATAACTGCATATTTATCAAAGATTTAATAAAAAAAATTAGAATAAATATTGACCAGATAAAAACCTAATGTGGAAATACTTAAGAATGCTACTCTCGGAATTGATCCACCTACATACTAAAAAAAAAATGGGGCTATTTATGATACATTCAATAGGATTATTCCCTTGCTTCCTGTTTTCAAACAAAACAATCAACTTCTAATCAAAATAAGCATTATGGTCAAGACTGTTAACTAATTGCAGTTGTGAGAGGTATGCCAATTGCAGCTACCCATGAATCCAGCAGTGCCACCAATGTCATTAGTTTTTCATTAGCCCTTATGAAGTGAGATATTTTTCTTAAAGACTTAACTCCAAGAGCTATGTGATTAGAAAATATATTGACTTTTTCTTTTTAATAGCATGTTTGCAGAGGAAAGCTTTCAAGTACAATGCAGGTGAATTAAAACTGCTCAAAAAAATCAGAAAGAAATGCCACAAGCGCACTCAGGTGCCCTTGTTACTACTCGAATCTGATTAGCTTTAAGTATCATGGCCATCAAGGCCTGACTCATTATTTTTGAATGGTAATTCCCATCTAATCTGTCTGTTCTACATAAAAAACATGGTTACACCTGCCCCCATGGACAAGACATGCACAGAGGAAAAATGTCAAATCTGTTTTGCCTGAGATCCATGCTATGAGAATTTAACCTTCTTCAGCTGCAAGTGTGTAGCTGAATGTTAACGGGAAAAACGTTTCTGAAGTAAGGGAGGAACCTAAGTGTACACCCAGTTTCAAAATGGACTTCTCATAGCTCTGTCAATCTCACACTGAAGCTACAGAGGACAAATGCAAGACTGCAACAAATAGAGCTCCTGGGGATGGAATGGTCCACAGAACCCAGGAGATGGAATTTTCCAGCTTCTCCTGCCTTTGAGTTGAGACCCGGGAATACATGCGCCTATACCCCCCCAAAAGGCCAAGGTAAAATTCCCACTGCAGCACTACAAGCAAGCAAAACTAAGCTATGAAAAATGCATAACTACTGGCTATTTACATTTGAATGAAAATAAAGGTAGTCTGAAAAGAAAGATGGAATAAATTCTTGAAACAATGACATTCTGGACCCTATATAATGGTGTGGTTATCTTAACTCTAATCTCAACTCAAATGGATCAGCACACTCTAGGAAATGTGTTCGCTGCCCTGTTAATCAAGACAGAATAAACAGTACAACCCCAGCTAACCCTCGCTGCTCTAGATGAAAGCCCAAATCAACAATATGCTTATTTTTTTTGAGATTATGGGAAATCTTGTTCTGTTTTTATTGCTTAATGTTAGCTGATTGAGTCTGCAGAACTTTGCTCACACGCTAGGCGGCAGTGCCCACCACCACTGCCACCAATACCATCGTACCTGACTCTGCCACATCAGCAATGTTCACCCCTTGCTCTTGTGCCATGAAGCCCAGGACGGAAAAAATTGCGAAGCCAGACACAAAACTGGTACCACTGTTCAGGCATCCCAGCAGCAAACAGTCCCTAAGTCACACATATGTCATGGAGCAAGTTAATTAAAAAAAAATTAACCCATTGTCCCTACTTTATTTACATCATTTAGCTAAAACACTAAACCCCCTTGGATGGAAACTTGCCTATAGCAGTTGTATTTGTACTTGTTGTAGCTCCCCAGGGAAGTCATTGCTCCTAAGCAGATTGCATATGAGAAGAAGATTTGTGTCCCTGCATCTATCCAGACCTAAAGGGAAAGACAGAAAGACTGTTATTACCGGCATCATTGCATTGCAACACTCAATGCTACCATACAGTTCAAAATACATAAAATCAACAAAATAATTGCTTCCATTGAGGGTGACAGCTAAAGGATTGGGGAGAGAGGGAAAGAGAACATCACATTTGCAACTTTGGCTTTTACAGAGAAAAGAAAATTGTTAGCGTCAGAGCCCACAAGAACATCATCTCTACAACAGTTCCTGTATCCCCTCCCCCGAGATGCTCAGTATTTCTAGTTTCTTAGTCATTCAGCTGATCCTTCCTGTTGGCGCAACAATAAACGTGTTTCAGTGCAATAGGAAATGCATAAGTATTTATAACATCGCTCATTTCTGTTGTAACTCATTTCAGTTAGAATCAGCTGACAAAGTCACTAAACTGAGGATGTTAGAAGCTTGAGAAACGGGTTTGTGTATTTGGTTTGTTTATTTTTCTAGCTTTCTGGTTGTTTTTGTAACTGTTCAAATGCAAGATAAAAAGCCATAGGGGTGGGGGGGAAACATGAAGAATACAATGCATTTTATAAGATACGTATCTGATCTTGGTCTCATGATTCTTTCTCCCGATTACGTTTTTAAAAATACACAGACTTAAATAACAGTACACTATCGACTTCTTGGTTAGTAAATACGTAACAACCTATCAAAATGCATCCATTGGAACCCATCTTCTCACTTCTTTCTGCTAATCCAAGTCTGCTAACACCACTAGAAACCACCAAGGAGTCTGAGTAAGTGAGAATTAAGACTGTAGACCATTACCTCCTCCCTCCCACCATTGTTTCCCAGCACCTTGCTGACCTTGCTTGGAGACGATGCTTTTGCTAGATCACAGAAGGGGACCTGCCAGCTCACATGAATCTCTTCTACATTATCGGATGATGCTCTGAGCTTAGGGTTAATAGTAGATCATAAAAATAATAGAGTCCCATAAAAGATGATTGATTCATAAAATATAATGTCTCCTGTAAAGAGGGTGTCTTGTATAAAGACGGAAAGACCAGATTAACCAAATCCCTGCAATGTTTCTTCCAATTATTAGTTTTCCTACTTCTGTTACTTAACCACAACTGGAGTTTTATTTTAACCACCTGTGCCTAGGGAAAAAATAGCAAAGACATTATTCCCTCTCACTGTGACCATCACTTCGTTATTCTCAAAGATGCCTTGTTTGTGTTTTTTTTAGGGGGGGGGAGGGAGAATTCTTTTTTTTTTTTTGCGTTTCTCAATCTAATCACAGCCTATACAGAAAAAGTTAAGCCTAACTCCCACTAGCCAGGACTAAGCAAACAGTAGGTCCTATGCCTCAGAAAGTATTTTTCTCCACATTTACATGGATTTTCATTCTTCTATTATTTCATTCTATCATTGCATTCACTTCTTTCCCAATCTCCTCCTATTGAGCAGTGGGAGCTAAGTGACACTGGTACTCACAGTTGTCGCTTGTTGTTCCATCTGTGAAGCTCACGTGTCTCTCCTTTAAAACTAAAGACTATCCTCATTAAAAAAATGCATCTCCCTTACCTTACCAACAAGAAAGCTGAGATTGTAAAACGGGACAGAGTCTACAGCCTCAGAGTCCTTTGACACAAAAAAACACACGCATACACACACATACATACACATGGAAAGATGCATTAACACATATAACAGTGACCTTCTCAAGCAGATCTCTGGAAAATATAACCCAGCATTAATGTTCATGCTATATTTGGACCTCTAAAGACTGTGGAAAAAAAAACTATTGCCATTACATCACCACCATCACCCTCCACCATCCCCCCCTGCATAGGAAATCATCCCACTCCCCACTCCTGGTTCTGTACCTGTGGGTCAGCTAACCGTGAGATATCAGGATAAAGATAAAACTTGATGCCTTCTGCAGCTCCAGGTAGGGTCACACCACGGATGAGTAGAACAAGGAGCATGATGAATGGGAATGTGGCAGTGATATACACTACCTGGCAAAAACAAAAAAGAAGAGGTATGTTTAGTCTGTGGCACTAAACAGTACACCCTCAGAATCAGGAGACACTCAACGACGGGAATTCAAAGACCCCTCATACGTAAAAAGTACCCGACCTGAGTTTCTGTGTCTATTTTTAGTTTAATGGTCTTTACCATCTTATTGCTTTTCGTCTGAGGCAATGCACGTTCATTAAACCCTCCAGAGCCCCCCCAGAGGGGGTCATGTCACTCAGGCAGAGAACATGGGATTTTATACAACTCATGACTTTGGTTAGAAATTCCCCCTTTGCCCTGTTTGTCCTCCTCACATGACGAGTGTACTCTGCCAGGGAAGCTGGAGAGATTTCCTCATTGAAGGTGCCTGGGGCATTACCTCATTCTTTATTTGAACTTAAAAACTGCAAACGGTTTTGCAATCTCTGCTGTTATCTCAAATTTTGCCGTACTGCCTCACTACTGCTCCTACAGGCAATTTTATAAGGCCCTTCTTTCAGAGATAAAGATAATTTGGTTCGTGCTCCTGTGTCTCCCTTCCCATCGCCTTGAACACGTGAAGCCCTTCAGGTTGGCATCAGACTCAACAGTGGTAATTTCCAGTCCCATAACTTCATTCTTGTCCTTGCTGCCTACTCAGCAACATCATTATCGGAAACTAAGGCTCTATTCATCCAGTTTGAGAATATGTCTTCATTATCTTTAACCTCTATTCCCACTCTTTTTGAATAACAGCCTACTTCTTCTCTTCTTGTTATCTTCTCATTCATTTGATGAAAGAGCCCTTTGCTTTAATCGCCAGCGCGAGGGTTAATTGAGCTTGCATTTGGACAGTTCTATCTTTAGACACACACTTTTTGACCTCTACCATTTTGTTTTCTTTGCTCATCACTGCTTTGTCTCATTTTTAATATAACCGCTGTGTTACAGTCAAGTATCATTACTGTCCAAGGAAGGGCATTTTTCATGGGAGTCAGATAATCCCCACAGGTAATTACAGTTTGCTGCAACTGATTAACATGTATTTTTGTTTTCCAGAATTTGTTTAACTACAGGAAAGCTCACGGGACTCACCATTTTTCTTCTTAAGTGTGTCCTTTGAGACTAACGAGGGGAACTCAAAGCCCACATTGCCATAATAATTCACAGAGCCAGACCGATTTCAGAAAGTGAAAGGAAATCTTTTCACACGTCCCTAACGCTCTCCATGAATTTTCTGTAAATTTTCCACTGACAAATAATACATATTGCACATTAGCCCAGCTTCACCAAAACCAAAAGAGGGACTTCTGTGCCTTCTAATGTTTTTTAATAGAAGACAGACCTGGTAAAAATCAAAGCTTTCTTATAAAAAAACGATATGCCTTGATGTATTTGCAGGAACTGCATAAACAACACTCAGAAAGCGGCCTTTGCGCTGCAGGTAAAGATTCTCTCGTAACACTGGAGGAATTTTTAAGATCAAGCACATTATCCAAAACATAAGCACAACTATTATTTTTCCTTATGATTGCATATTTATTTGTCCAATACACTACTACAAGATTTAAAAACTATGCCTTTTTGTTTTCTTCTTTTTTTTTCTTCCGCTCTCCAAAGAGCCATTAACACGCCGGAAAGCAGGGAAGTGCTATAAACAACCATCTACTAAAGTAAACTAGACTTCTCAAATAATTCAAGTCCTCCATTAGAGTTTACAGTTTACTTTTGCTTGACCCTGAAGTTAATGGAGTCAACCAGAGACTTTCCAATGGTTTTGTTGGGCTTTGGCTCCTAAACCCGCAGGAGCTCAGATGTTGCAGAGAGGAGGCAGCAAATTCTTACCAACTGCCTTGTCTTAGAAATAAGACCATTTTGCTGGATTTCCGGGGAGGCGGGGGGGGGGGAAGAAAAGAAAAAATCTTTAGATAACTGATTTTAACAGACCTGTTTTCAACCTGTTGGCTTCACGGAGACTTGAAATAGTGTACTACAGGGAGTTTGGAAAAAATCTCTCAATGCTATCATAACCTTTACAGAGCAGGCACCAGAGACACTAAAAGTACTGCAGAAAAGTGGGCTTCCACTCGGCTACTGCAGGAGATTTATTGCGTTCACCTTTACTATAAAACTTACACAATCACCTTATCAGGTCATATCAATCAGATCAACAAACATTTTTGTCAATGTATGCTTTAAAGGTGTGGAAGCTGTTCTTTGGGACAAAGCTGGCAGGAATCCAGGGTAAGGCACCAGCATGATTTTAATGAGGCTCCATGATAAATATCCCAGAAAGCAAGACAGAAACGACAGTACAGCAAGGAGTTTAGTCAACAGTGGAACTAATGAGGTCTGGTTTCCTATGGAGTTTTGTCTCCTGGTTTATTCTGCAGCATGTAACAAGGTAAAATTGCTAAAAGATGCTTTTTCTGCAGTTGAGGCACTTGCAATTGCTCACTCCTCCTGACTTCTCTGGAGGCTTATAAAAGGTGTGTTCACTGGAGCTTTCCTCCCAGGCGGGACACTAATGGGGTTACACCCTTCCACCAAGCTGGCAAGAAACGTGTGGGAACTTAGGATCTTGACACCTTTCTACCTTTATGAGATTTGTCTGAAATGCTGCCTCAACCAACAGGTTTGAAAGCTGAGCCCCTCACAACATGAAATGGCGCGTCAAAAGCCTTCTCTCATTAAACTAGATTTAAAAACACTACTTTATGCAAGGGACAATAATATCATGTTTCATGTTGTTAAGTGATTGGCCGAGATTTGCTGTAAATTGTTTCTTGCACTAGGATAGGATGAGGTTCAGGGAATGATTTAACTGTTATTCTTTAGAGAAAAACATGATTCTCAAGAGCACACGACAAGACTGAAAACACAAACTATCCAGGACCTCTGTTAAGGAGAGTGCTTCTAAACAAGCACCTAAGTTTAGTCTCCTATGTCTGCACAGAGCTTTTCTGTAAGTGAGTGGCATTTCAAAAATGCTATGCATCCAGTAGTTTCCACTGACTTAAAACATCCCTACCACAGCTATGTTAACATCCACCCGCTGCACTGAGAGTGAACTTGGCCGGTGTGAGAGCACGGACAGGGAGCACAGAGCACCTCATACCGCAAGCCTAAGACCTTCCACACTCATGACATGCATCAGTGCAACGCTCATCCTCAGAGAGGCAAAGTGGTACTCGAACTGTGCTCATATCTGCTTATTGATGCCATTCCAGTAATGGCTACTTGACTCCAGCATTTTGGGCACTGGCAATGACTTTCCAAAGTCAGCTGGATCCAAGTCCCTCTTTAATTAAGTGCAAAAATAAACATTTTTCAAGGAAACAGTATCTTTAAGAACAGCATTACTTAGTATTCCTAACATCTGCTAACTGCAATCGTTATAAAAAGGGTAAAAGAGCACTTACTTTCCCAGTGGATTTGACTCCTTTCCAAATGCAGAAGAAACATATCACCCAGACAAGGAGAAGACACAGTGCTAGATCCCACTTGATAATACCAATATCTTCAATTCCTGATGACAAGCTCAGTACATTCCGCCTGAATATTTGAAAGGAAACAAAACAAGAGAGAGATGCAAGAGCTCAGTACGATGAAGGGTCTGGTTGTGATGTCTGAGAGTGCAGGATGGTGTGCAGGGCAACAGACAGATCCCTGCCCTTTGAACGCTGTTGGCTAAGTCAACATGGCTTCTGTCAGCAAAGCTGAGCTTTGCAGTCCTACATATTCCCTAGGTTTGTGGGACTCTTGCATCCAATATATTGTACAGCATTTCATTTAAAGCTCTTTTTAGAAGCCTGTGACCAGGCTTAACTCAGTATGAGATAAGAAAGTATGCTCAAAGCACTGTGGTTTTCCCATTTGCTTCCTTGAAGATACAAGGCCAGCTCACCCTGGTGTTGCCACGACTCCTGGCTTTGAAGCCACGAGACACCACTGCCCACGATGTCTCCATGACGGACACTTGCAATTGGCCTGCATTCATGTGCTCCTCCTCCTTTTCAGTTCATGAGCAAGACTGCCATGAGGAGGAAAGGGAAAAAGCAATGCAGGGGACCATAGGATGTGCAGCTTTGCAGGGCCAAGGCCAGAGCTGTGATCCGCTCTCCTCCCCTGCCAAACACTGCCTGGGTGCACTGCTGTCTGACCTCAGCACGGCTCCACCAGGGTCTTCTTTAACTAACTCCAGGTAATTGGTAAACTTTATTCTGTCACTTTGGTTAAATAAAAAGAAATTACTAAGCTATGTCTTAAAGGAGCAACACCTGACTGACAAAACACTCTGTTCCTGAGGGGAAAAATTCACTAAGGCTTTTCATTTTTGGTAATTGCCATGGGTCATTGTTAAACAATGGTTTAAAAATTTTTATTTTTTTTTTTTTACTTTCATGCAACATACACTGACCTCACACATCGGACAGACCTTGTCCTACCTGATATTTAAGTCATTTGTCAAACGTGTATGAAAGAACAAACTGTTTCTTACTGTTCACTTAGCTAAAACTCCTCTGCAAATGAACCTATTAAACTCTGAAGACTTTCTGCAAGTTTTTTTAAGTCAAGGAAAATTTTGACCTCACTCACAACAGAAATGCCTTGCCCCAAGACTAGAAAAATGAACTTGCTACCTAGCAAACTATTAATTAAATTTAATTTTCAGACAGCTATAAAAATCAGTGACTTTCCTTCATCTAAGTCATGCAGAGGCAAGAACACAGCAGTCTGGGGTGCCATCCCAGTGTCAGACCCACAAGTGTGGCGGGGGCAGCTTTGTGTGTGGATCCAATACAAGACAAACCACTGCGGTTTATTTTTCCCCTGAATTAATGAAATTTTTCTTTTTTTCGCTTTTACCATGGAAATAATAGCAAATTAAGTCACTGATGGAAAATCTGCAATTAGTTTTTGAAAAAAAAAAAAAGAACCTGGCTTGACCAGTTTAATAGGACTCAAACTCTCACACATTTGTTTTCGTGTCTCTGTTTGCCAAAACCACTCGGATTACCTGTGTGAATGTGTTCTCACACCAAATGCTTTATTCTCTCTGAACATTTGTGTATTTCGTTATGGAAAAGGACTAATGGCACCAGGCAGAGTAAGTCTGCTCTAATAAGCACAGCTATTCAACAGTTACACAAACCCCCCTCAGTAATGAATATTTGGCATAAAGTTGCAGTCCTGCTTCACCTGAGCCTAAAGAAACCAAGAAAAAACCTGCTGTGCATATACAAAAGAATAAAATACATTTTTAAGATGACAAACTTCACCTGCAACCTTCTATGGCTTTTTTGAAAATAAATGGCAATTTTCCAATCTATGGGGTAGTTCATATTAAAAAGGTAGCCTACAGAGCTAGCTCTCAGGAAGCCATGAATAATTAACTGCAAATGCATTTCAGAGTATTGAGATCTATTAATGCATTTGCCTAAGTCTTTTTTGCTTTTTATTAGGAAACTAAAATCAAATGGTCATCTCACCAAAATTTTGCCCCAGCAGTCCTTTCAAGGTTTTTTGCAGAGAACACAGTGTGTTACTGAGAGACAGATATGTTACTCTTCTATGGTGAGGAACCAAGTGCTGTAAGTGATGTGCCGGCTTTTTCTGTCCTAGACTATCTCGTCTCACAAAGACTGACTACCTCAAGAATTCCACTCAGAACTACCAGGGGAGCCTCAACATTAAAACTGTCTCTTGAAATCTAACCCAAAATATTTTTGCAGCTGAAGTACTCAGCCCGGATTTGTGATTCCCTGAAAATTCAAGTTAATTCAAGTTTAGGAAGGAGCAGGAGATGGGCTATAATGATAGCTCTTCAATCTTGTCACACAACCCCACTGCTGCTTAGATTCAACTAAGCCCACTCAACTTCACACCATTTATGAAGGTGTTACTAATGCTAATTTATAGTCTTGATGCTGTCACTAACTGCCACTCATATATAATCAATGGGACAACAGGCTGGGGCTGAGTTTGTTGTAAACATGAGTTCTCGAACCTTGTTCATACACTAGTATGTTCCAGTGATGTGTAATATGGAAATGTAATAGGAGCTGTAACTGGCTTTAGAACATAAACAAAAATAAAATGAGGAGAGTTATGAAATCCTTGAAGGATATTCCAGCTCGTTAATCAACTGAATGCAGACAGGACCTTTCATACCGGGAAAGGCGAAGCAGGCTTTCATGTCCGATGGACAAGAATAAATAACGTTAAAGCAGTTGTACCAGAAGACCATTAGGAGGAGAATATGAAACAGTTTAAAAAATTCTCAAGTTTGCCCCCAAAGGCTGAGATAGTTGCCCTAGATTTTGTTTAGTTTTTGTGTTGCTCCCTTCAGGATTACATGCCATTAGCATGTGATAGTCTTTCTTGGGATTTCGACGAATAAAGTCTGCTGATTACCAAATATTTATAAACACTTGGCCAGCACCAGACAATCAGAGGTTTTGTTCAATCGTAATTACCGCATAACACTTATCCCTTATGTATTAATACATGTGTAAGCCTTTAAGATTTTGGACTTTAAAATAAAATCTTCAGAAATAAGACCTGAAGCATGTGATACCAAGAGGTAAGTCTCCTGATACAAAGCCAGATTTGCTTAACCCCCTTTTATTGCTGCTCAGGCAAGCATGTGATTTGCACAGAACATTAATTCAAATGAACTGAAATGTCAGGCTGTACTATATGCCCAGCTAGGCTGAGAAGGACACGTTATTCAATGCAAAGAGGTTAATGCATCAATGTGGTCAATTATATCTGGGCAGTGTTACTTTTACAAAGCAACCCTGATAAGAACATTACATAAATGTCCTGCAATAAAAATGGCATTGGGTTTCAGAAACCAAATACTCACAAGCCCCTGAATTAAATCAGAATTAATTGTGCCACAAAGCAGATGAGTATCTTCAGTTAAAGACTATTTATTGACCTGTCCTTTCAATGTGGATAGCTGGCTGCCTGGCAGCTGGTGTTGTCTATGATGACAAAGTACCTGAAAGTTCTCAAAATTATTTTAATTTTGGAGCTATAAAGAATAGTAGCATTGCTGGGGAAAAACTGGGGATACCAAATGCTTGCACCACGTAAAAGCTCTGTTACTTTAATTGTAACAGTGCTGAGTGATCTCTGTCCTTACTTTAAGACACCAATAGTTGTTTATGTAGAGGGAACAGCTATTTTTAATACTTCTGTAAGTGCCATGAGTCCCGAAGGCAGCTTGGTCTGTTAAGGGCAGTTTTGCTCATGATGAAACAGTGAGCAATGGACAGTATGTCTGTATCAATAGCATTACGGAGCCAAACTCCTCCCTTGTGTGACTCCAGGGAAGAGTTCAGTCCACGATGTTTAAAACTGTTGTTTGAGGACAGAACTTAAAGCAGCTGCAAAATGCAAGGAAAGTAGCCTCTGCGAGCACCATTCCCTGAGCAACCTTTGCTCTGGTTGTGCTACAGTGAAGGCAAGCTGGAGGGAGGGGGAAGAGCTGTGTGGATCAAGGATTTGCCCTCCAGCCTCGGGCACCTCCAGGCTGACTACATCTGTCAGGCTGTGTCTACAGGAGGATCTGGCTCAGCTAGCAGGGGAGTCTTGAGGACAGAAACTTGGTTTCTTCTAAAGGAAAAACTAAAAGATGCACTCCAAAGGTGCTCGTGTGGGGGCATTGTTCCCTCAACCCACAGACAGGATGCCCTGCCATAAGGCCCTTCACCATGTAGCTGCTGCGTCATTACTCACAGAAAGCTCTGGTGTTCCCATAGGTCGTGGAGCCTCCACTCTTCCTTTTATAAGCCGTTTTTTCAACTCCCAGCCTCATTTCCTTCTGCTATTGTATCTTCAGCCTCCTGAAGTGGACGTGCCACCTGAGGCTCCAGTTAGACAACCTGGCCCACAAATCCGTTCATTAAAGGAGTATAAGCTTCTGGAGCAACAGGACAAGCCCATGGCCACATCAGGAGGCTGCTAAGCCTATGGCTGTCCCCACGTACAAGAGGATCTGTGAGGAAAATTACTGCACAAAACTGAAAATGAACGCAGTGCTTTTGAAGTTCTGGGAGAGTAAATCTATTTCAGGGGCAGCACTGTGGACAAGGGAGGCCCTGAAGAGACCTTTGAACATCCCATCAGGCCAGCACTCATTTGGATTCAAGGCCCTCAGTTCCAAAGTCATTGTGGGATAATCCAAAGGAGTGAGAGTTGCCTCCTCTCCAATTGCAACCTGCCTTTAAGTTGCCCTAAAATATCCAAAGGTATCATTTAACAAACCTTTTCCAACTCCCTCCATATTTCCATGGGACAAAGTCACTTGGGAAAGTGTCTGTCGCTAAACATGAAAACACAGCGCCTGTGGCACAGTGAAAAAGCCTGCCCTTATAGCCTGCAGCCTGTCTCTCACACTGGGCACTCGTGCCTCTTGACAAACTGCTTATCACCCAAGATCCAATCTGCCCTTTGGATTTTAGCTCTTGTGTTACAAATTTCAGCACAGTTCATAAGAGCAGTTCTTTCAAAACCTAACGTATGCCAAGTATCTTCAGCATGAACATCATTCCTACCGGGCTGACACTTCTTTTTAAAAATAGAAAAGTAGGTACAAGTTGATTGAGGACAAAACTGGACTTTAAACATTCTGAAAAAGCCAAGCTGGGTCAGAAAATAATTCTACTCTTACATGACCATCTGAGCAAGCCAAAAAAATAAAGAATCCTTCCTAAGCTATCTGTAGATCCTTTGGATTCAAGTTTCCCTACAGGTGTCTTCCTCTAATGCTGTATTTTGACACCTATATAAACACATAGAGATTGGAGGTCATGCCCGTTCAGAAACCAGGTTATGCAATATAATTTAAAACTTGAAAAATAAGACAGAAATGTGAATAAGAAGCTTAGGCTTGAGGAAATCCAAGCATCTGGCAAAACAGAGGCTCAGAGAAAAATGATGTCACAAATATGACCTGAGAAACCTACAGTGTGGGACAACGTTCTCCACCTCTGACAGTTTTACTGCTGAGGTCAATGCCTTGCTTTGCTGTCAGACAGATAAGAGATGTGTTACAGCTTCACAAAGTGTACTGCAAATGCTAACATAACGGGGGTGATTTGTCACCATTTCCATTGCAAATCCATGCTATCAAGGAATCCGAAGTGACATGTTTCTGTTCTCATGCTGCATTTAGAGAATCCCAACCAAGAAGGAAACAAGATACCTTCCAAAACAGCAGTTGCACTGGGCTTTTAGGGCTCCCTGCACGCTGTAGGATGAATACAGTTATGCATCTAATACCTTCCTCCACTGCCAGTCCAGCTAAGGATGGGCTAGAACTGGTGACAAACACTGGTCAAACAACTGACACCCCGTTTTCTGTTACTATCTAACATTCACCATAGGGCTTCCATAAAACCTCAAGTCTGACCTCTGGTATGCCACTGAACACCCTGATGGCACCACAAAGAGGGGCTACTTACTCCCAAAACTCTGTGACAGGAGAGGTGAAGTTAGTGGCATTCAGTGATATCCAGAGTGTTTTGTTCTTCCTGAGAGTGTCTTCCACACAGGTTGGTGTGTTCCACTTCTGGTGGCAGTGTGCCCATGGCAGGACGCTCTGGAACGACTGGAACAGGTAGTAGAGTCCCCAGGCCAGGATCACAATGTAGTATACATTCAGAAGGGACACAATCACTATGGAAGCATAACCAATTCCTGTCGAGAGGGGAGAGAAAAGAAATACATGCAGACGTGACAGCTGCTTCTTGCCAGGGCACCTTGTGCTCTCGCGGAGCTGGTGCTATTCTTGTTGTGTTACAGGCTTGTATCCCACCCTACCACTCCACTGTTGGGAGCTCAACTCAACCTGACGACAGATAAGCACAGACCTGACACCACCTCTGACTAGCACAGGCACCCAGGGCTGAGTTTCTGGCTGTGGTTTGCTGACATCGGAGAGGAGGTCTGCAGGACATCTACCCAATTTTACACTAACCCAGCTATTTCAAGTTTTATTAAAAGGAAATCAAGGCATGATCCCCTGCTTATTTGAGAGCTACACCATCTCACACCTTAGGTACCTACTTGGGTAGCATCATTCTCACCACACTGTCCCCTAAGCCAGCTTCCTTGGAGGTAGCTCAGCTGGGCAGCCCCTGCACCACCCATAATTACCGACTGGCTCGGCTCAGCCTATGTGCAAAAAAACAAAGAGACAGTTCTTGAATGAGTTAAAAAGGAAAATTCCAAAACTATCAAGGCAAAAAGCTGCTGTTTCTGCCCCAGTTTCACTTGTGCAAAGAAAACAGTGTATTTGTAGCTGTTATGGTTAATTAGATCAATGTTTAACTCTGCTATGAATGTTTCATGATAAAAAAATGTTCCCTGTTTGTTTTTATCAGCAGGGTCATGGGCAGATAAGGGTGAGTCCTACACAACTTCGGGAAGTGGCAGAATGCTGTTCCTGTGCAGGCTTTAATTAAACACCACAACTGTTATCCTGAGTGTGGTATCTCTCTCCTAGCTCGGCAGTTTAGCTCCACCACCAGATTCATAATACATCTTAAGTCAGAAGCAGTCACCTATTTTTTAAAATACAAAATAAAAGGACTCAAAAAGCCCAATTTTCTGAAAATCTTCCGGTATACAGAATGTTAATTTCCAAAAAGCTTATGATGTTTGCCATTTAGGAAAAACAAGGAAAAAAAAAAAAAGAAAGAAACTTCCTTTAAAATCTTAGAGCAGTCTCTCTCACAAGAGCACAAAAAGCCTATGAGCTTCCCTCTAACATCACCGTGGTGTCTACCGCAGCACCTGGGATACCTGCCTCATATTTTACAGTTTCAAACCTTATTGTAATAGGAGTCTTTACCAACAGAGATTCTTTTTATGCCAGGTGAAAACAATCAACACAAGTGCCATTTATTCTGTACAGCTGCATTTCATTCAGGACATTCAGCTATTATTATTAGAGCTACAGTTTCTCTTCATGGATGCCTGGAAAACTGCTATTTAAACAAGGAACATTTCTTCTTCCACCTCCTCCTCCACAAAAGAAAAAAAAAAAAAAGGCTTCATAAAAGTGTGAGGAGGAGGTAGAAAGTGGAGGTAAAGCAGTGCAATTACATCAACTTCATCAGCATTCTGATTATTAGGTGGCAGTGTGAGCCATGGAGAAAGCCCTGGCTTCTGCTGGGGTGACATAAGGGGAGAGAGATGCCTGGAACAGTGATGGTGGCAGAGCTGGGGGCACATCAGTGTGAAGTGTCAACACTTTCCAAACAGGATTTGAAGAGTGCCCCTCTGCTTAGTGTCACTACTCCAAATGACTCTGCCTGTGCTGTCCAGCTGTGAAGTGTAATCTATACACAAGACAGGCCTCCTCAGTAATTTTTCTAGCCTGTGTTTCATTTTTCATTCTAGTTAACTTCCTTAGCAGCATCTGTATAGTTGCTGTGAGCAGTGAGTGAGTCTTCATTTGCTGGTGAAGGCCCTTGAACAACACCAGACCAACACAAAATGATGAAAGTCTTGCTCCTGACTCCTACCACTAAATGCTGCCCAGGTTTTGGCTGGATCAGTAACAGAGGGATGACACCAATGATAAACTTTCACATGGCAGAGTGAGTTTGATTTCCAGACCAGAATAACATTTTGAAGATGCTTTTACTAAGGCTAGGTAAAAGGCTCCAGCCATCCAGAACAACCCTTTCTCCAATATGTGTGAATAAAATGTCCAATTGCCTTTTTAAAGGCATAATATGCAACCTCTTGCTTGCTTATCAGCAGTTCTGCCAGTTAACAAGGTGATAGCATCAAAATCAATATCTTACTTTGTCCTTCAGACTCTCTGACTTCTACCTTTCCAGGAAACCAATATCACACCCTCAATTACTAAAGCAAATAGCTGAATTAATGTGTTGCTGCACATAGTTTACAGAGGTGTCTTTAAGCAATAAAGCACAACAAGATGTACTAACCAGTGAATATAGGGCAGATCTTTTCCCAGCATGTAATTCCACCTTCAGAGGTATACTGTCCTAGCACCACCTCCAAGAAAAACACGGGAAGACCTCCCCCAAACAGGAAAATGAAATAAGGTATAAGAAATGCACCTGTTGAGAAAATATAGCAGTGCAAAACTGAGATGAAGTGAGTGACTTTACACAAGACAGTCTAAAAAGTGTTAACAGACATAAATAAAAAAAAGAAACATATTTGACACGATAATCTTATTCTGGGATATTTTTGTTCATATTCAAACTCAGGAAGTGGAATGAGTATATGAAGTGGGAAAGGGCATTTTCTTACCTTTTTAAAGTGAAAATCTGCAATAACAATGGGGTTAGGCACACAACAGTTTCATGTGGCTCAGAATGCTCATATTCTAAAGTCCATCGGTCTGAAATTCTACTGGTCTATATTAACAGAGTACCTTTTGGTTAAAATTCAGACTCAATTGTAGTTGCAGTAAAGAGCAGAAAAGGTTCAGTGTATACAAGTTTAAATTGCTGTTCTTTTTCCATAATTAAGTTTTAACAAAAACTGTCAAGTAATAGAACAATCTCTCCTGAAGACTGGTGAAGGAAGCAGAAAACAGATGTGTCATTATTCTTCTTAAAAAGTGGGTGAAGGCACTGAAAAACAGTAAACATGAGGCAGACAGACCGATTCATGAGAAGGAAATAAAGCAGTACTCACCTCCGCCATTTTTGTAGCAGAGATACGGAAACCGCCAGACGTTGCCTAAACCAATAAATCCACCAGCCACAGACAGCAGAAAGTCAATCTTGCTCGCCCACTTCTCCCGCTGGGGGGGCTTTCCTTCTGCCTCATCCTCAGGCCGCGTCCCCGGGCTCTTGCCAGGAGAAGGTTTGAGGATGTCCTTGTGGAAATCTTTCAAGCACTGAAGCTTTTCCTTTGTTGCCATATTTTTGTTTTCTAAAAAAGAAAAAGATATTCTGGCTTTATTAAACAGTCTTTACTGGTAGAGCTCTCTAACACTGCAAGAACTATTTAGCCAAACTCAGTTCCACAAAACCCAGTGATGTTTATCAACCTGAGATATGAAAATACGTCTGCTACCTTCAGTGACCAGGAGAAATCACCCCTGGACCCTCTCGTCACTCTTTGTGGCCAATGAAGTGCAAGGGACAAAGGTTTGACACTGCTGCCCATGGCTACAGACCAAGGGTGTATAAAGACTGCCTACTGCATCAACAAATCCTGTTACTGAGCAAGTGTCTCAGAATGTTTCCATGCCCATAAGAAGGTACAAATCACTGCATCTGATTCCTTCTCAAACATTTAAGTGAAATACAGCAGAATAGTAAATCTTTGCCTTTCCAAATAAAAACCATTCCTCTATTCCCCAATAACTCGATTCATCCTGTATCATTTACTGCCTGCAATTTCCTTTCCCTGAAGCATTATAAAGCTTTCAGAAAACTATACATTCATAAAAACTGGGATGGAAAGTCATTTGTTCTAATCAACCTGCAGGAACTAAGGAATCTTTTCAGTTTATTCCATTTCCATAGCTGCACTGTTCTCCCTTGACATCAATAAAGGGACAAAAATAAACCTTGATATTCAATTACTGTCTTACATGCACCTATGCAATCAAATAGTTTGCCAAGAATGATGTCTCCTTAGTTAATTAAAAAGTCAGTGGCACGAGTCACCTGATGCAAAACTTAAAGCATATTAAAGCATAGATGGTTCTATAATTTATATCCATAATTCATGATGTTCAAAAATCAAAGATTGTGTAAAAACAGTAACAGAAAGAATTAATCTAACAAATGTCTTTTTATCCAGGATCTCCTGATAAAAATAACTGAGGAATGACCTGTAGCTTTTATGTTAATTCAGATCTCAGGCATATGAGGCCAATTCATTCCCCACATAACTTGAAATCACTTTAGCTGGATCTGACCAGTTATTTTTGCAGTGTTTTGATACTAAAAAGCACGTGAAATTTTCACCAGAACTGGCTAAGCCAGCAAGTTTATTCCAGACCACAACCATTCCCTGCTTGTACATATCATTATGGGGGCACAGTCATAAAGAAATCATGCTACAGATTATCCCATTTGATAGCTGCAAGCCTCCCTTGTACTTGCTTGCTTGTTTTGATCTCTAACCCAGTTTAGCTTGTGGTAGTGACCTGAAACTTGAGTTGACATTAGCTCTGCAGGAAGTTTTTAATCTGAACATGATTTTGAGACAGATATGCATCACTATACCCATAAATCTTTCCATCCACTAAGGAAAGTTTCAGAAGGCTAATATTTTTGCAAACCACAGCAGCTTGATGTTCACCCCACTGACATATAGGCAGCCTTTGCAATACAGTTATTGCGACAGCAGTTGCCTATCAGACCATGATCTAAAAAGGGACTTTAATCTTCGCACTGCTAATTATCATGACTTTCTACTGTTTTTTATAAAAGGCCACTGCTGACTGCAGAGGTGGTATGAGCAACTGCAATACCTTCTTGTCAACAGCAGAGAGAGCTCACAGAAGGATAAAGTTAATCACAGAGTGATGGATCATTACCACTCACTGTAGGGGTATGCAGGCAGAACACATACTTCTCTAAAATATCACCTATTGGTTACTGTTAGAGACACTGTATGAGATAAAGTAGCATAGTAACTGAATAAAAATAGTAGGGACAGCTCTATAGCAGCCTATAGGCATCTAGCTGCTTCGGGGAATTAAATCACAATAGTTAACTTGCGTTCCTAGTATCAGGCATGGAGATTAATGGAGGTGCCTCCAAGAGGGATTCACAGTAGTCTTAACCTCCCTGGGACATCAGCACCTCATTCCAATCCCCGAACAGGTACCACCCTGCATCATCCCCTGGAGTTACCTCTTGGGAGAGGAAAAGAAGTAAGTAGGCTCAACAGCTTTTCTTCAAAGAGGTACCTACAATATGGCTTTGTCCTGCTCTCGCTGCAACAGCAACTGGGCATGGAGACAGCCTAATTTCACTTTCTTTTGCTATATGTGTTGCTTGAATCCCTATCTTTCATCTTGCATGAAATGTCAGAACCATCAGGCAACAGGCTATTCTGGGCTGAGGAATGGAGGGCATTTGGGCTGTCTCTCATGGAAGCTGTTCTTCACGAGGGTTACTGAAATACTCCTCAACAGAGGCAGAAAGCATGCAAAAAAGACAGCAACTCACACCTAGTGTTTAGAGTACACTCTTTCTTTCTGGTGATTTTTTGTTGAACTGGGACAGCCATAAACCTGATTAAGCGGGCACAGAGATATATACATTTATAGATCCTTGCAGGATTAAGGTTTGAAATAGGAGCTTAACTGCTCCCCATGGGGACTGACGCTAGAAATACCCCGAAACAGTACACTGGGCATGTGGGGAACACTTATGTTTAAAAAAAAAAAAAGAAAAAAAAAAGTAAAAAAGGTTTCCTGCAGACATTAGCCACCTCTGAAATGAAAAATTCTTCAAGGATTGCAATTTTTTGCAACCTACTTTTTATCTTGCAGCACAGAGTTCTTTATTTTCCTGCCAGCTCTAATCTTCTTGCCTGTGGATTTGCGTTGACCCAGGTGTTACTCAGTTCTACCCAGAGTTTGCAAGCCTGACCAACTGATTGTGTTCTGTAAACCTTAACTCTCCCTGAGACAAGGAGATCACCCTGTGGTTTGTCCTGATTATTCGTGTACAAAGTGTGAAACGGTGCCTTTTCAGACTCCTACTTGGTAACTGTGTGGGACTGCATTTTAAAAAGGGATTTCTAATTTGTCTTAAGGAACCCCAAATTAATGGCTGCCCTTGAAAACCTAATTACTGAGCGTAAATTTTGTTTCAGCCTTAGCTGGCGAGTGAAGATGGATCGTAGTCTTTCCCTTAGCCCACAAATGACAAGTCCTCAAGGTCACGCTTGCTTCTGGTGTGGCTGTTTCACCGTCTGGGTGCCAGGAGACGGACCATCACGACTCTGTTGCAAGTCACCAGTTCTCGCTGGTGAGGCACAATACAGTACCTAGCCAATGCTTGGGCAAAATTAGTAACAGCCCAATTTTACTGTGTATCTCTTTATCTAGTCTTGCTAAAATCCCAATTGTCTTTTGAGGGCCGGCAGCTGTGGCTGGCAGGCACGTACCGCCGACCAATACTATAGGAATTGACGCTAAGCGGCCACCTGGGACTGTGGTCCCAGCCCATGTCACGTTCAAGGGATGTCGGATTTATCCCCCTTTGCTGCCAACCATTGGTGTCCACCCAGCCATTCCCAATTACAGGAACTGTCTACAAAGGCTGCAAGGGTGGGGGGTACAGGCGATTCTCCTTGGCGAAGAAAAGCCAAGAAAATCAAGTTTGTTTAGTGAAAGGCATTGTCTTTTTCCTTAATGGGGTTGGAGTTTCATTTCCTTTAGTTATGTCCCACTGGGTGAGGTTAAAATGGCTCTTAAGGGAAATAGTCTGACAGAGATGCTGAAACAATATGTTGTCACCGCCCAGGTCAAAACCAGAGAATAATAGGTTATTTTTACTGTATCACTTAGTGGGGATGGTATCCGAGATCTAAGTCCATCTGATTCCCCCAAGGAAATATATTGTACAAAAAGGCTCTTATAACCACACAGTCCAAAAGGAGCGATCCAAGTCTGTGGCATACGTCTGCCACACAGAGATACACGTCTGCCTTCCAGGAGCCACACCTGTCTGTGAGATTACCCTCTCCAGGAAGCTTCGGGTGGCCCTAGGAAGCTCTCGCTTCATCTGATGAACATGATATGGATAAATAAAAAGCAGCAGTCAAGCCTGCCATTTACAGTGTACTGCTAGGCTGAGTCCAGCCAAGCAGCTAGAGCCTGATCCGAAAGCAACAGGAGAAAGGATCCAGACTGAGCCAGGCCCAGGACTGGCTCTCACATACATTGGTACAAAGCCTGATTAACTGAGGATGAAGTTATCAATTGTCAAATCAATTTGATGGTAAAATGTGGAAAAATAGAACAAGGGAGCAAACAAGGGTGTTTTGCACTTCTCAAGCACCTGAAGCCTGATAGGGCCAGGAGCACCTCAAGGGCTCCTCTCCTACGGGAGAATGGCACCTCTGTCCCTTGTGCCTGCCTGGTGCACAGATTTCCCTTCATGGAATACCCCTGCGATAACCCAAGCTCTCCTGCTGCCCCTGTGTCTTTGGTGCACAGCTGAAAATATCAAAAGCTTAACCAGAAGCAGAGAGCTTTCGCAGCCAACACAGCTTGGGCCATCTACTGTGCTACAGCTATCATATCTTTGCACGTACACCCTGCACCTCAAATAACCCATACCCTTTAAAAAATACTGGCATTGAAATGTAATCCTTCATAACATGAGTAGTAGGGGAAGGTGGAGGCGCTGGGCAGAGGGATCAGACGATGAGAGATGCAGATGGTGGAAGGCCACCAGGGCGGACAGGAGCTGCTGGTTGTCAGAACTCACATAACTCCGATTACTGCTGAACCACTGACTTTTTTTGACAGACAACCCATGGATTACACATCTGAAAATAATCTGTTCAATTTCTGCTTTGGGATTACAGTAAAGATCCGCTCCCAGCTTCTTACAGCCACAGACAGGCGACCAACACAGGGTAACACTTTCCATGAGGAGCCCTGAGGACAAATTCATTGTGGATGCTACCTCACTTAATGATCAAGTCTCCAAAACAATGGTTTTCCAAATGCTGATGGAAACATGAAAAAATCAGTCTGCCTGTACACACAGATATTTGTCTGTAAATATTTACACATGCTAAAATGCATGCCCTGTCTTGTCTGAAGATCAGAAACCACAGCAAAGAAGATAATTCTTTTTTTGTGGATGCATATAAACCTTGAATAGGGACTCAACATACTGAACTGGTGACTAGAATTGCAAATGGACATTTGTTTTCTAGCTCATTCTTCCTTCAGAAAAGTAAAAGCAAAGTACATACTCAAAGTGTCTCTGACCTTGACGGGAACACTGCCTCAGGAATGACTGTATGGCTGCACTGCTGATTTTATGGACTATTTTTGCAGCGTGATGTGTACCACCACTCCTTTCAAGGACCCTTTTCTACTAAGTTCAGCCTGTGCAGACTGTACGTCTTGAGTTTCTCAGTGCTCTCTCCTCCTCTTCTGTCTCAACAGCTTTTGAAAGACATCTGTTTATCACATTATAATTAATTTTTCCAACCCTACTGAAGCTCACTGCCTCTATTTATATTGTCATTGCTCTTATTTTTCTGCCATTTTTTTCTTTCATATCTCAGAAATCAAAGTCAACCTCCCTTGAAAAATAGCTTTTCTATATCTGTCAAACTATTTGTGGGTTGGTTCTTTTTTTAATAATTAGTTTATATTCATAATCATGAATATTTCAAAATTAGCTGCCCTGATTGCTGGATCAGAGTTGCTCTTTAAATAAGCAGCTTCCACTCTCATTGAGAGCAATGGAAAAGCTGCTATTGATTTCAATAGTAGTAGGACCAGGTCCTGAATAAAACTGCATTTATTATGTTTGGCTCATTTCCTAGGATTACTTGGAACTTTGAAAGCTGTAATTCTTGATGTTGACAGCTTTCCCTCCCTCCTGGAGCAGTGTGGTTAAGCCAATCAATACATGATTAAAAGAAACAGCCCCTTGATCAAACTTATGGCTTTAGCGCAAGTCTTTCTGATCTGCAAAAGAAAAAAGCCTTTATCTTCGGTAGCCCTTAAGGCCACACCAGTATCCACAGAGCCCCTGATTCCATTTATCATCCTTAACTCATATCCAAGTTCTTTCTGCTTCATTGAACAAGATACCCACATTTTCTGGAAAATAATACTGCTCCTTTTATTGCACACATTGCCTCTCTTAAAAATGCCTCCAAAAATTCCCTGAAGTACATCTTGCTACTCTCTTTGTCTTTAATAGACTCCTCTTTTTCTGATTACTTTTTCAGGCATTTATTTAAAAATCTATCAATATGTCCTTTTTTCTTTCTCAGTTTTCCACCCAACTTTTGCCATCTCTCTTCTCACTTCTTCACTGTTACCTTTTCTTTCACTATGACACTGTTTTCCAGTCTCCTAAGATTGACTGGAAAATCTGCTACTAAAAATTTTCTAGGAGCAAAACACTCTCCTTTATAAAGCTGAAGTCTATTCTGAAAGGAAAGCCCAGGGCTTAATGCAATTTTTTTTTCTTCAGTTGTGGTCTGGACAAAAGGTACCTTTTTTTTTTCCCCACGTATTTTTTTCTTGCTGGTGTTTCCATTCATGCCCATGAAATGCTTTGAATACGTACTGTGCCACAGTGCAGAGCTGTTATAAAATCCTGCATTTTCACTCAGATTTCAGCAGCAGAAAATATGCAGTCAGATAACACTCTAGATGTCAATTTTGTTTTACTTATTTATATGAAAGAACAAAGCTGTTAGAACTAAATCCAGAATGGGAAGAAATTAAAAACTCCCTTCCCATTGTGTGGGGTGGAAAGGAGGAGAACAAATATCCACAAATCCCAGTGGGTTTCAGAAGGGACATGACTTTGACCCCAAACACAGGGGATGAAGTGAAGATGATGCTTCCCAGCCTCAGAGGAAGAGCATGGATGCACTGAAACAGAGAACCGGCACACTGCGTCACACTGGTTACGACTCCATCCTGCTGAAATCCTCTGTGGGCACGGTGTCTCCTGAATCCCAGTGAGAAACCAAGTGTTTCTCACCAGAGAGCTGTGGTCCTCCTGCTATGTCCACTCCTCAAAGAAGAAAGCCCAGTGGCAACAGGAGGAGACCACAGGGAAGGAGAATGTGGAAGCAAGAACCAGCAGAGTCAGGGAAAACGAAGGGAAACCACTCATCCCTAGTACACCGTACTGGTAATTACGTGCGGGAAAACATCCAGTTAACACTTGGTTTTGTTCACGTGAAACCAACTCCTGACCTAATTTAATGCCTCCGGGTGTGCCAGCTAACAGCCTCCTGACTGTCAATAGGCTGGAAAGAAGCACCAGCTCCCCGCTGTCTTCCCTGCATTCTAGCAGCTCTCCTACTGTGAAGAAAACATGAATTCACTGGGTGACACCACGTCTCACGGCCCTTGTCTTTAAGAGAGGACCCTTAACAAAATGCAGGAGTATATGCAAGTGGTGTGGCAAGGTGATTGTTTTCCAAGTGAGACGGGCATTGTTAAAGAAGATTCAATGAGATGAGCACATCTTCAGCCACCTTGTATCCTGCAGCTGTACAACTTCTGACTAAAGGAGCAATCATTTTCTTTTTTTTCTTTTTTGATTCTGAAGTCTACCGTTGAGTAGACTGCAATTCTCCAGCAAGTCTAGGTGTCAAATAAACTAGTTCTACTGCCACAAAGAAACGGCACCAAAATCTGAGTGATGTCCCTCATCCTGCTATTAAAAAACCCCAAAACCTTAAAGCCCATGAAGCATATGAACTCGAATAGTCAGTGGTGTGCACTGTGCCTATTGAAATTTTTGCATGTGATTGATAACATATTGATTCTATATGACGCATCTGTAAGGCACTTACAATGCACGTTGATGTCAGACGGCAAACTGCCACGAGAACTGAGCAGTGCCCCAGTGCAGGGAAGAGAAATAATAAAGTAGTCATTTAGCGAAGCAAATGTGCAATAAAACGTATGAATTTATTACTTCAAGGCAATTTTCTTCTTGGGGATAAATCATTCCCCCCACACCTGTTTTTTCAACTAATTCTAAATGTAGCCTTAAATTTACTGAGTCCACCAATGCTAGTATTTAGGGCTCTCTTTTAATGGAAGATTGCTGTACTCTTTCAGCATGTTTTCCAACTAGGTAAAAACCAGGTAAGTTTACATGTTTCTGGAGAAACGTGGAGTTTTCCATACCCACGAATGACTTTGATCAGTTTTGTAACTAGGCTGTTGCCGTACCTCCCTTGGCCACCTCCACACAAAGCTGGAGTTGTGTTTTTATTCCTTCTATCCATTCATCTTAATTTAAACAATAACTGAGGACAGATTTCTATCCCACCTGTGGCAGCTGTTTAAATATGTCATACAGCACCTTATTCCCACAAATCTAGATCCCAGCACAATTTGTGGAGGAGAACAATCCTCTTTCTTCTTCTTTCCCATGCCCCATCTGCATTAACGCCTGATCTTTTTTATTTTTTTCTAGAATACGTTAATGGAAGGAAGAGTTGTGCAATGCAGCACCATGGGTGGAAAAGAGCCAGCCAGCTTGTACCAGGAAAACAGCTATTACACGCACGCGATCAGCAGGGTTAGCCTCATTACAGGGCTATAAATTCCGTGAAGGTTACAAAGCCCTGAGGCCAGAGCCATGAGCTCTAAAACCTTAATGGCAAGAGTGAGCTACTTTTTATTTCAGTCTTGACTTTTCCTTCACGCTGACCGTAACTGTCAGTGAACATAAAAATCAGTGATGGAAATGAGTTGTAGACTTTTCAGATGTGGAGTTCAGGTGAAGGAACGATCCTCACTGCTGCTCCCCAGTACTCAGGTGGTTGGCCAGGTACCACTGCCACCAGAGATTGCCTAAGCACCCTGAGGTTCAATTTACTGTTGTTGTTTTATTTCTTTCAAGAAAAAAAAAAAAAGAAAAAGAAAAAAAAAAGAAAAAAGGAACAGAAACTTTAAGCCTATGAAGTTTCACACAGGAAATGAAATTAAAACTACTGATATGGCAGAGACAGAGAGCAGGGGGTTCTGCAGAGGAGACGCTAAAAGAAGAAGTGGTAAAGTTGACTAACAAGCTCACAGAGAGCACAACTTTGCAAAACAGGTCGGTGAAACGTAGACTTTCACACATACACACACAAAAAAGCGAAGCTGTGTAGACACTATGGTATTTATTTGCTTTCATGCAGCTGGTGCCAGGTGCTGGCTTGCACGGCTGGACACTGGCCTGTTTTGTTTAAACCCAGAAGAGCCTTGGCTCAGTCTCCTGCTGCAGATCCATCCTCCGAGCTTCCATGGCTGGCTGGAGCCACTCACCCTGCTCCTGGAGGGACATTTCAGAAGGAATACTGCTATGTCCTACGGGCCTCTCAATGGGCACTCACTACTCGTCTGTTTTGAAGGTCTGAGTTGGAAGTAAAACCTTTGGTATTGAGTACTAAATCTATATGCTTTTAAATGTCACATGATTCAGGCAGATTCCCGATCAGAAGTGTACTTTCAGTTCACTTTTGCCACAGATCTCTGACATCAGCTTTCCTATAGAGAGAGCCACATTTGATTTAATGTCCAGAGATACGAAAACCAAATAGCACCAGAACAAATACTTCACTTCTCCAAGGAAACTAACATATAAACCACTTCTGCATACACGTCTGCAAAGTGCAGAGCACACACCAAGCACAAACAAAACCCTGATCCCACACGCTACTTGGACAAAAGCCCCACTGAATTCACCATGGAATTGCTGCCTCCAAAGGGAATTTCCTAAGGGCAAGGCTGACCTCAGTTCAAGAAACAAGTACCTGCAGCCCTGCCTTTATACCAGTGTCAATCCAGTAGGCTACAGGTACTTGCTTTCCTGTTGGCTTTTGCAGGTGAGCATCCCAATACAGCATGACAATCTATCAACAGCCTGAGTATTTTTCTCCCTCTCTTATCTTTTCAAACAAACACCAGCTGATGGCTTTCATTGTAGGTTGTTTTATAGTCCTAGCTTGACTACTGTAAACTTAACCTACTCCTGTTGACCAGTTCAGAAACAGAGTTCATAAAGCTGAACAGTTAAGGACAAATTCTTTCTTAGCGCAATTTCATCTAAGTGAACATGCTTACACCTGATACCGATGTGGCACATTAACCTTTAATATCCAAAGCTGGTTTTATCATGACTACAATTGATTTTCATGTCTGTTCTTTTTTTTTTTCCCTGTGCAAAAGCTAAGTACAGACAGGTGGGACGCTGTTTGCAGTTCCACCATAAATGATGGGTACGTGACCAACAGCTGAAACAGCCATAAAAAACACTCCATATGTAAACTAATGGTAGAAAGCCAGAGAACTTCCTTACTTGTCTGGAACATGATCTTCTGGTAGTTTTGAAGAAGCAGAAACCCTGGTGATTCAAAGTCAGATATATCACTTGAAATTTACCACATGACTAATACCCTGTCTATTAAATTTGACTTATAATCTATAGTTTGTGTACTGCAAAAAGGGTGGAGAAGGGACTTTCAACCCTACTAAGCAACAGAATCTTCTGCTACTAGAGTCCCTTGAAAGATCAACCCTCTGCATCATTTAAGAAGGACCTGTTTGAGGAGAGAGAATTGATGTGGTTACAGAAGAGGGAGGGCAGGAATCACTAGAAAAAGTACATGAAAGCAAGTCTGTCCTGTTAAATCTTGATTTTAGAATCCTTCCTTGTATAACATGGGAGAAAAATGGCTTTTGGTTGCTCACAGTCTTTCCTCAATCCACTATGGTAGCCCCATTTGTAAACTTTACTTTTGACTGACCCTGATGGGAAATGAGGTGTTTGCATAAGCAATATACTTCTTGCTGATAAAGGAGGATATGGAGAAACATCACCTTATCTTGACAGACTTGATAGAGTAACCCTGTAAAACAACTCCCATAATTCTTCCTCCTATCAACTGGGAGCTTCTTCTATTTTTTTCCCTTTAATTCCTGTAATAGCTAGGTCATCATTGAAAATTCCCTGGACTTGGTATGAGGAAACTGAGTCTGGTTTTGCTTTCTTTCAGCACAATTAAAATAAGGTTATTCTGACAAAGGACGTTTTTTGGCTAGCATATGGGCCAAGCCATGAAAATTTGCTACCCTGTAGAGCTTGCAGATGCCCCTCTGCACATCTGAAGCTCTTTGGCAGACAGCTGCAGGGCTGGGAAGGCGTTTAGCTGTGGAGCAGATGCTCAGTGCAGCGTTAACTCCCTCACGTGGTTACAGTCGCATGAGGAAACCAGCACGTAATGGTAGAGCCAGGGCAGTTGGTGACTCGCTAAATCCTAAATACCCCAAAGCTCTCGTTCTGCTAGAGAATGGGATTTGTAGCCAAAAGGAAAAAAAAAGGTGATCTTTACTTTTTAAATACTTATCGCTCTGATGTATAATTATACATCAAACTCTTCAACTGGTAACTTCAATTGGCACTTAATGAAGATTTGAAGGGATCTCAAGTGAAATCTTGATAAAATTCTAACTAATTTCAATGATACCCAATTTTCACCTATTATCTCGTCTGTGGTTACCACTTACATCTTCATTTTAGTCCACACGAGTCAAACCATTGTAACTTCATTGACCTTCAGGAGGTCACACCTATGCTGGTGTGAATAAGAGTAACTCCAACAGCGAGCGAGAAGTTAATGACACACACAGCACTATGGCTGAATCAGAACCATAAAGTAATTTAGTCTAAAAGGGATTTCCGGAGGGCACATAGCCCAGCCTCTCACTCAAATAAAGGCCGGCATCAGACTCGGTTGCTGACAATCCTATCTGGTCAATTTCTGAAAACCTCCAACAGCGGAGACTGTACAATCTCTGTGCCACCCATCCCACTGCTTCAGTCCTCTCAGGGTGAACATTTTTTCCTCATAACCAATCTGAATTCCCTTACTGGACAAAGAACGAAGATGAGGAGGCAAAGGGAGAGGAGGATTAGCACAAAATGACAAGACAATAGCAAATGGAAGGCTCAAATCTTCATATCGTGCACGCATACAATACAAGCAGTTAAAAAGAAAGATACAGAGGGTGTGTGCGGTGAGTGACAAATGGGTAAGCTCCAGGTTAAGTACAAAGTAAGCAACAGTCCCTGGTGGCGGCATATGAGACGATACTCATTTTATTGTCAGAGTAAAAACATATTCCTTTAAGAAAACCAAACAAAACCCCCTATTGAATGTTACAATGCATGCCAAGCAATTACTGCTTTCCACAATGTGTCCTGTGACTCACTGTGCCACAATAAATTGGCATATGGTGCTCATTCAGGGTATATCACTCACACATTTGCAATAGCTCTAAAGAGCTAATACTTACTTGGACTGTAGTTAATTTGGGGTGTGTGTGATTAATTTCCCCGTGGCAATGCAATGAATGTCATGCTTATTATTGTATTATTATTATTTTTAAAAAAATAAAATAATGTTTTTAGTGGCAGGCAAATGTCATTAACGCCTGAAATCTCTTGTATGCTGGGGAAATCAATTCAGAAAGCCTCTGGCATGCAAAAGCACATAAATAATTGGTAAATTCTACCTGTGGTCTTCTGGGTCCAGATTTGCCTGATGCCAAGAGCAATCAACTCCTTTTTGGCTGCAAAGGATAGGAGGGCACTCAATACCTTGCAGAAGGCACTCAGTACCTGGCAAAAATCAAGCTTTCTGTGTGCCAGCACCCCATGAAAGAGCAAAGCGCGTAGGAGGGAAAACAACCTCCTAGAGAGACACACAGCCAGCTCTCCCTAAGGTGCTGAATACTCCCCCTGCCCAGAAAAGATGCCCTTCCTACAACTACCCTGCTTAAAAACAGTTCTAACTGTCTTACCAAAGAAGACCAAAAAAACCCCTCCAAAGCACATGTGTCTTTCAGTGGGTCTGCCCAAGGGCTGCAGTATACTGGAAATCTAATTTTTAGCATTAATAAGACATCAGAGACATCTTAAAAGCAGGGATCAAGCAGCAGCAGAAGAAACTGCGTGCAACTACAAGAAAATTCTTCTCCTGTAATCAAGATCACTCAAACGAGCCCGGGTTACACCATGACCTCTAAGTACCACCAAGAGATTACAGCTTCAGAGTACTAATGAAGCTTTCCGTTATCCCTAGATGATTTAATGGGACAAAAAGTCCTATATAGGCAAGGTCTACCTAACACTTGTATACATTTGACACAAGTCCACTGAAGCCAGTGCTATTTGTTAGCAAAAGTGGATCAGTAAAACAGAAATGGACCACTGGGTTTTTTGCCCACACAGGGACTTGGAGCTACAGGAGAAGCACCATGGGTGTCAGAAGCACCATGGGTGTGAAGGTCAGTAGGACGCATTCCTGAAAATGGGGTTTGACTTTGATGCTGTTTACACAATAACAAAGCAATAGCAATGCTACTGGAATCCACAAAGCTGTGCTGGAATAAATCAGTTGAGAATGAGATCCTGAATTTGTATGTCTTTGCAGCTAATTTCACAGGTATTAAACAACACTAACATCTCAAAATGTGACTTGGAAGGAGAAACATAAACAAATATCTCAGCCTAAAGCTCTATTGCTCCCTGATCCCCGAAAAGGCAATTACTCCCTCAGTGGTGTTTTGTATGGGCCAAATACTATGACTGCCAACACAAATATTTTGCTCCTGGGATTTTGCTTTATAAAACATAAATTTGGACTGCGTGGCCTCAGATGTTTTCCTCAGTGCTTAACACTACAGGTTCCAAATGGTGATCGGGGAACATGGCCATGACCTTAGCATGAACAGCAACGGTAAATAACAACCTGCTCTGCCTGTTTCCTCACCTTGAAGCTCCTGAACTACTTAATTATGTGGAAGACAGTTGAAATTGTGCCTGAACCAAGACTGCCAGGGTCTGACCTTCATTCTTCTGTTGTTATTCTACAGATTCTTTGCTCTTGCTCACAAGAAATTGTCCATCTGCTCAGAAATATCTTTGATTTATTAACATGTTTGTTGCATCTTGCTTACCTACCTTCCTCTAGGAATGTGCTCAACCAAGTGCAAAAGCCCATAAAAATTAAGTAGAGCTCAGACCTTTTTCCAATCAAAGGTCATATCACTCTATGCAGAAATGTCAAAGTCTTCATGTTACCCAAGGAGATAAAACCAGTGTTTAGATAATAACCACCTTCTCCTCAATGCAAAGGCTCTCCATCCAGCGTAGGAAAAGCTGCCTTTGTCCAGATCCCATACGCTCATTCTCTTGTTCGTTAATTCATGACAGTGTTAGCTAGATTTTCATTACAGGGTATTATTTGTAGCTGCTGTTGTCATGAATCAGCTGTAATAAACAAGTGAAATTTATGTTCCTTTTTAAATTGCTTGAAATAATTATCTTTGTTAAATTTAGACTCGGAAAAAAAAAACAATTTCTCTATTTTTTTAAATAAATACAGAAGCTACAAAGTCATCTATCACCACCAGTCAGGCTGGGGCCAGAACAGTATGCACTCCATATACTATCCAAAATGTGTTTCAGATGAGGAAATAATCTTAGTTCTCCAAACAACCTTTTGAAAGTAAATGATGGTTATGCTGAATTGTTTTAACAACTGCACTGTGTGTTATTCGTCTCCAACCTAAACTCAGAGAGGACTTTTTATTCCTATTCTGGTCTATACAGGTGCAGATGGGCACCCTGGATCTGGATCATGCTGGTAAGTAAAGCAGGACCAAAACTAAGACTCAGATCAGAATTTTGCAGCTGGCTTCTTAGCTTGATGATTTATACTGCATCCAACTATTATAAAAGCCCTGACACATATCAGGCTTTCAGATACCAAACTTGAATCTTGTGGTTTGTTCTCATCTCTGCATCATTTACTTTATTCACTCATTCTCCTTCAACCACAGCTTACTGCACTGAAGTCCAGACACTTATTTAAAATAAGCAAACACAATGCCTTCAACAACCCAATTTGGCCATTTCACAGCTACTGCTGCTGGATTTCAGAGCCTGATGCAACAAACCTGTTCCATGGCAGAACAGAACAAACATCCTCTAAAAATTTATCAGCCTTACATTATTTCTCTTGTTGTGGGTGCCACCATCCCAGCAGTGCAAGGTTTCCTCAGTGCAATGGGAAAGACAAGATGAAATACCAGGGGCCATGACAGAACTTAGCCTTGATGGCTCTACAAGAGGCGACTGATATCGAGCAGACGTTCAGCTGGCTACAACCTCAGAAGAGGTGAGGAAAAGATGATCTGCTGTGGGAAAGACCACACCATGCCATGCATAGAAGAGATACAGTAACAATATACCACTTGTATAACAAGAAAGGGTACAAAATGAAGACAAGGAGAAGCTTAAACCCAACAGTTTTTACATTATGAACTCTTTTAACTAGAAGAAGGAAAAGCGAGGGAAGGTAAGCAAACAAGAATGATGGAGCTCAGAAAGGAGTCTGGAGTAGTGCACAGAAGACAGTTGTAATATGTATCAAAACATAAAATTGTAAGTACCTCTTTGCTCTATATATGATACACAGCAACAATTTCTACTTAGAGGATAAAATCCAGGGCATTAAAATAAATATATAGGCATAAATCATTCCTGGGTAAAATAATAAAGTGGCATGCAATGGGATGGGGATTTAGTGCTAAGAAGTGCCCGGCACCTCAGAAGAGCAGTGACATTGTCTGAGGAGCAGCTAGCTGCAAAGCCGTGAATCCAAGAAAGACCTAAAGGTGATTACAGGCAAGATCAGCCAAGTAATAAGAGTTTCCCTGTGTGATGCTACTGAGTGATTCAGAAGGGTCAAAGGCTAAGCTATTTCTGGATGTGTACATATGAAGGGACGATATGGAAATCTAAAGCAGATACAGGCAGATACAGGATGAGCTGTTCAAGCCTCCACAGATTGGAAAAGAGAGAGAAAAAATAAAGGAAATACAAATAAGTAAAATAAAAGTGATACAAGGAGAGAGTAAGAGAGCTAAATTAATACGGCCTACAAATGAGAAAACTCCTGGGCTAGATCCAGCTATAAATACCTTCAAGGTACTCTGTGTAGAGGAAGGTAATTAATCTCACTCAAAAGATAGTAGGACAAGAAGCAATTGCTTGAATTTAGGAATGGAAAAATTCAGGATATATATTAAGAAAAAAGTTATTTGAAGAGACATCTGCTCAACAGGACAGATTCCCAAGGTAGTAGCCAAGGCACACTTACTGTATGCAACAGAGAACACAGAATAAGGAAGGGGCTCTGGGAAATACTGCAGTCAAAGCTTTCTACAGCCCAAAGAGATCACCACAATCCAACTTACTGATCCTTTGGTCTCTTTCTTTATGGGTTAGCTGAAAGACTGCTCCTCTATTAAAAAAAAATAAAAAAATCCAACCCCCAAACCTCTCTATATATGTAGTGACAATGCATCCACACCAGAGCTGAGAGTGCAGCACTCCGATGCGCATCACGGGTAATGGCAAACCTCTCTAACTCTCTTCTGGCTACTCAGTGGTGTGTGCAACATGATTTTGCTGGGTGCCAGGCAGGACAGTGTCAGGCAGACAAAAACTGCTGACCCAGCCAGCAGATTATTCTGAGTATCTCAACACTGAGGTCAAAGGCTGAAGTGGGAACTACCTCTTGTGATACTCGTGGTCTGGGTCCCCAGCCTTGCGTTAAGAGATCCTTCATGGAAGCTTTCAATGTCACTGCATAAATTATGTACTTTGATTTATAATCAGCTGAAAATCAACACTAGCAGTATTTAGCAATCCTCAGGAGCTCTAAAATACACCTGCATTAAGAAAATAAAATAAAAATCCCCAACATTTGCAACAGGCCTTACAATTTTCAATGACAAATGGGTATACACAAACATGAGGAATGTAAAACCCAAGTACTGTTATACCCCCCCTTAAACATATCCCATCCCAACTGCACTCACCAATCGGGACTTCTGTCCCCTCCTCAATGTAGATGGGCAGTGGTGATTCCTCCATAGGATGAGACACTGATGGAAAGTAATGAATTGTGGTAGTATTTGTCGCAAAGTGACTACAATAAGATGGTCCCTTTCTTATCATTACAACTACATACGGCTGGTTACTGTCACAGAGACCTTTCTCAAAGTGGTTCCCTCCTGTCACGGTGAGCGGTCCAACTCACATACCTGAGGGGTTAATCCCCACCGAGTATTCACCGCCACAGGAGACAACCCCTCTGACCAGGGTCTGGGAGAGGTCCCTGTCCTGGATGCTTCACTGCCCTACCACCTCACTACAGCCTCGCTATTCCTGTCCCCGGAGTTTAACTCTCTTTTGGAAACTCACACATTTGAAGAAGCCAAGGGGAGCCAATGCACAGACAGGCACAAATAGAGTTATAGAGTCGTAGTATTTCATGCACAGAACCAGAAGAGAGAGGCTCTGATGCTCAAAGCTTGCCGTTAGCTGTTGAAAAGCCACAGCAGGTGATGGAAGGCTGCACCGCAAATGGCCTCTGGACCACAAACTTCTCATTACTTGTTCATTTTGGAGTATATGTATTGGCCTTAGGAAGCTCCCAATTACTTGTTTGTGACATTGAAATACACAGACAAAACTCTTCAGATCTGTGCTGAACGCTTATTTTGCAGCTTCCAGGCACAATAGTGTCACTGCTGCAGGGTTCATCCATTTGGGTTCTTCCTTATTTGGGAGCTTCCACCCCTAAAAGTGGCTTTGTTGCACTATTTCCCATTTAAAATCTCTGGGAAGCATGTGTTTCACGGGCTTTCCAAGAGGTTTGAATTCCCTACACTAGAATGAAATAATAATGAGCTACAAATGTTACAAATGGTCATAACTAAAAGCCTTCTAGATTTTTTTCCTCCTCTGTTATCTTTTAAAAATTACGATGTACCTTCTGAAAGATACAAAATCTTAAGCTAGTCTCAGCTAGGATTCCAGCTGCAGGGAAGGAGCATTTTTTTAATCCTTTGTGGGGTATCCTTCACTTACTACTGGCTTTTTCTTTTTTAAAAGATTGTCTTACGATATCGCTAAAACCAGCCAAAGAACACTTGTCGTTTAAAGCTATTAGATAAAGAATCTTACAAGTTTTCTGCTAGAAACACAAGCGGGATAAAGAGTGTTTTGAACAGATGCTTGACTAGCAACGGGCTTAATACCCACCCCATGCTGGCACCTTGCAGGACGCAAAGGGCTGCCAGTCCCCTCGAAAAAAAAAAACCCACCCCTCGCTCAGGTGGAAGATGAAGGGAAGCGGAGGGGAGAGGAAGAGCAGGACACGGTTGCCTACAGAACTACTGGACAAGCCACAGAAATCATGGTCTACCGGGGCGCCTTGCGCAAGCCACTTTTATCTAGAAGCTGAACTAACATTCCAGCTCAACAATAGCAGAAAAAAAAAAAAAAACGAAAAAAAAAAACCAAACCAAACACTAACAAAAAACATTTGTTACCACACGGCGTTTTGCTACATATTAACCAGCAGTTGCTATGCAAGCATAATGGAAGTGCTGCAATTCTGAGATACATGTTATTTTCCAAAGAAAAAAAATAAAAAAGGTTGACTTATGGGAAATCAGCCTGAGGTGAGGGCTCCTGGGCTTGCCATGCCACCAGACGCAGTACATGCTTGGGAGTTATGCAAAGCGGGTCCTGCATTGGGAGCAATGCAGTTGTTTTCCTTGCTAAGCTAATTTTGCATTAAGGCAATGAGAGTCTTCATCTATGCAGCCACTTCAAACATTTAATCGGTTTTATTTACTAGGAAGAAATACCAGAGCAGAGCTTCCTATGCTACTCAAATTGTTTTCAAACCTGAGATATGCAAGGAAATCAGGTCGATAGATGGTGTGGGAAGAAACCTGTTGTGTTTTTATGACATGCAGCTTTCTTGGTCCCATGAAGAATACTGTACTGGGCTCAGCCAGACCGAGCAGTCGGTCTGGAGCCAAATGCTTTCACAAAACATTTTCAACAGTATTCACCAATGGCTGGTGGCATTTACTCTTACTTTCATGGGTATTACCAGAGGTTGTAGAATAGGCTTAAAACACCTATAGGCTATTTAGGGCCAAATGCACATATACACTCTCTCTCTTACTCACACGGATACATGCACACACTAGCACACATGCACGCAAACAGGCTCTATAGGCAGAACTTGGATTCTGTAGGATCCAAGGCAGAGAAGCTGACTCCTGTCACAGGGTTTGGAAAATTGGGGACTCTGAGGTGCTAAAACAAGCTCTCACTTACAGGTCTCCCCTGCTTCGGGCAAACCACTTTAACACTATCCCTCCGGGACTTACAAACCAACTTTATGGGCATCTGCTTAAATGTCTGCAAAGTGCTTTGCAATGGTTTCTAAATTCTACAGTGATACGCACAGAAGAACTGCACAGATAGATTTAAGATAACTGTTGCTGAGCATTATTACTGTATAACTACAGCCTATTTTTACATGCTCTATACTTGGTTTCTAGAAACAGATGGTAAGTGTTCAGTATTTGAGCGCTTTAATGAGTTTTATAAACCTTTTGTAAGTTCATAAACAAGCATAAATAACACTTACATGAAGAAGAGTCTCTCTTGAATGGATTTGCACTTCCTGTTTGGAAAAAAAGAGAAAAAAGAAAAGGCAAAAAAAATTTTAAAGGAAAAAAAATGGGTCTAGTAAGATAAATCAAACATCTTTCAGTGTTATCATGCATTGTGTTTTCTGCATTTCATCAGTATGAACTTATATTTGAAGAACATCAGGACACTGAACATACTACCAATGCCAAAACAGGAGATCATTTCTCACTTGTTTCATCCTATGTGAAACATTGCAGAAAATTTGACAGCATCTGTCTCCGGACCCAGGAAACCGCACTGCAACAGTGAAATAAAATGCAAATGCTATGTGATCTGATGTAAAAAAAAGGAAGAACTTTTAACCACATTCCATCTCACCAATAACCCCATGGCTTGACGTAGGGATTGTCTCCTACCCAGGGACAGCCTGCCTCCACCAACACCCCAAAGAAGGGTACTCCTGCTATGTTTTGGCACAGGGTAATTGTTTTTCCATGCCAGCATTCAAGTACCCACTGCATTCAAACCCAGCTCAGGCAGTCACAGCAGCCAAGGCGTTCTTCGAGGCTGTGACCATTCTGGGTGACAGAGAACCACAACAGGAAACCCAGTAACTGCTAAAACTCATGAGCCTTCCCAACAGCCCATTGGTTTTAACAGCCACCCTCCTATGGCCCCCTGACACCCACCCTGCTGCCTCCTGCCATAGCTCCCTGGCATGACTCATGCTCTCTTCCCACCAGCCCAGCTGGTGGGTCTGGTGGATGCTCTTGAAGTTGAGTTTTGGGTTGGTACTATTTGCTGGTGTAAATCTGGACAGAGTGGAAAGAGACTGATATAAATACAGAAGATGCTGTAGGATACCAGTCACAGATTCAGTCACAGACTGGTCACATAGTAGGCCTTCCAATGGCAGTTTTGGAGGGGGGAAAGGACAACACCAAGTGGAAGTTTCACTTAATTTCTACCATGTTATCTTGCATCAATATTTGCTACTCTGTAAGCAATTTAAAGAGTGTTGCCTGGATTTACAGGCTTTAGGATGATAGTCAGCTAGCACATATCAATTAAATCCATTGCACTACAACAGCTGAGGATTCAAATAAATACACATGTACAGAAGAAATTCAATTAATATTAAATGACTATTTTCCTCTTCACCCTTTTCTTCCAAATGCCAAGACCCAATCCTGCAAGCAATCCTCCAGAGTGAAATTCAAATAAACGTGAGTTCTGTGTATAAAGCACTTAGAGGACTGGACTCAGGATTACTTTAAAAAACATAACCCTGATCCATTCTGGTCACATAAATTAAGTTAGTGATGAGAAGTTGAAAGCACTAATCCTACTGGGTAATCTATTCAAAGCTGCACTTCTTAAATGATCTACAATTTATTAGTATGACCAATCAAATAAGCATTACTTGGAAAAGGCTTTAACTACCATGGCTTTCCCATCCATTTTTATGTGTTGTAATATGGTTAAATTTAAAAGAAACAAATCAGCATAATCTTTTCAGAGTCGTTTTCCAGCATGATTAAAAGCCTGGGTAAGGCACCACTGTAGAGACTGCCCTTACTGGTGGAACTGGCAACATTGCTATAGGGGTATTGGCACAACAACTGTGGGGCATTTGAAAATCTAGATGAAGCAAAATTAAAATAATCAGGGTTTGCTTGGAGTTTTAAAGTGCATTGATGAAAATCCTTGGAGCATCACTGCCTGGGAAACATGGCAGCCTGATGGAAGGCTTGTGCCTGACAGTCTCTTTGAAAACACCTGGGTTTTCACAGGACTCGACTAGAAGCCACTAAGATGTAGCTCAGTCTCAGCTAGGCAGAGTATTGATTTAAGGAAAACTCATTGAAATATCGGCAATGATTAGCTGTAAGACAAGATCCTCCCCGAGGCTTTCCAAACAGAACTGCGCTCAGGCACGGGAGGTGCAGCAAGAGTCTGTCAATCTAAACTGACTCCCTATTTTTCCATGACAATGTTGCACCCCTTTACACATGGCATTTCACAGGGACTGAAGCCTCCTGCCACAACCCCTGTTTCACCTCTGACATTTAAGAAACCTCCAGGAAATGCACCCAAAATCTACAAATTAGGGATTACCACCAAAGAGCAGTACGCCAAATTTTGCTCCCAGTTACAGCAAAGTAAAATTAAATCAAAATCGGTAGCATCTGAAGGATTCCAAATTCCTATTGGATTCTAGACCAATATTCCTAGACAAGCAAAAAAACCAACCTCAGATTTCGATCTAGCACCCCAAGCATGCAACCACCTTCTTGGTACCTCCAAGTATCACCGTGCCATGTGCAATCTCCTGCTTTTTGCCAGGTATGGCAGAAAACAACCCTAACAGCACAGAGTAGAAGCAGCGGGTTAATAAATTACAGCCAGCAGCGGGCTCTCCTCCCCTGGCCTGCCCGCAGGCTGGGGGGCTGCGGCCCGCCCCAAACCGCGGGGCAGCGCTGGGACCCTACCGGGACCCCACCGGGAGGGAAAGGTGTCTGTCGCCCTCCAGTGGGTGCAGGCTCCAAACCGTGAGAGAGGTGGGAAGGGCAAAGAAGAGAGAAGGTGCGACGCAGGCAAATTATGAGAAGAGAAAAAAAAAAAAAAAATATGCGAAGCAGAGGAGAGACAGTTGAAGAGGAAACACGAAGACGCTATCTCTGAAAGTGCCAAAAAGAAAGTTTCCAGTGTCAGCCTAAGCAGGACAACAAAGACATCCTTCTGACACGCTGGGGCTACAGCCTCCACTTGCTCCAGGCAAGGGACACCGTCCCACCGCTGCCTGCCTCCACCGCTCACACGTTTTTGCTTTTAAAAAAACAACAACCAACAACCTTCAGGGAATCTTTCCATAATACTCAAGCAAAGGTGGGCAATGGCAAAAAGCAGTCAGCTCGCCCAAATGCAGGCCCAGAGGTAAACACCCAGCTGTCAAAAACCATCAGGATTTTCACCAAAGCCTCTCCCCTCCAAATTCCACAGCAGCAGCTTTTAATGGGCTGATTTGCCCTCAAACCCAAAGCCGTAAAATCTAAACCAGTAGCAACTGTCATCCGGATTACACAGTCGATGACACGTCCCCCGATCAGGGCTGCCTCGCTTTTTTTTTGCTAGTCAAAACTCAAAACATTTTAACACGCAAGTAATAAAAAAAAACCCTGCAGTTACCAAAATAGCACTATCAACGTAACCAGCTCCTCTCGATGCATTTTCTTAATGCCTTTCCCAATACGGTTAAAAAAATGGGAACTAACCAAAAAACTCCATCTTTACACCTTGGCACAAACCATGTTGGCATACGTGTGGGGTTGTATTTCTTCATGTTTATCTGGATCTTCTCCCACTATTTTTTTTTTTTTTTTTTTTAAATCAGCGCTTTCCTATTAAAAGTAGCTCTTACTAAACAGCAGAAACCAGGTTTTGCAATTTCTAAATACAAAGTTTTGCCACCCTCGGAGCTGCGCAAGGAAAAGGCAGCTTGCTTTCCTTTTCATAAATAACACATACTCGGCACATTTCTTCGCCTGTGTGAAATAAATTCTCCCATGTTCTTATATGGAAGCCTTGGCGAGTCCTCCCACATGCCGCCTGTTACAATATCAGGCAGAGATGGGCATTCGTTATCTTAAAGCCAGAGGGTGAATTTTGAATCCAAGTTACCCCAAGACGAACCCAGAATTATCACCCCCTCGCACCAAGCTGGGCTCAGTTAACCTGCCCTGGTGCAGTCCCTGTGTTTTTTCTTTGGAGCCTCAATCACAACTTTGATTTCGGCACGCCAAGGATGAACAAAATAAAAGGAAAATGAAGAGGGGAAAGAAAGGGAAGAAGCAGGCGGTGGTGTTACCCACCTGGTAGGCCATTAGCATGAGATGTAGCATTGCCTCTACCAGCCTCTTCACTTGAGGTCAGCCCACGGCAGCCCGAAAAAAATGCAGCGGGGAGGGTGAGAAGGCGAGAGGAAAA